>JADLZK010009023.1:0-479408 GCA_015847255.1 Hyparrhenia diplandra | reverse complement strand
TTCTTCCATTCCATGATGTGGGCAATCTTGAATATAATCTTGAAATCGCTCCCATGCATCTGGAATAGTTTCTCCTTTCAATTCTTTGAAATGTTGTGATTACGCCTCTCATCATATTGGTCTTACTGGCTGGAAAATACTTCTCTAAAAATGCTTCAAAGACATAATGCCCAAGTGGTAAATCGCTTCTTTTCCATGCGGAACCAATGATTCGCTCTTCCCTCCAATGAGAATGGGAATAAACGAAGGAGTATTATTTCATGTGGGGTGTTCTTGATAGCAATGGTGCTACAAATCTCTAGAAAATTCTGCAAATGAGTAGTGGCATCTTCATGTAGCTTCCCACTAAAAAGTAATGGTTTGAATCAGGTTGATGAGGCTTGGCTTCAACTCAAAGTCTTCCTTGATGTTCAATTCGGTCCAACACAAATATTCTCAACGCTAGGAGGCGAGAATTCGTGCGAGTCTTAGTTGCCATAGCGTCAAACCGACTTCAAATCCTCTTCTTCAATCGGTTGATAATAAATTGATGAGAAACCGATGATCCACAACCAATTATGATCTTACCTGAAATAAATAAATAAAAAAAAAAAGAAAACAAGACAAGGGTGATCCCGCTAAAGTAAAGGTTATGATTTTATGTAACATATTTTTCTAGTCTAGAGCCATATTTACTCTTCCTTCCCGACAGAACGGCGCCGAAATGCTTGTTGGCATTTCTAAACGTCATCACAAAAAGGGTAGGTAAAACCTAACTCCTCAACGACGCCTAGAAACACTTGGGTATAAAATAAATCTACACTTACGTTGTCACATATAAAAGTCTTTATATCATAAAGCACACAGATATAAACTAGAAATAAACTTTATACCATTGTAGCACTTCACCTAGGATGAACCAGGTATTGTAATTTATATTTTCCCAAAAGGAAGGACTGTGAGGCAATGTTCATATGACTCATGGCAATTCTATATTCTATGCACATAAAATCAATCATTCCAATACTATAGCGGGGGTAAAAAGAATAGATAAATAGTAAATAAATAAAGATAATAATAAAAGATAAATAAAGATAACAATAAAAGATAAAATAATGCCTAGGGTATTCCATTGAGATAGAGAGATATAGAGACTCACTAAAATTAGTATAGATATCATGGTTATTCTGAGATAGACTTCAAGTAACTATCAATCATTAAGTCAAAACATAGCATGTAAAATATTCTCATGTATAGAACAAGCAAATCATATTATATAGCAAGAGGGATATCAACTAAGGAGGATTTATAATGAGATAAACTAGCCTCCGTCGCGACCATACCCTAACGTTAACCATATGATGAAGGAGGATTATAGAAGACTCAATAAGGCTGTCACCCTTACGAACTACCCCAAACTTCAGCATACGAGGGTCATCCATAAAATAACTTATATCTAAGCACCATGCCTACATATAACTTATGACTTAACCCCTCGAGATAAAGGCTAAGTTGTCCACGATCTCAAGCATATAATAATCAATAACTAGAACTATATCAAATATCAAACTAGAATATACTAAAAACATAACAATCAATAATATAAGAAAATAAAGCATAATCATAATGAGAACTCAAGATAAATTTATTACCAAATATCTCCAATATAATAGATCTTCAAATCCCGAGCCGAGCTCACAATCTCCTTTGAACAATTAGACAATCTACTACTCTTGATCCTTGAAGAACTAGAGCTCTCTAATCCTCTAATCTCTGAAACCCTAGTACTACTTTCTAATGTATCTAAACCCCTGAATAATCAAGACTAATGAATTCTTTTCTTGTTAGTTAGGGTTTTGAGGGTAGCCCCCTCTTTCTTTTAAAGCCCCCTTGGATGAATCTCGGCCCTTGGATCAAACCGACTTGATTGGACGGACTAGATCAACTCCATAGGTCGGTTGTAGGAAGGTTCCAGAAGTTGGACACGTGGATCCCTAGGGGGGTGCCACACGGCACGGGGGGCGTGCCGCCCTGCCCCTGCCTGTGGGGTCTGCCCTCCGGCCTTCTTCGAGCTTCATTCTCTCGTCATTTGTACCCCTGGAATTTGTACCAATGCCCTGGATTTTGATCTTTTCTTCAGTTTCTTAATTTCCTCTCTTTTCAGCTCTTTTTTCGGGGTTTTCTGAGTTCTTCCTGCAAAACAGTATATGCACCAAAACTCATGGAATTCATTAGTAATAACAACATTTATCTAGCATTGAACCTTGTTTGATGGTTAAAGGCACATATAAAAGTGGTCAATAACTACCATCAACACTTCCCCCTACTCCTCGTTGTGTCGACCAACACCTCGATGGTTCTTAGACTAGGTGGCTCTCCGCTAGTTGGCCCCTCAAGGCTCTCCAAGACACCACTCACAAGGGTGGTAACTCGATGACACGCTCTAATAGTGTTGCTCTTCACGATCCCCGCGAGGTGAGCACGAACCTCTCACAAATCCTCCTCCGGAGCACCGCACAATCTCCCTTGTGTGATTCAATGGAGTCACTTGCCACCAAGCCATCTAGGAGGTGGCAACCTCCAAGAGAAACAAGCACACCGGCTTGCAACACGATCACCTAGTGCCACTCGATGCAATCTCTCAAAGCAATCGCACTAGAATCGCTCGCTCACTCAATCAGATGAATACTATCAAGTTAGAGTGAGTGGGAGGGCTCTCTAGCACTCTCAAGCATGGACACAAAGTCCCCAAGGTGCTCAGCACCCAAAACAAGTTGGGTAAGTGGTGTATTTATAGCCCAAACTGAGAAACTAGCCGTTGCCCTCTCACTGGGCAAAAACCGTGAGCGCCGGACGCCCCAGACGCTCATCGTCGGACGCTACACAGTAGCGTCCAACGCTCCCGTGAACGCCATGTGTCAGTGACTGTTTGAATTGGACTTTGCGCTGGCGCTTCGGGAACCATCGTCGGGACGCCGCCGCGCGGATGTCGTCGGACGCGATCGAAAAAGGGTGTAAAAACCCGCCACCATGGGACGTGCAACCATAAACCATCGGACGCTCAGCCCAGCGTCTGACACGTTCAACCAACGCGCCTCCACCCGACTTCTCTCAGCTGCGCCAGACGCTGGCCATGTGCCAGCCGGCGTCCGACGCGAACCCGTCAGACGTGTCGACGCAGCCACTCCGCGCCATGCAAACCTCAACACGTCGGACGCGCGCCCCGGTGTCCGACGCTCATGTCAGCAGCGTCCGACGCATGTAAAGCCAAGTTTTACAGCCCATCGTCGACGCTAACTCCTCCACCATGCTGCCCAACAAGTATACCAACTTGTGCATGAGAGTTAGCATGATTTCACCAACAATTTGCATCCGGCGTAATAGAAAATAGCCATCTCATTTTCCCAAAAGCGCCGAATCCCGCCGAGCTTGTGAGGCGGGAGGGTGAGCGGTACCCAAACCCATCTCAACCCTGCAAACACCACCACCTTTGCAAATGTGCCAACACCACCAAGTGTACATCACCATGTGCATGTGTGTTAGCATTTTCACAATCATTTTCAAAGGATTTTCTCTTGTTCTCACCACGCCACTCGATCCTAACACATCGCAAAGTTAGATCGCACCAGTGCACTAGATGACCGACATGTAAACAAGTTTGCCCCTCTTGATAGTACGGTCATCTATCCTAAACCCGATCATAAACTTCTCTACACACCTATGACCGGCGAAATGAAATGCCCTAGGTTATACCTTTGCCTTGCGCATTTCCATTCCGCTCCATCTCCTCCAAATGCCGATGCAACACATGCATCAACACGATCAAGAAGGATATGATCCACTTCATATCATCATATGACCCTCTTGGTCCATCGATCTTGACCTCACTTGCTCTTCACCGTTGCGGCGGTCCGTCGGCGCCAAGTCTTGCTCAAGCTTCACCACCTCGCGGTCCATCACTTCAAAGCCTCGACTTGCCCTTCATACTTGCAACCGGTCCATCAAGCCAAGCCTCATCTTGATCTTCACCACATTGGTCACATGACTCCATGTCATGTCTCATATGCAATAAAGCTCCTTCATTGCGTCATCACATGTGAACTAATCTCCTGTGTATTATCTCAATCACACATTATTAGTCCACCTAATATTGTCACTCAATTACCAAAAACCACTAGGGACCTTTCATCCGCTCTAATCCATCATTTGAGATACTTTTATTCAGTGAAAACCTGCAAGACAAGTGAGAACACCAAACTCGTGGAACTTGTTAGAATCAAACCCTACATCTAGTGTTTGTGATTCCTTTTATATCATTTTATGTAATAATTGATGGTTATATTTGGAGTATAAGGACCATCAACAAGCTCCCCCAAGCTTACCCTTTGCTAGTCCCTTAGCAATGCTTGTTCAAAGAAACTTAGATCGAGAGTTGCTTCAATGCTTTCATTCTTAAAAGTATACATGCTTTTAAACAAAAACTCTACTCCGGATCGATAACAATCATTTTGACTTCAAACTCACTCATATTACCTTAAACCATGGAGCTTTAACTTTCACTTGGGTCTTTTGTAATTGAAAGATAGAACAATCAAGTCAAGCACTATGTCTCAAGTCTTCGATCAACCAATATTCCGGAGTTTTATAAGTTTTCAAAATAAAACTCAGAGCTTTGTATTGAATGGCACTCTTAGTCTCTCAATATGTGGTATTTATGGATCCTTACTAGGCAATAATAGTGTTATGCCTTCTCTCACAAATATGTAGTATTTGTGTGGAACTAGGCTGAATATATTAAGCCTTCCCTCATCTCTCTTTCACTCATTCACTCAATAAGGCTTATGTGGAGCTCATAGGAGTGGCACTCTTAAATAATATAGCATACATGTAAATAATATATTGTAGCTCAAATAATGGATCCATAGAGAGTTCAACCAGTCAAAACAAGAATTGTATGTGTATAGAATATAGTGGATAGGTATATATTTGGTGGCTAAAGCTAATTCTACTTTTACTCCTTTAAATAATACATTTCTCTTGAAACTTGGAAATTTTGAGAGAATTTGGGATGCATACTTTCTCTTTTTCTTTCTTTCTTTCTTTTTCTTTTTCTCAGAGAGGCGGGCATCTGAGTACCCATTGTTTTTATTGTGGACACTTGTCCTTTTTTTCACTCTCTTTTTTTTTCTTTTTTTTTTAGCAGTGACCCAAATCTCTTTCTATGATAAACTTAGGAGAGATAATAATAAGAATATTTAGAGTAAATAATAAGAGTCTTCCTATAGGTCATTTGGGTTGTTTATTCCTAGTGTAGGATAAAATAATTTCAAGTGGATAGAGATGGAAAAAGAATAGTATTGCGATTATTCCCGGTGTAGGAACAATGCATATGGATATATGTGGATGGTGTGTGGATAAATCTTGATTTTTCATGACTAAACTCTCACAGGTATCGGCAAAGCTCGAACTACTCAATCCAAAGCAAGCAAATATGTAACTGGAAAGTTTTCCTATTCTAAATATCAAATATATGGCTTTGGTAGGAATTTAACACTCTGCCAAACAAGAGCTCATCATGAAAGATTTTAAATTTTCAAAAATAAATCTCCAGAAATATAGTTTCACTAAGGACAAGATAAACAGTAGCTCGGACTTTCTCATATCATATCCCCCAATTACCTAGACTTAGATCAAGTATATGCTACCCACAAGTTCAGGTTTAGAGCAAATCTTAGATCAAAACAAATGTATCCAAAACATCAGAGGAATTTCAATTTAAAATCAAGGTACTAAAAAGGAATTAGAGCAGAGCAACTATTCATCATTTCTAAAGCAAACTTTTATTCTAACACTAAATTTATTAACCACACCTTAAAACATATATATAAAGCTAAGACAAACTTTATTTGATTTAAAACGTTATGCATCTTTTTATGTCTTTTTTTAAAGAAAGCAATAATATGAGCTAGTAATAATAAGGACAATAAAGAGATACTTATCTTGCTAACTTGGGGTGGTCTCCCCCAAGCTAGGTTGACATGTAGGTGCTGAGATGAGGTAGACAGATGGAGGTGATGTCGTCCTTCCTTGGTGGAGCATTGATGATTATGACTATTGAATGAATGCTCTATCAAGTAGTCAAATGCCTTCTTTCGTCATGGCTCATAATTTCTGTTGATGAAACTCAAATAGACAACAAAGCTAGTGGAACTCGTTAAGCATTAGCAGTTGGATATTTTAATCTTTAATTGTCTAGAGCTTCTTAATAGCTATAGATTAAATATTAAAGATTAAGTTTTAACAGGAATTAAGCAAAACTAATATTTTTGAATTTTATTTTGCATCTTAAGTTTGATTTTTATTATAGCATTTATGAAAGCATTCAAACTTATAAAGATAAAGTAGTAGTGAGTAGAGGGATTACAAACCAGCGTATCAAAGTGACGGGAGCATGTGAGGAGGGGCACGTCAGGATTTATTGGAGTCAGCCTTCCTCCCCCAAGCTTGCACCTTGCCATCACTTGACACTTCAAGTGTGACTATGCTACCATGCTCTTAGACATTGTTCATCCTTTGTTCTTTAATCTTATCCTGTAATGGTTAATGACCAAGAATACTCGAAGGGAACTTGTCCTAGGAACATATATACATTTGAGCCTTCATGTGCTCACATTTTTTTATTCTTTTCTTTTCATAACATAAGTCAAATAGTTATATAAAATTAAACATGAGATAAATATAGATTTTCATCTATGCTAATGAAAGGATATCTTCAATCACTTTAGCATAGGTGTAACATGATTTATAATAAGTTTTACTTGTAGCTACACTCTAACATGGTTCAAGCTAAAGATAACTTGCAACAAAAGATAAAGTGAATGAATTGATATTTACCAAACTTTTATGCGAAGTTGTTAGAGTTCATCATACGCCTTACTTCATCTCCGATAAGAGTTCATCTCTTGACTTACCCAAATTGAATTTGAGAATTTTCTGCAGGGGTTAGTCCAACAAAATAGCCAATGTCTACACTAGCAATTTTTAGTTCAATAACCAAACTAGACTCCGTGTCTAATTTAATTAAGGAAGGTGTTTTAACCTAAGCACCATGCTCAATTTAAAAGCCTTTAGAAGTATCCTTGCAATACTTCTAAACCAAAGCATACTATAATAAACAAAGGTAGCATGAATGTACTACAGAGATTTAATCAAATGAAGATGAAGTAGCATGATCATGGTGAGAATTTTTTAGATGCAAAAGATATGAATATATGCAAGGAATATAAGAAAACATAAACTAGATGGAGTGAAAGCATGGATTAATAAAAGTAAATAAAACGCAAGAAATTAAATGATAACTACTTAGTAAATTTAAAGTCCATGAGCAAGACTTTCTCACCTTTATTAATCATACTTACCATGATGCGCAGCTTCTATGTTTGTCACTTGAGATATGATTTGAATTCTTGTGATGACGAGTTCTTTCTTCAATCTAAACATGGTTAGAACAAAAATATATATAAACAAACAAACCTTTGAGAATGCAGGGTTCCAATGTTGATGGTTCTTAAATGATCAGGCACCCTGAGTTCTTCAATATTTCCTTTTTCTTTCTTGTGAAAGTTCGCCAGAAGGTTGCAACAGCATCTATTGCCCTATTTATTCCACAACTCAATAGAACAGGGGTAGTCCTACTAAAACTAGTGATATACTAAATTAGCAGATATCAAGATCATTATTAAAATCTTTACGCCAATTGCTTCCCCGGCAACGGCGCCAAAAATGCTTGTTGGTATTTATTAATTGCTCAAAATAAAGATAAGATATCCGCAAGTGCATAGAACACCATTGTAGCTTTTCCCTAGGAGTATTCTAGAGTATTGTATCCACAGGAAAGCTTTGGTTAAAGAATCTAATAACTCACAATCATGTATCTACTAACTTAGCAAACCAACTAACCTAAAGTGAGAGGGTAAATAATAATTGATGAATATAAATAATACTATAATAATGCATAAAAGAAATCTATGACTAAAAGAATTATAAGATAAATAAATAGTTTAGCTAATTAAGAGGACAACGGGAGAGATCAAAGTTTCTAAATTACTTCTCTATTACTTTGGTTCTAAGATAACTGAAGTATGGATAAAGATAGCAATCATACAATAGCACTTCGGGACATCAGAACACTAGCCACAGAAAGGGATGAGAAGGGGGCTAGGAAGCTCTAACTAAAGTCCTACAAACACCAACCCAACGTGGTGGAATACATCGGCCATCAGGGCTGTCACCACCTGAGGCTACCACAACTATCCGTAGGGATTGAGTGCAATCTCAGGTAACCAAAAGACTAGACACCATGTCTAATCTACCGATTACTACTCTAGTCACATAAGATTAACTAAAGCACTTGATGCGAGCGGAGATCCTATGCAATGGCATAAATACTACACTAACCATAAATATATGAAAGGCATAAAAGTAAATAGAGAAGATAAATATATTAAAGCATAAGTCTTGTAGAGAATAGATACAAAGACATACCAAACTCTGAAGACTTCCCCAGAACCGGAGCGCAACTCCGCTCTCCCTGACTCTCAACTAGATCTAATCTATTACATTGAAGAGTCTAATCCTAGATCTACATTGAAGAGAGAGAATTTCTTACATTGGGACCCCTCTCTAATCAATGAGATGAGATGAATAATAAATTAGGGTTTCAGGGGTGAGGTCTGCCTCTTTATTTATAGCCCTGAGGGATGAATCTGAGCCGTTGGATCAAACCGACCTTAAACCGATTTAAATCAATGGTTAGATATGATTTTCACGATCCCTTAGGTCGGTGGAGGAAGCTTCCAGAAGCTGATGATGTGGCGCCTCTATGGAGGGCCGTGTGGCCCCACAGGTCAGGCCGGGCGGCCCCACCCTATGGCGGGTGGGTCCCACCTTTGGCGAGCTGTCTCCTGGTGTCTTTTAGGTCCTTGAAATTCATACTAATGGTTGTGATTCGTAACTTTTGATTCTGGACTCCAAATGTGACAAGTAATATGTCCGTTTCGATCGTCTCGACGAGCTCTTCGCAATGGTCCACTCCAATCCATCATTTGAGATACTTTTATTCAGTGAAAACCTGCAAGACAAGTGAGAACACCAAACTCATGGAACTTGTTAGAATCAAACCCTACATCTAATGTTTGTGATTCCTTTTATATCATTTTATGCAATAATTGATGGTTATATTTGGAGTATAAGGACCGTCAACAGCAAAGGGCATAGTTTTTTTGAAAAATTCATTCCTACTTTGCCGAGTGCCCCGCCGATCTGGCACTCGGCAAAGCAAGAGGTTACCGAAAGTGCCGCCCTTAGGGAACTCGGCAAATGCCTTTTTTAAAAAAATCTTTTCCATAATGTGTTTTTCAAATTTGTTTGAATGTACTTTGAAAATACCTTATCAAATTCACTCAACAATGCATATTCCATGCTTCTACGAATATTAGACCATTATTTCATGCCGTTATAGCTCAAATTCAATTTATATCAATTAAAATTCTATAATTATGGTTAAAAAAAATTAAAATTATCAAACGGATCCAAAAAATTACCAAAATTTTACATGAAACAATCTCGGTTGTCTATTGCTTATAAAAAAAAAAGTTTTGGAGTCAAACCCCAATCGATTGTCACTTTGACTCCAAATCTTACTCTATCCTTCTCATCTATATGATACTTCTTCGAGATGCTTCGGTTTGTAAGCATCGTGCGTGACAACTTGTGCGAAACCTTCTCAATTTTTTACCACAGCCTTCACGTATGATATCATGACATCTTGACAAATTTCATGATTTTCAAACTTCGGTTGCTTTTTATAGAATTTAAAAACCATTCGGCCACACGTTCGGTGGTCGTGTTTCCTGAACAAGATTTTCAAAATTCCTTTTCATTTCACAGGTAAGGCCTCAAACTGGGCTGAGTAACATGAATATCATTTTTCTACTCATCTTTTTCAATTATTTGAATCACTTACAGTTCAAATTTGACTTGTTTCAAAAAAAAAATTGCTTGAAATATAGCAAATAAATACAAAAATATACCAAATTTTAACATGGAATACCACATGCTGTATGTGGAGAGTAGAAAAATTTTGAAGGGCAGAAAAAGGAAAAAAATTACCGATTTGCCGAGTGCGGGAAAAGACACTTTCGGCAAAAATTCTTGTTTGCCGCGTGCCTGCATAAAACACACTCGGCAAAGCTTCAGACACTCTCGGCATTTGGGGAATTCCGGTAGTGCTAGACTCTGATTAAATAAGTCTCCACAAGCAATGCGCTGCCAACACCACCGCTAGAACAATAACACTTTAAAGTAAATTAAGAGATGCAATCAGCCATGATGAGTCAAAGATTCAAACCCAAGTGGAGAATTTCCACCATAAAAAACTAACCAGCCATGCTATATTAATTTGTGGCTCTGACTTAAAATGCCTATTAATATTGAATCAACGGCTACATATAAATTACTACTGAGCTTATGCATGAAATGTGACAAAAATCTAGGCTATTCCAGTGTACTCTACTATGTCGCTTTCTCAAAAGCTGATATGCCATAAAAATACTAGTACACGATACAACTCACTCAGTGCGTAGCTTCTTGGTTCAGTTTCATAAGAATCGTAAGTCAACTGATTGTTACACAAGTTATATCTATGGCGGACGGCCTAAAGCTTGTACATGGTTTTCTAGCATTAGACGTCGAACCCAATAAGCAGCAGTATTTCTGCGATGAAACATTGAAACATATGGCCTTTTGTTTGGTAGACATTAATCATCAACGGTAGTAACTAGTAACAACTATTTGATCTATTCTACACTTTGAATAATTGACTGCCTCGGCTATTATAAAAATACATAAAATACACCCTTAAATTTACATCTAAATTACCTACCTCGCTCTATCATTATGAAATATAATTTAAATCCCTCATTTGAATCTAGATTACCCGCTTATAACCCCTAAATTGGCTTTAAATCACCCACATTTGCCTAAAATATCCACCTATCCGTTGTTATGAAAATAAAGTAAATATACCTCCCAAATATACGTCTGAATATCGATATCTATATAATCTCTATATGGTTCTAAGTTACCCACTTCTACCAGTATCAAATTAAATTAAGCATAAATCCAACGTGCCACCATGCATGTAGGCTAAGTAAACATGCATACATTTAGATAAATATTACATATTTTGACAAGCATTATTCATATTGATACTAGTAATGTAATTTTAAGCATTATTCTATGTTTTACAAAAAGAATATTATCACACACAATTTTGATATAAAAATTCAATGCGTGGTGCATGCTGAAATGACCGTTTACGCTATTCTAGTAATTAAGAGTGGTCTAAGACATAGAATCTACTGTTCCATAAAATACAAAAGGTAAATTATGAATAAAAATACAATAAGCACTAGGGTTTCAACTTAACACCTAGACAACAAAGATGGAGCAAATAATAAAATCTAAAGTTGAAAGTCAAAATATAGATTCATGGTGCCAAGAAAAAATATGCAACAAGAGCTGATATAACTTACACTTGGGTTTCAACTAAATGCATATAAAAGAACATAGTATAAAGGATGACGACACATGTCTCTATTTTACTAATAGGAGGTCCTCATCCTCCACATTAGTCCTCACACTATGCACTAGAAAAAATACTAGAAATTCTCATAATAATAAAAAATAGAACTACATTTTTTAGTTTGTGATGTAAACTTGATGGGAGTTGTGATGTTTATCTTGTAACACCCTGTGTCCAAAATATGCTTACATGGCCCAACTCCAGATGTGGAACAAGGCCTACATACGCATCGCACCTCATTTACACTTTTGTCCCCACTTCATGTAAAAGGGTTAATAACCCGCAGGTGTGGTACGTTTGTAACGACAAGGATTATAAGCTGGCCCTCACCCTCCTAATCTTCCAAGGCGGTACTAAACCCACCAACCACAACTCCACATGTGCCACTTTTGGCCACATGGGCCAACTTCACAACTACTACAAAGCTACTAACGGGTCGGGTGTTACATATCTCCACCGTAATGATCCTAGATGAAGGTCGGACATTAGTACACTATATGGGTAGTGAATCGGGATTACCGATTGAGTTGGTTTATCTAAATAATGGTAGTCACCGGAAGATTATCTAGTTAGGTTACCGACCAGAGGAGGCAGTCCCGACATATTCTATACGCTTGAGAAATTATCCATTTGAGCATAAGAAATATCAATGGTCCGCTAGTATACAAGGTTTTAGTCTTGTGGATGCAAGGATGAACTCAGGTGAGGCTATGGTTGAAATCAAGTGATCGACATCTGAAACAACAGTCAAGAAGACAACCAAGAAACTCAAGACATGATTCAAAGAAAAAGAAGCTCAAGACATCAAGTAAAAAAGAAGCTCGAATGAAAAGACGTGAAGAAACGGGGTCGAGTGTGCACCGTAGTACTAGAAATCTCTTGTAGGCACCAAAGCTATCCGGTGAATATAGTCCAAGGCAGGCTACAAAACAATGCTCCAGAACCCTCTAGTGAGCATCAGAGCTTCATATAGAGAGCGGTGGAGAAGACATAGAGCACTGTAGCTCTCTAGTGCATGCATAAGGTGAGAACCAAAAGACATGTTCTTGACTAGTGAAGACTTGAAGCCCTAGGCAACACACCAAAACTCTCTGGGTGTGGTACCACCAGAGAGATGAAGCATCAATTGTTGGCTATAGTGGCTTGTACACATGGTGGCAGAGGAACCCTTTGGTGGTGCACCGGACATCTCCGATGCTCACTGGAAAAGTGCAGTTCGACCTCAACTGCTAGTTTGTTGTGTTGGGGCTATATATACCCCATACTTGGCCATTTCAAGTCGGTTGGAGCCGAGGAAAGTTTCTAGTGAGTTGAGGCTCATCCATTAGTGCTCTAGCCACCAAAACTATTTAAGAAAAGATTAGGCGATTAGCATTAGTGCTATGCATAGTTGTTGATGGTAGTTAACAACCATTTTAAACCGTCAATGAAACATGAAAAGGGTATAAAATGAATATCAACATAGACTTAGGGGTTAAACTGATAGAGTTCCACAGTTTTGGTGAATCAGTATCATTATAGGGATTAAACAGAAAAGAGAGACAAGAATATCCAAGGCATCGGCATAGAAAGCATATTCCAAAAGGATATGAGTGCAGGAAGGATCTAGAGGACTCGAGAGAGCAAGGCAATCAAGGTGGGGCCCACCTATCACAGGGGACACGAGCCCGGTGGCCCTACCAATAGGCCGGGCGCCCACCGCCCCACCCGTTAGCCTCCTCGTCGCTATGTCGGTTCTCCACCGCCTTAAGGATTGCATCTCCACCGTTGTTCAAGGTCGGTTTGATTCGAGGGCTCGGTTCATCACTACCCCTATATAAGTCAAATTTCCTACCCCCTAGGCCGCAGAACCAATTCATTCATCAAGTCATCAAGTCATCAGATCCTCAATCCTCAAAGTTCCACCATAGTTAGGGCATAGCTATCTAGGCTAGTTCTAGAGGAAGGCAAGCTTAGCTTGAATTCCCGATCGTCAAGAGGTGCGGCGTAGAAGCCTTCTCAAGCAGCCTTCTATCTTATATCTTTTTCTCGTAAGTATTTTGCTAGCTACTTTTGATATGGCTTTGCTCTATTCAATATTTATGTTCTCAATTATATTGTTCATCGTTTACTTTGATTATATACTTAGTATAGTTAGATTGTCTTTATATTCAAGCATAGAATCATATAGCGCTCACTTAGATGTACACTGGGTGAGTGGTCAACAGCGTGTAAGCATGGTGCTTATACATTGTTTACCTGCGGTTGCACCCTATATTCTGGGTCATGTGGTAGATCGCGGATGTGATACTCCCATTGAGTCCTTTGTAGTCCACTCCCCGAATATAGGGCCACTAGGGCCTTATTGCCAAGGTAGACTTGCTCTGTTCTTGATCTTCCTTAGTAATGTTCACTATGCGTAGATATGAAGCTCTCTTGCCATGATTGCTAGGTGTAATTGCACTAATCTTAGTATGCATTGACATATGATTAAGAATGACTTAGGAATATTTCTTTGTTCTACCTATACCATGCTAGTATTGTCTTATGGAACACTCTGAGTGATATACAACATGCAAGTGGTTATCATTTTCCTAAGGCCATCCCTTCCCAGTGGTAAAACATAAATAACGATACCAAGATTACTCCCGGTGAAATGCTACAATGGTATTTTATCTATGTGCTTGCAGATATCTCTATCTATATATTCTCAAGGATTCAAGTGGCATATGCACAAATACCATCCATGCATTTCTAGCATTGCTGCTAAGGATGACAACCTAGTATTAAGGTGATGCTATGGAATGTGGTGGGTTCTGGTGCTATTGCTAGGAATGAGATTAACTCCATTCTTAGTAGTGACGTTAAGAATTACCAACAATAGTGCTTAAGCTAGTTAGAGGCCGCATTAGTGCTTGCTCTCATTTAAGACTAGGTTTTAGTGAGGTTTGCATTCCTTCAAGTTATCGGTGCTTGCGTGCACCAAGTGTTGTGAAAAAGGAGCTTGTAGTCTTGCAAGACCCTTCAACATGTGGAGTGGCCACCTAGCTTGTACCAAGGGAACGAGGGCCCATGATGTTTTGGCTAGAAGCTCGGCAATGAATATAGTGGGGAGCGATTTAGGAGGGGCCACATGGAGACTCCCTTGGAGAAGGCCCGTTGGCTATCCACATAGTTACCCGGCTAAAAGTTTGGCCCTTGTGAGGGGCTCCAATGAGGACTAGGAGGGAGCATGAGCTTCTCGATATCTCAAGAAAAATCATCATCACGGGAGTTTGCATTCTCTATCACTTTTATGTTTGCGCACTTACTTGCATTCTTTGAATGTGTGCTTATATTTCCTAGTCTACCCTGCTTGGTTAGTTAACAGAATTCGAACCTAGGGTGCAAAACTCTTTTATGTTAGAGATAGCAACACTAAGTAAAACCTTTAGTGTGTATCTAGATAGTATCTTGGATAGGTTTTGATAAGTAGGTTTTTAGAGGCCATTAGTTCTTAGGGTGCCTAATTCCCAAGCCCCGCTCTCAGGTGTCGTGGTCCATTTAGCCTCCTTTGAAAGGAGTGCCACATGACCTATCACACTTTTGATTCATTGACATGCCTTGTTTTGACTGTCTAGAGTTCTCCTCAACGGCGAAGGAAGTACAGTCCCTTCAGGTTTGCATGTTGTTCATCCTTCAACCTTGTGAGTAGCTTGTGGTGTGGGTTGGTGCTAGGGATATGGTGGTGCTTATTTTTGTCAAGTTTGAGAAAGGTGGACTCGGTACATGATGTGGACGTGTTCGTGCTCATGGCAATGGGGCAATGGGGTGTAGAGTGGTGGTGGTTATGCACTAGGAAGTGTGGTAGGCAGAGGATTCATCATTCTCCTTAGCAAAGCATCACTACGGGATCTTGCAACAACTAGAGAAGGTGGGCATGGAAGAAGGCCTCTAGGAAGAAAGATGAAAGAATCAAAAGGTGGAGAAGATGGCAACGAAATCATTTTGCATGTCCTGTCCACATTAGCTATGGTTCCATGGCCAAATGTCACAACCAATATTTTAAATCTTCGGCTATGGCATTTAGTGGATGGCCTCCCAAATGGCTAATAGCGAAGCTAAATGAGGCTATAGCCTCTAAATTGTACATGGATACAGATGCCTTGAACTGTCTCAAACTGCTATAGTGGGCTATATTTAAAACCTTGGTCATAACCAGATAGACATTTTGGTAGATTTTCATGTTCTTGTGGTTCTCGGATGTGAATTTGGCAAAATTTCTTGTAACAATGGCTTGTGAAGGTAAGGATGGTAGAAAATTGTCCCTCAAATACAAATCCTTGGGTCCATCGGATCACAAATACATGGGTGTGGTTTACTACATGTGCATGTAAGATACAAATACACTACGTCGAAACAGCTTATTAGAGAGAGCATCTAAACCCTCATTAATTAGGGATGTCAAAAATCTGTGTTTCTGGTGACGGTCATCAGAAACGTGATTACCTTAATTTGAAACATATTTTTTTTGCTATCTGCATCTCTAATTGTGGTCATCGGAGAAGTGGAAGTGGATAGCCAAAGCACATTAGACGGGGATAAATTTTGTCTATCTGCATCTTGACTAGTGTCTATCCTTATCAGAGACGCATGCACCCCTCAATGATGTCTCTAAATGCACAAAAAAAAAAAAAAAAAAAAGAGCTCCTCCAAGCTCAGATTTCTCCACGGGTTCCAGTAATAATAAACACAGCACAAATTATATTTGAAAAATATAACACCAAATCTGGTTCCATGACTCAGCACTAACCAAAATGAACGGACAGCTTTCGAAGTATCTAAAATCTGCACATTAATCATCTGCTGCACACTTTGCTTGTCTTAGCACAGGTTGGACTTCGTGGCATATGGTGTCTTTTTAATTTATTGAGTTGGAAGAACATCAAAAAGGAAACAAACTACTTCCAAATACAGTACCAACAAATTAAAAAGAAATGGCAACAAAAAACAAACAACAACAACAACATAGCCTTTAGTCCCAAAAAATAAAATATCAAAAGTCATCCATAGATCAAAAAAACACTATTCTTCTTCTTTTACCGGTCATCAAGATCTTTGCACAAGGAGACAAAAGGAACCTTGCAAAAGATTAGGAATCACGAGTCTAATGGAAGGAAGTGCGAGAGGCCAAACGACAGATAGATAAAATAGGAAACAAAGTCATGGTTCAGACTTACAGTACCAACAAATTAAAAAGAAATGGCCATATATAGTTATATACTAAAAAACAGTAACAGCGATCGACCATACTGAATATGCGCCATTGGGTGCTCTTGAGTCTTGATGCGGTGCGGCTGCATCATCGAGGTTATTGCTTTGCCCTGCTCTGACGGCAAGCAAAGAATTTTATGTTTGGTCCGCACATGTGGACAGCATTACTTCGCATCCACGCGTTCTCAAATGACTTTGAATTAAAATATGTATTAACCACTGGATGTTTAAAGGGTTCTCCGTGAGGTATTGAATTGAGCTGGCAAAGTGTGTACGAAAAATAAGCTCGGTGACAAGTTAACAACACAACAACATTTTTTATACTAGAGAATAGTACACCTCAGCTTGTCTTATAGCTAAGTTACATCAACAAATGCCTAGGCTACACTTTATCTAATTAGTTAGGGGCACTAAACAAATTAAACATCTCTTACGGATGAACTCGAAGGGACAAAAAACACTATTACTTCTATGCATTATCTATCTTTGGAGAGCTTTTCTGTTTTTACATAATGATTTGAGCGTTCATACTAATCTATATCAATCCATGCTCCTACACGGCCTAAAAATTTTAAGAAAAATGGGTTTTCGAAGTCCCCGTACAAATTTAGAGTCATAGCTAATCAAATTTCTTATCTTCGCTTTGTCTTATTTATTTGCATATTTTATAACACAATATTTTTATCTATTTGACTATTTCATTTATACTTTAAGTTTTCAATTACCAATTATTCTATATATATGTTTTTTTCATCCACATTTATAGATTTTCATTTGTGTTGCACCTTTATGTGTGTTCGACTTATTTTTTGTTGGAACCTTTAATTTTGGCTATGTCAACTATTGTTGTTATCCCAGCGTGACTTCGCTAATCAATCTGGATTTAAGCTAGCTTCCCAGTTTTTTTTTTTTTTTTGTCTCACCTATTGAAGCACAGTAAAAGTTTTATCCTATGCATGTAAAGTTGAACCCGAGACCACCTTGCTCTCTGTATTTTGTTTATTATATTAAGAATTTAGAATCTAGGTTCTAGATTACACTCCTAGTTATTACAATGATATAAATATGTGTTTTAGCCTCTATGAATAGTGCTTGCGGTTCGAAGTATCAATGCATATATATGTAATGAGGTTTCATCATTAGAGACATTCACTACTATAAATATGTGTTTAATTAACGTTATTCTAGCCCGCCTCCGTTATTCGGGTGGCCGGGCAGCTAGCCTAGCAACCGCCTCGGTCATTAACGGAGGCGGCAGCCTAACACGCCTGCCCTCGATTAATGCTTGATTAACCGAGGCGGTTGCCTTAACGCAACGGCCTCTGTTAATGCATTAACCGAGACGGTCACTTTAACACAACCACCTCGTTAATTGATTATTTCCCCGTGTCAGAAATTCATTAACAGAGGGGGTGTCTTAAGATGTCCACCTCAGTTGATGATTGCACAAAAAGAATAATTCATAATTTTTTCATATGATTCGATGAAGACGGACTTTATATCAAAATTGTAGACCTCAACGAGATCTACAACTTTATAGTTGAAAAGTTTTTGAATTGAAACTTTTAAGGTCCCAAAATATTATTGTAAGCGCATTGATTTTGAAATTTTAAATTTAAAATTATCAAATGATCTCAGATGTTGACATGAGTCTATAAAAAAAAAGTTATAGTTTTCTATAGAATCTATAACTTTGTAGTTGAAAAAATTTTTAATTTGAAGATGTTTAGAGTCCCAAATATATGTTCGAAGGTTATAAATTTTGAAATTTAAAATTTAGAATTGTGAAACGATCTCAAATGTTCACATAGTTAATACCAAATTTGTAGTGGTTTACCTGAGCTAAATGTTTAATATTTACTAGTTTTTTTTTATTTAAAGTCATCTAGAGTCTCAAATATTTGTTTTAAATTCACATGTTTTGAGACTCAATTTTTTGAATTTTTCAAACTATCTCCGATGAAAATACATCCTATACCAAATTGTAGTATTTGACAACTTTTAAAACTTTTGTAGTTAATAGTTTTTTCATTTGAGTTCATTTAGTAGCCAAAATATCCAATATAAGATTACCAAATATTGATATGAAAAAGATAGCATATTATATATAGATAGATATTAATGAGTGTGTGGTGTAGTGGTAGAGATGTAGTTGTATTGAGCACTAGGTTGTGGGTTTGACTCCCCAGAGTTGCAAGTTTTTTTTTGGTTTTTTGGGTTTTCTGGAGAATATTAACGGAGGCGGCATTTTAAGACGCCCCGATCCGTGACCTTTAATCGAGACGTTGCAATGCCGACCTCCGTTAATCAAAAACGCCCGCCTCGGATAAAATTAGTGTAATAGTGATTTGCCTATACCAACAACTTAGAAGTTCTATTTATGTAAGTTAACATCATTGTTATTGGCATTGGTATGTAAATCACATATACAGGCCCCACAAAGTAAGATATTAAATTTACATGAAGCGTAGATGTACAGACATTCTCTCTATCCAAGCAAGCATCTTAGCAAACACCGGCAAAGTATTGAGCACCAGGTTGTGGGTTTGACTCCCCAAAGTTGCAAGTTTTTTTTTTTTTGGTTTTGAGTTTTCGAGAATATTAATCGAGGCGGGCATTTTAAGACGCCCGATTAACCAAGGCGGGCACCTTAACATGCCCATCTCCATTAATTGATTAACAGAGGCCCGTGTTGACCGTGACCTTTGATCGGAGACATTGTAATGCCCGCCTCCGTTAATAAAAAAAAAAAACGCCTGCCCGGATAAGATTAATGTAATAGTGATTTGCCTATACCAACAACTTAGATGTTCTATTTATGTAAGTTAACATCGTTTTTATTGGCATTGGTATGTAAATCACTTATAGAGGCCCCACGAAATAAGATATTAATTTTACATGAAGCGTAGATGTACAGACATTCTCTCTCTCCAAGCAAGCATCTTAGCAAACACCGGCAAAGTATCTTAGCAAACCTATCAATCACTCCATTTCCGGGTAGTATTTATACACCACTGCAAGGCAACACCTTCTGTGGTACCGCTGCCTGTACCTGAGATTGAAATGATGAGGCCAACACTACTGCAAGGCGCGGGAGCTGGCGGGAGCCATCCGCTGGATAAACAGAGGTAGCAAGATGCAACCTTACTTTCTTCCTTTCATTTTTTGTATATGTAAATCGGTGCATGTTTCTTTTTAGTGAAAATTCTTCGTCCTTATATCAATATTGAATGAATGTGGGGAGCAAACACTATTACAATATCATGCACAAGTGCGGCTTCAGCGCCATCTGAAACCTTTTCTGATCATATATATCCCTTGTCACGACATAACACTTGCAACCTTTTCTGATCATTGTGGGATCAACCTTTTCAGACAACAAACAATTGCACCCTTGGTTCTTTCAACTAATCCATCAATTTGTGTTGTTCCATGGGCCAAGAATTTCAAGAGTAACTGTAGAAATTCATATATAAAGAGCCTGATCGGGTGCGCTTATTACAGCGCTGCTGCTGCAGCAGCAGGGAGAAAAGTTTTCAGTAGCTACAGGTTTGAATAGGAAAAAAAATGCAGCCACAGCATAACGGGCAGCCGATCAGAGCCATAGTTTTGGGTCATCACTAATCAAAATTATCTTTGCTCATATCCTAACGTAGTACTCATATAAAGTACTTTCTTATATTTGTCCTGTTGTGATGGACTTTAGTTACCATTTACTCCCAATGCATAGTTGACCTATTTTTATCACACCTTTATGTAATGTTTGTGTGTAAATAAACGTGTATAAATAACTTGGTTGTTTACATGCATGTAAATGGCAAACAGACGGTTTGCGTATAGTTAATGGCCTAGCTAATCACTGAATTAAACACAAAGCACATATAGATGGCCAACATAACCCAAAAAAAAATGGTTAAATGAAATTAAACACAAGATAAATGTGATTAAATGCCTAGTCACATGTATAGACAAGTGTCTCTTGGAAATAATGAACCTATTATGTGGGGAGTTAGTGTCCGATCACTAATGTAGTTTGCAATGACATTACCCATCTGTATCATTTCTTATCACCCATTTTTGGTAATATAGGGTTTATTACTTTCACAAAATGTGAAAAATTGATTCTCTAATTAGTACTCCCTCTGTCCAGGAAAGAATGCGATTCTAGCATAGTATCACATTTTAGTTTATCAAGTTTGACCAATAATAGATAAAGAAAAACTAAAAATATTTATGATATCAAATAAATATCATTAAATTAATTATGAAATGTATTTTCTTAATAAATTAATGTGGAGCCATAGCTATGAATACTATCCACTAGAAACTTAGCTGAACGTGAACTATTTTATCTGTCACACATAACCCATAGTTGCATCTTTTTATGGATGGAGGGAGTGGTAGTATAAGATATAATGGCCATATCTTACAAGAAACGCGGCATCCGGTGAGGATGGTCTATCTTAATAATTAGAAATACATGTCACAACAAAAAGTACTAAAGTTGAGACATACACAGTAAGAGAACGACAGGAATAAATTTGTCCAAGTGTTGCGTGCTTTAATTAGTTTAGCGCTTAATTAATTACTTGAACTTACTGTATTAATTATTACGCGGTGATGAACTAGATGCTCTGTCTCTCTCTCGTTCTCAGCTTGGTGCCTGTCGTCCAAGAGCTGTGGAACGAGTGGGAGATCCACTTGCTGATCCTCCTCAGCCTTTCCCTGCAAGTGTTCCTCTTCCTCTTCGCGGGGATGCGGAGGCGCAGCTCCAACTGGTTCCTGCGCACCGTCCTTTGGCTTGCCTACCTGTCGGCCGACTCAGTGGCCGTCTTCGTGCTGGGCCACCTCGCGGTCCGCACGCGAGACCCCGGCCACCAGCTGATGGCCTTCTGGGCGCCGTTCCTGCTCGTCCACCTGGGCGGGCAGGACTCCATCACGGCCTTCTCTAAGCAGGACAACGAGCTGTGGGGACGGCACCTGCTGAACCTGGTTATCCAGGCAAGGGTCGCTGGGTACGTGGTGGCCAAAGCTTCTTGGCCGGACACCCGGCTCAGGGCTGCCATGGTGATCATGTTCGTCTGTGGGTGTTTCAAGTACGCCGGGCGTGTCATTTGCCTCTTCTCTGCGGACCCAAAGTTACACAGGCTGTTTAGCCAGCTTTTTTTGTTGAGCAAACTAAAGGAGGAGCGGGGGACGAGGTAGGAAGGCAAACAAGACATGAGGGCTAGACTTGATAGGATGGAGAAAGGTACATCTGCAGAGCCTCCATTGGCACTGTTCCATGACGCCAATACAGTCATAGAAGTCATCTCAGCGGATCCTTCCCTGAACAACGTGCAGAACATCATTATAGCTGACGATCTACCAGGGCTGCTCGAGGGGTTTCTGTCTAACAAAAGCCGCTACAGAGCCTACGAGCATTTGGCAGAAGTTCTGCAATATTGCTACCGACGATTGTACACTAAAGATGCTTTGCTATTGGGTCTCACTGAAGCTATTGACATACACGTCATCAATCCTATTCTGAAAACTTGCTGCAACATCTTCTTCTTGGCATGCCTGCTTTCAACCGCGATAGCCGCCTCAATATCCCTAGCAATCTTGGCAGCCGACCAATTCGATGCTAGCAGCGCAGTTGATATCACGGTGACCTACGCACTGCTTGTTGGAGCCATACTCCTAGATGTGTCCTCCGCTGCCATCTTCATTTTTCCCCACTTCAGCTTCTACCATCAATGCCTAGCCAAGCCTACTCAGTCGTCTGTGGTTGCATGCCGCATGAAACGGTGGTCACAACAGATCGGACAATACAACATCATCAATAATGCAGCCATGCTTCCTGATACTGGAACGGCTTCACTTCGATGTAGAGAGGAAACCCATTACAAAGGATGACACATCCATCGAAAAGTTCATCCTGACACGTTGTTAGGCTCAGGTACGAGACACGAATGGAGCATTGCCAGCACCCGTGGCCAGCTAGCATTTCACAACTGGATGGACCACCACCAACATGAAGGTCACTATTCAGCCGATCATCTCAAATCACTGGAGGAGACTCTGAGGCTGACTTCCCGACAAGCGTGCTTATCTTGCACATCACAACAGACATATGCTACCACTATGGAGGCTGCACTAATTCTGATCATCATGCAGTGAAGAAGCACAAGCAGATGAGCACACAGCTATCACACTACATCATGTATCTTGTCTTCAAGTGCGGCGTGATGCTTACTACCAACTCCCAGGTCATACATCGAAGAACCTGTAGTGAAATTAAGAGTTTTACTATCCCATCCTCCAAAGGTTAACGATCCAAGAAACATGGATGATGCTCGTGTCATGAAGCTTTTTGAAGCAATTAAAGAGCAACAAGAAGAAGGCTCGATGGGTGAAATCCAGACCAGGCACGGAGAATCAGAGAAAGATTCAACAGTTGAAGTCGAGAATGAAGAACCAACCGACATTGATGATAATCACTACAGCTGGGTCTGAAGCGGTGAAAGGCAAGAAAACAGTCGGCGGCCTATGCTTTTTGCAGCCTGTCGGGGAAAATTTTGGTCGGCATAAGAGCTTTGCCGACCGCCCAAACTACCACCTCAGCAGGACGGTCGGGCGAAGAAAAAGTAGCCATTAACGGAAGAAGTTGGCGTCTCCGACTGCCTCCTCGGGGGCGGCCGGCGAAGACCGCTCTGTTTTTTTTTTTCTTTTGCCGACCCGCCAAGGCAGGTTCATTTTTTTATTTTTTTAAAACTCTTCGCAGCCATCCATCTTGGAAGATTTTATTTTTTTTCAATAGCATCCTTGTGCTCGGGCGAAAACTCCTTTGCCGAGAATGAAGAACCGTATCTGCAAAAGCCGACATTGTTGAAGCCCTGAAAAAAATTGTTATTTTTTATTTGTTTCTCGCTTTCCACCTTGACAAACAAACACATGTATAATATATATCACATCCATTGAATCACAGAACATATATAGAAATTTCACACATCCGCAATTAAACACAGCGATATATCACATAACTCATATTAAACATGTGTTTGTTTGTCTACATCGAACAAGTCTAACATCAAGTCCACAAGTCTAACATCATGTCCACAAGAGAAACATCAAGTCCACAAGTCTACATCAAGCCCTGTGATGCAGTTCCCATGCAGCCTCCAAAAGAGCCCGGATCGTAATCTTCCCCCATTTTAAAGTTACAACGATGTTTTCTGTAACATGCAGCGCCATGAACATGTTATTACATTCAATAAAGAAAAGGCACAACTCACCTGAACAATGAACATGCATATTATCTTGCCAAGCGGGACTTGCACAGGCTAAAAAACAGATATTCTGGAAGGATAGACCAAAAAAAGGCAATCAAACAATGTTTGAATTTTCCAGAGCATTGAATTTAAAATGCTATCATTAGAATAGAGCAACCAAAACATGTTACATTCAATATTCAGACAATCAGGTACAGTTGGTGTGGCTCAGATTATATTATCTCAATTAAGACATAAGGAAAGGCTGCAGATAGAAGATTTCATGAAGACAAAAACACATGCATTTGCCCCTGCTATATCCTCAATCAAGGTTTATTTTGTTCTAACCAGCACAGCCCCCATGACAACAGTTATCTGAACACTACAAAATAAAAAGAAACACCGCTAGTGAGGCCAAAAAATGACATAGTTCATCACTATGGGGCCGAACTCGAAGGCATCATCATTTGACCTTGACAAATTAAAAAAATGCAGCCCATACTCCCATCTTATAAATAAAAAACCTGCTAGGATTATGTCTATTGCAGGGGTGAAAATTTTCTATTTCTTTCACATGATAATACCAAAAGACATGAGTTTTATGCACACATGCACCAAGATCAGTTTGACTAACTTTAGGCAGTGAAAACATTATATGAAAATATAACAGAGATATATCAGAAGCTGCACATATTACATATTGTACTTCAAAAAGTTTTTAGAATGCATACTCAAGAACAACTACCTGTTATAAATAATTGGCATGTTGAGTGCTGGGATGCCAATCGAGCTGCATCTTTTGTTGCTGGCCACTAGATCAGTTAGCTTGTTGTAGCTGAACATGTTGCCATCTCTCTCACTGGCACTAGCTACACGCGGTTCCTCGACCTCCAGCCCTGCAACAGCAAACTAGCAACAAGATATTCACCACTTGGTTCATGTATGTTTTGTTCGATACTTGTGTGAGTGAAAACATTAAATTGATACCCCAGCTCAAATTGATATACTAAGGCAAACACAAGAAGGTTTATGGAAACTTGTAAACTACTGCAGGCTACTGAATCTTTGGTCCAAAAATCGCATAAATGTGATTTATCCTAATCCCAAAACCTGTTAGAGGTAAAGGAATGATGTAAGCACTACCTAAGGAAAGAGCTACCACATATATTCATTTGTGCGTGCAACTTCTAAGCAATCTACACTGCACCTACTTATTCAGCGGGACGATTTCATGAGAAGTCTTATGCAGGCTTTAATTGAAGTCAGTTCCAATTAATGTTTCAATCTCAAGGGAAGATGGAGCAGAATGAGTAATTTCTACTAGTTCAACATACTATGGAGTACTACTACACAGGCAGCCACACTGACCTTTGTCCATATCGACAAACACCTTCCATGCATGGGTAGCGCAGGGGAGATCCCTGGCCTCGTCGCGACACGCAGCGACCTCGCCCCCGAGTGTGGCGGCGATGAGCACCTGGACGGCGAGGAAGTGGAGCAGGATGTCGTCGCAGGCGTGGAAGACGGGGGTGAGGTGGAGCAGGACCCAGTGCGGGGCACCGTCGTGGCGGAAGTTGAGAAGCGCGGCCTGGTGCGGGCAGTGCGCGCGACGGCCTCATCTGTACCTGTCCTTTGCCGTTCGTGTGCCCGAGGCCGCATCTTCCTTTGCCTCATCCCCCTTTCTTCTGGCGCTACCCGTCCCCATCGAGCTATCGAGCTCCGTCCATGGGCCATGGAGGCTGTCGGGGCGCGGGCGCGGCCAGGGCGGGGCGCGGCGGCGGGCTGGCGGGGCGGCGCGGCCAGGGCGAGGCGGCGGGACTGGCGGGCGGGGCGCGGTGGGCCAACGGGACGGCGGCGGCGGCGGGGTGGCGAGTGTATGTCTATGTGTGCCTGTGTGTCTGTGAGTGTGTGTGGGGGTTTTTAATATATATATTTTTACTCTTTGCCGATACGAACTAACTGGCGCGGCCGGCTAGCCCTTTGCCGACGGCCATCCGTGGCATGTTCCAGTCTTTGCCGGCGCCCCTAAGTCTGTAATAGAAAAAAACTTTATTGTCTATGGAGTGTGATTTGCAATTGATAATTTTCATGTAATTTTGCCATTTTGAATTTTAAAACTAAAATTTGAGCTCAAGTGATTCGAATAATGGGCATATGCAACACTAATCCAAAATTCTGACCACTTGCGGGTTTTATGCAAACATTTGGCATCAGCAACCTCTATAGATGGAGGAAGATTCACATAGATGTCTTGTCCAAATCGACTCAAATTTTTTTTCATAGTCTCATGAGATATAAGGACAACTCATCAAATTTCATGATTTTTCAACCCGCTTGTATTTTATAGAATTTTAAAACAATCATGTGAGTCGACGTGTTTCTCACAAAATATTCGAATTTTAGTGTCCGCCATGGATGAGGACTGAATATAGACTCACAAGCATGTTTATCATTTTTGAATCATTTAGATCCATTATTTTTCACTTGCGCTCAAATTTTAGTTTTCCAAACATGAAAAATTCATAAAATATAGCCAAAAAAAAAATCCAAACTTGAACAACGAACTCCATGTACTTCCACTAAGGCACGTAAAAAGTTGTGATGGCAAAATCATAGACTTTGCCGAGGGTCGAAAAATACCCTCAAAGAAAGGCAAACTTTGCCGAAAGAACCTATATGGCGCCCAGGTTCTTTGCCGAGGAGCCTCCCCTGGGCGAAGATGAAAGCACTAACCCATGTGGCATCAATTTAGGTACGTCCCTATTTGGAAAATACGAGGCGCCTATATGAAGTGGGTGTATTTTGAATTTGCCGAGAGAGGCACCTTAAAATCTGTTTAATGAGGTAAATGGCCATGTTTTTGGGTGGTCGGTCCAACCCCGTAGGAAGGAGCATATGAAGAAACCCTCAAGAGGAGCTCTCAGCAGACTCTAACCTCCTGACTTGCAGAAGATTCAATAGTTGAAATTGAGAATGAAGAACCAACCGACATTGTTGATAATGCTGCTGAATATGAAGAAACTCAAAGAGGACCTCTCAGCAGAATCTAACGTCTCCTGTGCTACCCCGTGCAGTTGCAGAGGAAGATTCAACAGTTCAAATCAAGAACGAAGAACCAACCGACATTGAAGATGCTGATGCTGATGAGCATATGAAGAAACTCAAGAGGAGCCTCAGACTCCAACGTCTCCTGTGTGCCCCGTGCAGTTGAGTCATCAACATCAAGATGAAGCTGAGAAGAAATCGATTTAATTACGAGCATTAAGCAATATGGCCTCATGTATTATCTTGTAATTTAGTATCCTTGTACTATCCAGAAACGTAGCATGATCTCTATTATGATTTTATCCTTGGTCCATCAGCACCTATATGTACTCCATATGTTCTTCAAGGAAACTTCAGATGGAATCCATGTTGTGTAATCTTTTATGTTCTAATGAGTTGTAAACTTTAATGTCTTTGTGAAATTGATGTATTTGAATCACTAATCTTCTCGAACTTCCTGATGCAAACATTCTATTAACCTCAAGCTAGCCATAGGTCTATCAGCCTGTGATGTATTCAAAAAACGCAGCTGTAAATCGTATATTCTTGTCAGAAAACCTGTGTTTGGGTGTAATGGTCCTCATCATATGTACTTTGTGAATTTTAAAATCTTTAATGATGGAAAGATCATCCGAAATTGTGATGATGGTATTCAATTGACTAAGAAACTGATTTTTTGAGTTGAGTGATGACTAAAAGAAATCGAGATTGCAATATTGCCTCTCCTTCCAATAGTAATTTAGATCTGCTATCTGAATTCTTGATGACCTTGTGTTGTACTATTTTTGCCTTATTCCAGAATCTCTTTGACCGTGATGTAATATTGTAATCCTAAGAACCTGTAATGTACTCCTTTGAACTTTTATCAACTGTCTTGTTACGCTCTGCACATGCATTTTTTTTTTTTTTTTTTTTGGAAATGGCATATATTGATTCACATGTTACACTGTTAAAACTAGCGAGGCCAGTACTCTCATATTTTGGCAAGAGCGCATAGAAAAAAAGTGCCTGGGCTTCTATGAGAAAAATTAGCCATTTTAACATTTCTAGAAAATAATTTTGATCCATGTTAAAACTAATTAACCGCCACTAAAATTTGATCTGATTTATGTTTAGTCGTGATATTAGGTGAGTTGAGGTGGTTTCAGTTTGTATGAAAAATAAAAAATTATCCTCGGTAAAACCTAAAAGCTAAAATGCCCAGAATGTCATGGGCTGATTACGGCACGGAATACCAGATTTTTCTAATGGTGAGAATGATATCGTCTTTGAGACCAGCACCCATATTATCTGATGGATAAACAAAGGTATTGCCACAACTATACATTCCTTCACTTTTTTTATTTGCCAATTGGTGCTAGTATTAGTTTCTTTTAACAAACAGCCATTATTATATGTCATCTTCTTCCTTATAACGAATGTGGGGAGAATCAAACTCTACCATATATGTGTGACTATTTTGAATTCAGCCATGCATTTGAAACCCTCTATCCAAGCAAGCATCTTACCAACCACCGGCAAAGCATCTTTGCAAATTGCTTGTGAATCACTCATCATTTCCAGGTATTATTTATACAGTGCCACTGCAAGCCAACAGAGCAGCACCTTAGTGCTTTCCTGTACCTGCGATTGAAATGAGGCCAATGGTAAATGGCGCAGGAGCTGGCGGCAGCCATCTGATGGATAAACAAAGGTATTGCGGCATGCAACAACATGTTCCTTCACTTTTTTTTCAAATTGGTCCAAGTGGTAGTTTCTAAGTGGAAATTTCAAACAGCCGTCAATTAATTATATGCCATCTTCTTCGTTATAACAAATATTGAATGTGGGGAGCACCTTTATTTAAACTCTACTATATGTGTGACTATTTTGACTTTAGTCATGCATTTGAAACCATTTGATATGCTGCATACCACGTATTATTTATATATATACATCCCTCCTCACGACATAACACTCGCAACCCTTCAAAAATCTTTGTCGGCACTTTAAAATTGACATGACTTCTATTTGCCATGTGTCTCCTAGTAGTAATAGCTCTCAAAGTCTCAAAATATAGTACCAGGTCCAAATTAACTGTCAAAGCCACAACATTCTTGCTATTTGCCTTAAGTAGGTTCAGAATTGATAAGCTTATCACAAGATAGATATTATGGAGCATATATCAACATTGGTTGAGATGGTGAGATGGTATGGACATGTTCAACGGAGGTCTCCTGAGGCGCCAATGCGTAGTGGGGTTTTAGAGCGGGTAGATCATGTAAAGAGAGGTAGAGGTCGACCTAGACTGACTTGGGACGAGTCGGTTAAGAGAGACCTTAAGGAGAGGAATATCTCCAAGGATTTAGCTATGGATAGAAGCGCATGGAGGTTAGCTATTAGTTTGCCTGAACCGTGACCTTTGTTTTCTTTTTCTATCTACCATGTTTACCTTTTGTCTTATGCCTTTGTGTGTGTGGTCTTTTATACTTAGTTTCATATGGGTTTCATCTCTAGCATAGCCCAACTAGCTTGGGACTAAAGGCTATGTTGTTGTTGTTGTTGTTGTTATATATCTAATTATTAGAATAGGCACTGTATTAGGAATGAGCGGAACATCTGACGATTTTGTTGCACCTTGATGATGTACTCGCCTCTTCCTCCATCCTCCACTGGAGTTGACGTGGTATGCATGCCTTGAATTTTCCACTTGCAACCCCAGGTCCTGCTTGAACAACACTATCCATCTCCTCAACATCCTGACAAACCATAGAAGTATCTTCTTCATCCCTGTCCCCTCAGAAAAGTTTTCATTTCTCAATTTCCTATGAGACCAGAGGACAGACGAGGAAAGTACAATATTACTATATTAGTGAGTTTATGTCTCTTATTCGCTACCCAGAACCCGCACGCTGTCGATTCAAAATCTCTACCCAACTCTTGATTTATTAAATCTGAAATCACCAACCAAACATTGACTCAAACAGAAATCGAAGAACAAATGTGTGGTCGTCTCCTTCTCATTGCAGAAGATACAAGAAGGGTCACTAAGAGCATCTCCAAGAGTACTCTATTGATTTTTAGCAAGATGAGAAAAACCTCTCTCCAACAACTCCTAATCCATGCTCCTAAAATTTAGGCACTTGGTAAATTCTCCCTTGTTGCACATAACTTTAAGCATAGTAGTGGTCGCGTGGATCTGATGTGTATCGGTCAATCTATTGGTGGTGTGGAAAAGAATAAGTAGAGGAAAGGTTTCCTGATGCAAATGTAAATTATCTTCAATGTCTTAGGAGTGGATTATTAGAAACTGTTGAGATGGCCTTCTTTTTTTCCTATCAATACCTTTTAGGAGTTGCAAAACTTCATGTTTTTAAGAGACAAAATAGGATACTCTTGGAGATGGTCTAACTTCCCTTATTTTAGCTAAATTATCTCAAGCAAGCAAATATTATTTAACAAAAGCCACATGAAAACTGCACTCTCGGTGGAATAACAGTGTGCCAAATTGAATTCACAAAGCATGGGATAAACCCATACAAGGATGGGACAGAGTATAGGTACCTGTAGAAGTAAAATTCTCCATAGAATTTGATCTTCCTCTTCAGAGAGGGAAATGTCATCAATCAGACTATTTTGCTCCTACCATAAACCCATAGTACTACTAGAGACATTCCTCGTGAAGGTTAACATTATGTCCACACAATCCCAAACATCATAGATAGTTTTTCCCTATTGCTCACTAATCATATATAAAGGCCAATAGACAATTAATGGCCAAGCTAGCATTACCAATCCAATGATCCTCCCATAACCTAATTTTTCTTGCATCTCCTGCTACCCATCTAATTCCCATATGAGCAGCTTGCAATGCATAGCCCAAAGCACCCCTTTCCAAAAAGGAGAATTATCTAAAAACATTGACAGCAACGTATTACGGACACGTGTTCCCGTTATTAGTGACGTGTGTAGTGAATACGCGTCACTTAAAAAACATGTCACTCATGATAGCTATTAAGACGCGTCACTGATAGTGCTTTCTGGCATAGTGATAAATAACGTAGACCGTAATAAATTAATACTAATGCATGGATTCCCTCTCTCTCTCTCTCTCAGCTTGGTGCCTGCCGTACAAGAGCTGTGGAATGCATGGGAGATCCACTTCATGATCCTCCTCAGCCTTTTCCTGCAAGTCTTCCTCTTCCTCTTCGGGGGCATGCGGAGGTACTGCTCGAACTGGTTCCTGCGCACCGTCCTGTGGCTTGCGTACCTGTCGGCCGACTCTGTGGCCATCTTCGTGCTTGGCCACCTCGCGGTTCGCGCGAGAGAGCCTGGCCACGAGCTTGTGGCCTTCTGGGCACCGTTCGTGCTCGTCCACCTCGGTGGGCAGGATACCATCACTGCCTTCTCCAAGCAGGACAATGAGCTATGGTTGAGGCACCTGCTGAACCTTGTCTTCCAGGTAGCAGTCGCTGGGTACGTGGTGGCTAAAGCTTCTTGGCCGGACAACCGGCTCAGAGCTGCCATGGTGATCATGTTCGTCTGTGGGTGCATCAAGTACGCCGAGCGTGTTTATTGCCTTGTCTCTTCGAACACAAAGCGGCTTAAGTATGAGGAGGAAGCTACAGAAGATGCTCGTGTGGTAGGTCAAAAGGTTTATTGCCTTGTCTCTTTGAACACAAAGCAGGGAGAGAACGATGATGGAGGAAGCTACAAAAGATATGAGAGACAGAATTGATATGATGTCAAAAGGTTGTTCATCAGGGCCTCCAAGTGTACTGTTCTGGGACATCCGTGCTACAATCCTAGATGACATCATCTCAGTGGATGCTCCCCTCAACAAGGCGCAGAGCATCACTGTAGCCGCACATGGTGATCTACTACCAGGCATGCTCAATGGGTTTCTGTGTAGGGAGAGCCACCATAGTGCCTACGAGTATGTGGGAGCACTTCTAGAATATTGCTACCGACGACTCTACACCAAAGACACAGTTCGACTTAGAGTCTTTTCACCCCACCGGGTTCCATCCTGCGTTGGCCTGTCTCGTCATAGTCGTATTTTGAAAACTTGCATATACATCCTGTCCATGACATGCTCTCTACACTTCATCCTTCTTTCAACCATAGCTGCCTCAGTAGCCTTGACACTGTTCATGGCTGTCCACAAGAGGGACCCAACTCCACACTAGCAACACAGTTGATATCACTGTGACCTATGCACTGCTTGTAGGAGCCATAGTCCTAGATGTGTCCTCTGCTGCAAGCTTCATTTTTCTCCACTTGAGCTTCTATCTTCCATGTCTAGCCAAGCCTATTCAGTCTGTGCTGACATGCTGCTGCTGCACGAAACAGCAGTGGTCCCAGGAGCTCGGACAATACAACATCATCATTTGGCGTAATGCTGCTGCTTTACCAAGGCCAGTAACATGGTTTGGCCTCGATGCCCTCCTAAAAAGTAAACCCGTCACCAAAGATCACACGTCCATCAAAGAGTTCATCCTCGACACTTTGTTAGACTCCGGTACAAGAAAAGAATGGCATATCGCCAGCACCCGTGGCAAGTTAGCACTTAAGAAGTTTTGCCACTGGGAGGACGATAATCAACAAACAGCTCATCATAATCTGGCCACCAGGACGCCACTCCATTCACTTGAGAAGATTATCACAAACAGTGCTGACTTCCCGACGAGTGTGCTCATCTTGCACATTGCAACAGACATATGCTACCACTATGGAGTTGGAGGCACTAATTCTGATCACCAAACAGTGATGAATCACAAGCAGACAAGCACTGAACTATGAAACTACATCATGTACCTCATCTTCAAGTGTGGTGTGATGCTTATCACCAACTCGCAGATCGTGCATAACTTTGCCCGTGATGATATACTCGGAGTTTTACCACGGGGACGGGATTTACATTCCCGGTTGTGGTATATCTTTTTGTTTGGTCCAGGAAACCACAAGGATGATATCTTGAAGCTTTTTGATGAAGTTAAAAAGCAGCCACAAGAATCAGAGGAACAACAGGATGAATCGGCTGACAATGATGATAGTGTTGCTCATCATATCAAGGAGCTGGACAACTCTCAAACTAAGTCTCCAGTGTTGCCCTGTGCAGTTGCAGTAGCCCAAGAGCTTATGAGCATCAGCAATGAAGCTGAGCGTTGGAAGCTCATCCCTGGGGTGTGGGCGGAGATGCTTTACTACACAGCGCCTCGATGCGGGGGTGCTTTCCACTACGAGCATCTAAGCACCGGTGGTGAGTTTGTCACACATGTTCTTGTTCTCATGTATCATCTTGGCCCTTTCCTGCCACCACGCTCCTGATGTTCCTGGTGCTTGTTGATCTCCTTGCGTTCTGGCTGTGCCATATATATTCCAGCAGACGTAGTGAGTGATTTTACCATCTCTATTATGATTGTATCTGTCATATATCCATCAGTACCAATAACACTAGCAGACACATGTAGCTACCTGGACTCTCCAAATTCCATCTCTGATCATTCTGATGGAATAGACACCAACTACTGAATAGTTGTATGCTTGCCTGTTTAACTATTTCAACATATTGTTGTATAAACAATTACTGTTATAGTGTGAGTTGTCTGCTTGTCTGTTTAATTGTTTCAACATTGTTGTAACAATTATTACTCTTATAGTGCTATATATTATGTGAAAATGGAACTGCCTGGATAGATAAAAGAATATGGACGATCGTGCTGTTGCAGCAATTTGTGGCTGTAGACAAGAAATCGCCAACATGCCAATAACAGGAAATCAGCTTATCCAGATTCAGTAGGCCGGTTTGCATAGTTTGGGTGTCGGCTTGGCTTTTCAAAGACGCTGGCTTTGCCGGTATATATGAGATCGAAACTGTATTAGACACTAGTGGCAGATCGGAACAAGGGAGGGGAGAAAAACAGTACTAGCCATAAACTATACGGCATATTAAAATATCTGATTTTCCGCCGCCTCCTTGCAGTTGGATATATATTGCAAATTGCAATGCGATTTACTCCCTCTAAGTGTATACATAACTAAATCGATGAATCAAAAAAGTCAAAACTTATAATTTAGAAATGGAGAGAGTATTACTTATTAGGAAGTGAATATTTCTAAATCGCAATTGAACAATTGAATAGATGAGGTATATATTCTTGTGTATTCTGTTCTCACCTTGAAGCTTCAACTCTGACTCAGCTGTGGGTCGATCTGGACAATTAAGCTCAGACTGGCCTGCAACTGCAAAGGATTCACCATTAATTTTTGGTGCAAATTTAATTAAAAATAGGTCAGCACCTGAGTATCTCTAAGTCGTAGCAGCAAGTAATTAAGCCTGAACAGAGAAGACTGCTGAACCTACCGGTTCCTAAGACAAAGGATGCCAAGGTCGAGCTGCCGGCAGCTGAAAAACAGCACGGCGAAATGGGGCAAAGTGGCCGCCGGCCGCGATGTCACAACCCGGCCTCTTGCATGGAGATGGAGCCATCGATCGCAACTGGAGCCGAGACCCGAGGTGGAGGAGGAGGAGAAGGAGGGGCAAGAGCCTACCGCGCGCTGACAGAGCAAGGTACGGGCGTCGGCGTCGCCAGTCCCGCCGCCGGCCGCCGTCGGGACCAGCGAGGTTTGGTCCCGGTCCTGACCAGTGGGCCTCCTGGGAAGATGTGGGCTGTCGCGGGAGTTGTTGGGCTGCAGCACAAGACCAAAAATTTCAGCCCATGGGCCATGGGGGCACCGGGGCAGCCGGATCTGACCCTGGTGTCAGATCAAACCGGCATCTCTTTTTGAATGCCAATTTAGTCAAACCTCCTAGCCCACGATTCCCATCACGTGCAATTTCCCCGAGACATGGTTATTGATGCTAGAACCAACTTCGATAATGTGATCTTTAGAGAAATCTTCATTACAGCCTATTGAATCATCTTGACAATGAGAAATTCTATTATCTTTGACAATGCCCGTGCTAATATTAACATTTAGAAACGAAATTTCAAAGAAGAGCTCGACAAGTGTACACTAAGGCTAAGCCAAATAGGAGATATTTGGAGAGATAATTATCGTGTATAGGACTCTTATTTTATTTTTTTGGGCTTATGGCCTTGTAACTCTTTGTTTAGATCATTCTTTCATTTAATGGAAAAAAATAGGTAGGGGTTCCCCTGCTGTCTTTTAAAAAAAATATAATTAAATTTTTCAAAATTAATTTTAATTCATTATGGTTTTTCTAAATACATAGTAAAATCTATGTATCTAGACATAGTATATGTTTTGGTGCATAGCAAAAAGTATAGAAAAATTAGAATAACTTATAATTTAGAATAAGGACATATTCGTTGATAACAAGTACTCGATATTGTTTTTGCATATGAAAACTTGTTCGGTATCTATAAATGTATATAAATAGTTATTAATTATTTAGTAATAATTTATGAAAGTTGTCAGTGAACTTTATAGACACCCCTTGTAACCAAACATTTGGTAGGTGCATGCCATGGTGCATGAGGCCAATTGGCGATGGCAACATGAGACCTTCCCTCAATAGGACATTGTCGGCGCGTGTCGTACAACTACAAACACACAACAACAACGGTACGACGCAGCATCGGTTGGCTCGTCGTCGACAACAGTCAAAGGGCAGATGGTGTCAAGAGGCCGCTGCAGACTTGAATGCAAAGCAAGGGCGAGTGACCGAGCTCGTTGGGTAGTGGCGGTGGTGGAGCCCTCCATTCTGCCACCTTTCTCCTCCTCCTCTCTCCTCTGTGTACGCACTGCAGCGCGAGATCCTCTGAATTCGGTGTTCATGACAGCTCTCGGCAGTCACTAATCACAGCCGTTCACTAGCATCGAACGGACCAGACACTCCAGCACGTTGGCAGGCAAGCCCAATAGCAGGAACCACGGCCTGCTAAGGCCATGGACAGGGAAACCGGTGGTTGATTCTTCTCGTTCCAGCGGCGATGGAATTCCGCGGCAATGGAGGCGAGCGACGGGTCGTCGCCGGTGCTGAACGCGAAGGTGGCGTCCGCCGGTGGTGGCGCCACGCTCTTCCGATGGAGCACGTCGCGGCCATTTGCTCGCTTCGCGCTCGGTCCCCTCGCTTCGTCCTCCACCACCGTCGCCGTGGGCGCCATCGCAGATCCATCGGCGACTTGGAATTTGGATTGCCGGCATCGTAGAAACGGAAGAACAGACCGAAACTAGCCTTCTGAGCAATCCATCGAGGCGAGCTTCCTTACCGGCGAGGGGAGGAGCAATCCATCGGAGCGAGCAACCATCCGGGAGGAGGAGGACGGCGAAGGCCCCGTGGCGACACGACGGTGGTGGAGGACGGCGAGGGACTAAGTGCAAGAGAGCAACCGCCGCGGCGTGCTCGGGCGGGAGGATCGTCGCCCCACCGCCCACGGACGCAGCATCCGCGTTCAGCACCGGCGACGACAACGGCATGCTCCTGGACAACTCCTGGACGAGGTGCAAACGATGCAGGGCGGCAGCGTCCAGGAGGACGACGGCGGCGCTCGGCGAAGCGTGGCAGTGGGCGAGGGATGGCGACAACGCAGCTGAGGGGGAGGATGGAGACGGGTCTCCTCGACGGGATGACGACGGCGCTCGAGCAGAAACGGTGGCGGCTATTTTTCCTATCGATGGGAGCTCTCGGCAGGGGCTGTCTCCATTTTCACTTGGCAGGCCTTCCGTGTTATTGGGCCGTAGTACGTGCGAAGGAGGGGCTAAGTGCTTGGACGCAGCTGGTCCGTTGGATGGCTACGGACGGTGGCGATGAAGTGACTGCCGGCAGCAGTCACAGAAGCTGAATTCAGAGGATCTCGTTCCGCGCAGTGAAGTGTTGTGTTGCTCCACCACCAGCATTTACCAGCCGCTTGCTCGCCTTTCCCTTTCTTGGTTAGCTCGCCATTTTTATTTTAATCAGCAGTGAACAAAAGCTCGGCGAGCTGAGCAGCACTCCACTAGCTGCATCCGCGAGAGTGAGCTCCCACTCCACTTCCATTGCCCGCTTGCTTCTACTCCCCTGCATCTGCGAGCATTCCAGCGGCCGCCGCCGGCCCGTCCGACTTGTCGGCGACGGCGACCATGAAGGGCGTCGACGAGGCGTTCCTCGGCGTCGGCGACAAGCCGTGTGTTTCCTTCCCTCCCCTCTTCTCATCCTCCCCCACCTCTCCCTTGTCCTTTCAGTTTTCTTCTTTTACTGTCCTGTTCCTGTCTGGTTGTATTGTTTGTTCTATGCTAGGACAAGAATCTAGATTCGGGCCTGCATTTGAATATGCCTCACGCATCCTCCCATTCCTGCCTTTATTTATTCCCCTTTTTTGTTTCCTTTGTATGTAAGGCATGCTGACTTTTGCTTAGGAACCAATTATTTACCTGCAACTGCAAAGTTACTATACATACCTACTCTGCTTTTTGTTATGGAAAAACTTATGGTTCTGAAAGTGGATCTGGGATGCTAGCTAGAAATGACTATCATATATGATGCTGAGACTGAAAGCTGAATGTACCATTTAATCTGGCCAATTTACTCTCCCTATTTCACCCCTGCTCTGTAAAAAAGTGAATCTGGAAGGCTAGAAATGGCTATCATATATGATTCTGAAACTGAAAACTGAATGTACCATTTAATCTAGCTAATTTACTTTCTCTGTTTCACCCCTTCTCTGTAAAAAAGTGAATCTGGGAGACTAGAAATGGCTATCATATATGATGCTGAAACTGAAAGCTGAATGTACCATTTAATCTGGCCAATTTGCTTTCTCTGTTTCATCCCTGCTCTGTAATAAAAATAACTTGCTCCCATTCCAGAGGACTGGACATTTGGTGCATTGTTGGGAGCAGTCTGGTCCCAGTTGCAAAACCCCAACACGGCAAGTTCTACACCGGCAACACCTACATCATACTGAACGTAAGTTTTCCTTTCTCTCCACAAATTGTTCTCTCAAGATGTGAAATTCTATAGCTTCTTGCCAATTTACACCGCTTGAGTTCACATGTTGTGTGATTTCTCAGACAACCGAGCTGAAATCGGGGGCTCGCCGACACAATGTGCATTACTGGGTTGGGGATGAGTCCAAAGAGGTGTGTTCTCTTGAATCTTGAATAATTATTGGTGTGTCAACCTTGTCAAGACTTTTGCTTTGCTCTGCATCTTTTTGCTTATGCTCTGCACTGCGTTGTGGTTCTGGTCTTCTGGTTGTCTCCTGGCCTCAGACAAGGCTGTTGAGTTGGGCGCTGGCAGGGCTCCAGCACGGTCCAGTTCAGGGAGGCACAGGGTTCTGTTCTTGTCATACTTCAAACCGGCCCAGTACAAGGCTCTTCTTTTCGCATCTGAAAGGATCTGGTGATAGATCAAGGCCCGCGATGTTTAGGTGCGAGGGAGAACACGTTGCTCGCGTCACACAAGTGAAGGGATACTATCTCGAATTTTCATTCGTTTCTCAGTATCTGCTGAGTGCTGATGCAAGACAATGTGCTGTGTTTGAATCCTGTCTCAGGTTCCATTTTCGGCACTGGATCACAAATCCTTCATAGTGGACACGTCAAAGATTTTCCTTTTCAGTGGATGTAATTCTAGTATGCAAATAAGGGTTGATGTTGTTAAGCATCTGAAGGAGAACCGACACTTGGGCAGATGTGAGATAGCAGCAATAGGTCAGCTATAGACATTGATCTTGCAAAATAATAGCTGGAAAGATGCTTTTATTTACATTTGTCACTGATTGTAGAGGATGGAAAGCTTGTTGGTGATTCTGATGCTGGAGAGTTCTGGAACCTGTTTGGAGGCTATGCGCCTATTCCTCGTGATTTACCTAACACAGCCAAGGAAGAGCCAGCAACTGCAGCACCCAAGAAACTTTTTTGGTAACTACTCCCTGCTTAAAACCTAACTAGCCTGAAGTTGCTGGTATGATCAATAAGATTGTTCCATTGGAGGCACACTTGTTGGATAGAGAAATGCTGAACTCAGACAGAAGTTACATGCTGGACTGCAGCACTGAAATATTCTTATGGATGGGGATGACCACACTGGTTTCAGAGAAAGTCATCTGTTTCTGTCCTAGAAGTAAGCAGATGAAACCTCATTGTATTCTTTCCTTCTTCTATTACTACAGGTATTCAATGTTTGAAACCAAAATATTTTCATTTCTCTAGGATTATGTGCATAGGGCAGGTCATTCAACGTATTTATAATGACAGAAGGCCATGAAACTTTGACTTTAAGCTGCACTTTCAGCATTGGCCCAGGAATGTTGAGCTAAAGTTATATGAGGCTGGCCGAGAGAAAGTGGCAGGTGTGAGGACCATGGTGACTTTCTCCATCAATTGTTTCCATCTAAAACATTGAGTCATGATAAGGTCTGATGCTAAATCATGATACAATTTTCAAGCATCAGGGCTATGATGTCACAGAGATTCCAGAGGATAAACCTCAGCAGCTCATCAGTTCTCAGGTTCCATTTTCAGTGCTTCAGCAGTCCAGCATGTATGATGTTATATCATACAGTACATGGTGGCCATTTGAGCATGTATGGTGCAAAAACATGGCCCACAATATTAGGATCCAGATCTATTGTTTGGCTCTGTTTGCACATACACGTGCAATGTTTGTTGTTTTGCATGTTTGTTCAATGTTTTGCAAGCCTGTGCATTTACCTGCAGGATGATAGCATGGTGGCAACATCGTTAATGTCTAGCATGGCTGATTCAGTCAAAGGGCATCCAGTTGTCGTAAGCTAATTCAGCCTTTCACCCCTAAAAAATTTCACACATATGTTCATTTTCTGTGTTATCACTTCATTTGCAAAATGTCTCTCAGGCACAAGTTTTTTGAGGGCAGAGAACCAGAATTGTTTTTCTCAGTGTTCAAGTCACTAATCATATTCAAGGTACCCAATGCACATTCATTAGTGCAATTGTTCTGCAGTCAATGCACTTGAATATTAATTAGAATAATAGGAGTGGAGTAAATGCATAACTTGGAAATTAATACTTTGAGTCAGTGCAAAACTTGAATACTAATACTTGAATTTGTTGTCTTATTTTCTTTCCAGGGGGGCAGGAGTGCTGCATATAAGAGTTCTGTTCTACAGAAAAGTCCTAGGAATGGATATCATCAGAAGGAAGGAGTCGCCCTGTTCCGTGTTCAAGGCCTTAAACATGATTGTGTGCAAGCCATTCAAGTTGATCTGGTGCGTTTGATAAAAATAAGGACCATAAACATAGTCAGCTTTATGGCCTGAATCATGCATACTTTACTTTGATGCTGCTCTAAAATATTTTCTTGTGCATGGATTACTTAACTAAATGCAGGCTGCGAGTTCACTTAATTCCTCACACTGTTATATTTTGCAAGACAACGGTTTGTTCCTTACCTGGTTAGGAGGCCTATCTTCACCAAACGATCATAATATACTGGACATGATGATGAACAAGTTGTGTGTAAGGAGAATACGGAATGCACATCCTTCTTTTCATCTCAGTGATGAATACTGAATCTTTTGTAGCAATATATTCTCTTCTGAACTATTGTAGCACTGTTTTTGCAGCCAATGAAACAGTCTTTGCTAGTCAGAGAAGGGTCTGAACCGGATCACTTCTGGAAAACTTTGGGAGGACGATCGGAGTACTCGAAAGAAAAAAGCAGGTGAAGGGTTGGCCTGCAAATCCACATCTATATGCTTGTAGGTTTGAACAAGGTATGCAGATATATTTTAGGGGTTTTGGTGATTATACCCCTGTTTTGAGGGGGAATGGTGATTTTGCCCTCATTTTTCGATATGTGCGATTTTACCCCTACTATTTTGAATTGAAGACATGTTTTACCCCTGTTCTGTGAACTCCACTTAACGGTGTTAAAAGGTCCATAAAAGATCAATTTGCCCATGCATTATACTCCAAGCGCCGCCATGAGCACCCCCGCCATGCCCATGAGCCCTTCTTCCCGAGCGCGCGCCCGCGGCCCGGGCGCCCGGCCGGAGGCAGCCGCCCGCCCCACCCGACTGCCTGCCCTGCCCGGCGGAGAGGCCGAGAACCCCAGCCTCCACTCATGGCACTTTCGCCGCCGCGCCCGGGAGTGGAGGGCCCGAGCAGGGGGCGCTGCTGCCGAGAGTGTAGGACCCGAGCGGGAGGGCCGCCGCCGCCGCCCGAGTGGAGGACCCGCTCCTCCCTCCTTCCCCATCTCTCGCGGGCGTGATGGGCGCGGCGCGGGGGAGCGCCGCTGCATCCAGCAGCGGGCGAGCCAACTCGCGGGCGCGGGGCGGCCGCCTCCTCGGCTCCGGCAACCAGGGGGAGAGGCGGCCCAAATGGTGGGGCGGGGGTGGAGATGCACTCCGGCGTGGGCTGGGATGGAGATGCGCTCTGGCGGCGGAGCCAGCCCGGCGCGGCCACGTCTTCTTCGTCGTCCGGCAACCAGAGGAACAAAGGAAGGGGAGGCGCGCCGGCAGATAGTCTCACCCGGTTTTTTTTTTCACCTATCCCACTCACGCCATCCAAAAGAGGGGTAAACGGTGGCTTTAACTATGAAACTGAGGGGCAAAATCACACAATTGCAAAAATAGGGGTAAAATCGCAATTAGAATACAAAACAGGGGCATAATCACCAATTTCCCTATATTTTACACTAAACTTCAGATAATATATCATTGCATAGAATGTGTCTCTAAGCCTAAAGGATGATCTCTTTGCAGGTTTGCTCAAGGTGAGTGATACCTTATTACTCCTTCCAATGACTAAGTAGCAACTTTCAGCTGAAGCAAATGCAAAATAAACCCTGTTTGGTTACATATCTTTAAGGTCAAGGAGGTATTCAGCTTCTGTCAGGATGACCTGGCAACTGAAGAGACATTGATTCTGGACTGCAATGAAGAAATCTACGTTTGGGTTGGGCTACACTCGGATATTACATCCAAGGAGCATGCCCTCAATATTGGCAAGGTCACTGCTTGATTCAGAACTATGATGATTTGTTGTTGACTCAGGAACATTGCCGTACCAAACCCAACTTTTCTGTTTGTTTCTACATTCCTGCAGATGTTCCTTCAGGATGGCATTCTTCACGATGGAAGATCAATCGAAACGACAGTGTTTGCAATCACAGAAGGGGACGAGCCTGTATTTTTCACCACCCTCTTCAACAACTGGGACAATTCGAAGCAATCATCTGTAAGTTCAGAGCACAGAAATGGTGGACAATTCAAGATCTCATAAACTGCATCTGTCTAGCTCATCGATCAATGCATGCATAAACAAACTCACCTGACAAGTCTGGTTTCGTTGTTGTACATGCAGATGGTTGGCAACTCATTTGAGAGGAAGCTAGCCGTCCTGAAAGGGGTCTCTCCAAAACTACAGGTTTTTTTTTTTTTTTTTTTTTGTCTTTTTCTGAATACTGCTAATTCATTCAACACCACATGGAGCACAGAAACTGAACTGTTCATCTGATGAAATTCCTACATCATAAACAGATAGCCAACCTATCATCCTTAATACTCTGTTTTGACTAGATTCCTATAAAATCCCCAGATTATTGTCGTGACATTGAGAGTTGAGACTGACTATTTCGTCTCCTTTGATGCAGACACCGGACAGAAGCATGCGCAGGCCGTCGTCGAGGAGGCCCGGGGTATGGTCGTTGCCGACCACGCCGGAGCACCAGCACCAGCAGCCGATGATGGTGAGGAGGGCTTTCGGCTCCGCGTCTGCCGGGAGGTTTGCCAGGGAGCGGTCACCAGCTTCCGCGCTGCTGCCTACGTCGTCGTCGCCATCTCCCAAAAGCCGCTCGACGTCGTCGACGCCCAACACGGTGGCACGGCGGCTCTTCCCTGCTGCTGTGCACGCGTCGGAGGCCGTGCACGTGGTCTCCACGGGGACAGTTCGACGTCGGTGAGAGGAGAGCTGGCTGGAACGAAGACGTTATAGGCGTTGTGTATGCACGCGAAATCGTGCACGTATGAAACCATGTAGAGTACGTTCTACTAGAAGATGGATTCGTATCCCGGCGTACGTACTTACATACGTATTTGTATATACAGATATACAGAATTTATCTGTGAGTCTGTCACACCCCGAAAGTACTGTTGTTGTTCTTAAAAAAATACAATTCTAGATTCATTCTCCACTAAAGTGGAGTTTGACAAGCGAATTGGCTTGTAGTCTGGTAGGGCGGTCCAGGTGGGGACGCTACCCACCGTCTTTCAAATACTGTTTTCTTGGGATTTTTCCGTTCTACGGCGTTAATTAAGTACAATTCTAGATTCATTCTCCACTAAAGTGCTCATAGGGGTAGGGTTTGACAAAATGTTCATAGGGGTAGATAGATAGATAGATAGATAATAAAAAAAAAAAAAAAAGGATTTAAAAATAATCATAATAGATAGATAAAAATATATTAATAATATAACAATAAATAAATATATACTATGTTTTTCATGAATCTAAATAGTACATATTTAGTACGACAAATATTATAAATAAACTTTATATAAATTTAGTCAAACCTATCTACTTTAACATAACACTTATAAAAGTTTAGTATCGGTTATACATTTTTTTTTTTTTTGTCGTATTCATGCTCAGTTAATAGCATTATCAGTGTTTTTTATTATACTGCAAAGTTGTATTTCAATTTCAGTAGGTTTCGAACGAGCCAGTAAATAAAAACAAACAAGTATTGAACTCAAATCTATTCTAGCTGAGCCCCACTCATTCTATTTCTCTTGTATCCCAAACCGGTCTTTTCTCCACTTGGGCCGAACCCACCTGACTAACCGGGCTGGGGCCCATTTGTCTTCTCTCCAGTCGGGTGTTGTCTTAACGCCTCTTTCTCTCCGTCGTCTCTTCGTCTCCCATCGCACTTCGCACCACGCGCTCGCCGCAGCTAACCGAACCACCCAAATCCAAGCAAGCCAGGCGATCGTCGCCCGGAACCAAGCAAGGCGGAGCGCATCCGCACTCCCCGCTGCAGGTGAGAATGCCTTCTTCTTCCTCCTCCCCAAATCCCAATTCCGTTACCAAAACCCTCGAATGCTAGCGTCGTTTTGGGGTTTTCTCCTCTCCTTTTTTTTTGTTTTCACCGGCGGAAATGTGGCATCTCCACCGGGCGGCGTTCCCCTGCAGTGCGGTGGCGTGGAATCGCGTCTACAGAAGAAAAAAAACACATTTTGGGGGTTTCTTTTCATGGAGCTTGTTATCAAAATTTCGATTTTTTAGTTTTTTTTTTTTTCTCTGTACCTCCGTTCTGATTCGTACTTCGATTCTTGGGTCCAGTTGTCTCCCTTTTCCTGGGATGAAAGGTCCACAAAATCGATTTTGGTTGCTGGTGGAAGTGGGTTTTACAGACCAATAACAGTAACACTTTGGGGTTTTTCTTGGAGCTTGCTATCAAAATTTCACTTTTTTGCCTTTTCCTCTCTACCTCTGCTTCGATTCTGGGATGTGTGCTCCTCCAAACCGATTTCGTGTTGGTGGAAAAAAGAGGGTTTTATATGTGAACACCACAAATTTGGGGGTTTCTTGACCTTGTTATTAAAAAAAAAAAAAATCAACAAGTAATCTTTGCTGAGTTAGCTTAGCACGTCATTCCAAGGTGCTCTTAAGAACGTGATTCCAAGGTGCTCTGGTTTTTCTCTTGGTGCTCTGTTCTTGAACTTACCGCTTTTCTTCTAGGATATAAAACCCCAATCACGCAACTGTAGTGCTGTACCTTAACCATTTTCATGTGTACTAGTATAACTTAATTGCACAGGATAAACCTTGTTGGAACCAAGTACAGTGGCACGACTGCCAGACTAGATGCTATATTATCATGTATTTGTTTATCAGATTGCATTTATTGTGACATCTGAAGTTTTGAGTTCTAGACTGGAACATTCTATAGTGGGTAGAAATGTATGACATTGAGCTTCTTTTACTAATTCAATCAATGCTCAGATTATAAGATTCAGCTCTTGTGACTGATTCAACATTTCTTCATCTGGTCCTGTATAAACTTATTATTATGCATCATTATAGTATTTTCTCTGTTATCTGTGCTTCTTTAACATACTGTACTACTGACAAATGGTAACATCATTTTCATACTTTCTTTGTCATTTCCCTTGCCTTCAGCAATGGACTACACATCGGATGGAGATCCTGAGGTCGAAGCTTATGGATCCGGCACTTTTGAGCTTCTGGAATCAGGAGATTTGAAAGTGATGACTGATGAAGGCTTGTACCGATGCCCCTTTTGTTCAGATGAAGAGAAGGATCACAGTCTAGATGATCTGCTGCAGCATGCCTCTGGTGTTGCAGCTGCACATGATCGGCAAGCCAAAGAGAAGGCGGACCACCGTGCTCTTGCAAGGCATTTGAAGGGTAAGCCTGTTGAGCCATCTGGCGCACTTTTGCAGCCAATGCTTACGGATGTGCAGGATCCTGAGCATACCCAAGATGAGCAATTTGTCTGGCCCTGGATGGCTATCCTAGTCAATATGCCAAACGAATTCTTTGGTAAAAGTGCGAACCGGCTGAAGGAGCATTACTCATCTTTCCATCCAGTTAAGGTGCATCCTGTGTATAGCAAAGGTCGTCCCACGCGTGATGCTGTTATTGAGTTTGGGACTGACTGGAGTGGTTTTAGGAATGCACGGGCCTTTGAGAGTCACTTTGCGATCAAAGGGTACAGTAAAAATTGCTGGAAGGAGATGAAGTGTGAAGGTACAGAGCCTGTTGGGTGGATGGCTAGGGCTGATGATTACAATTCTCTAGGGGCAATAGGTGAACTACTGAGGAAAAATGGTGACCTGAAGACATTGAAAGATATTGGGAGTGAAGGGACAAAAAAAACCGATAAACTAGTGTCCATTTTGGCCTGTACACTTAAAGAAAAGGATATTCACTTAGAGCAAGTTGAGTCTGAGTATAACAAGCGTTCTGCTGCACTTAAGATAATGATGGAGAAGAAGGAGCAACAACTCCAGTCATACAATCAAGGTACATGGCAATATTCTGGTTGTCTATGCATGATACATTTAGGAGTGACTAAATACATGCAGTGGTTACTATCCATTTTCAGTCTTGTGCTATCTATGACTATACTAACAGTTTTTTTTTTCCACTTTTGCTAGAAATCCTGAAGATGAGACAGCTCAGTCAACAAAACACACAAAGAATTGTTGAGGAGAACCGGCAGCTACGGTCCAATATCCAGGACATGGTGGCTGAGCTTGATGCAAGAAACAAAGAAATTGAGGAGTCGGAACATGACAAACAGAATCTTGAGCAGGAGAAGCTAAAGGTGGGCAATTTCTTTCATCTCATGCTAAATGTTTTATCTACAAGAATTATAATAGCTTGGAGATTAGTATATACAGTGTAGCTTTCTGCTCCTTACAGGAATTAGAATCCTCTGGTCATGTATGTCTTCTACAGATGTTGAGAATGTTAAATAATTCTTATTGCTATTTCTTTAAAACCTTTTTGGTACTTGGTGATTTGTGGTATGTGAACATAGATCATTCTACAATTAATTGCCACTTGCCAGATGGTTGAACAGTTCTATTAGGGTGAATCTACAAGAGGTGTATTTCTGTAGGTCCTTTTTATCATTTGGTTCAAATATTTCCAAATTTTAAGAATTTGGATCTTAGTCGAAATAGTCCCCCATACTGTTTTTTGTTATTATATAGAATGAATTAAATAATCATGTTCTTGTTCTTAATTTGCAAAATAATAGCAGAATAAGGCTGATTGAAAATTAGGCCACTTGTATGCCAAAATATTTAATATCATGCCGGACAACCGGATCTTTCAAAAACAAATATGCAGAAATATTTGTACAACTTTGTATAACATACTTTTGACTTCTGCTGTACAGAATGCCATGAGGACAAGTCATCTTAGGTTGGCTGCATTGGAGCAGGAGAAAGCTGATGAAAATGTCCAAAAGCTTGTGGATAAACAAAGGGTTAGCCCCTGTTCCATTTATATGCTTGCATGTGTTTGTTTTTCTTTTTTGAATGACATTCGTCTTGAACGATTTTTACTGTGGAAATTGCAGAGAGAAACAAAAACTATTCTAGACAACTTTTTGAGGTTAAACACACAGTTGGAGAAGAAGCAGAATCTTGAATTGGAAATAAATCACTTGAGCGGGAAACTGCAAGTGATGGAGCTCAAGCCAGGTGATGAAGATCCAGTATCCAGAGAGAAAATGGATAAACTAAAGGAGGAGCTTAAAGACAAGATCGAAGAACTGAACGATGCGGAAAGCTACAACCAAGATTTAATCAGTAGGGAAAGCAAGATCAGTGATGAGTTGCGAGAAGCTCGAGAAGTGATGATAAAGGTATGATAATTTTTATGCCATACCAGTGTACCACTCAGTTTCAGCTAGTGTTTTTGTTTATGAGAACTTATGTTTCGTTGTCCAATTGCAGGTTCTGCAGAGTTTGCCTGGAACCAAAAGCTGCCAGACACAGATAGGCGTCAAGAAAGTTGGTGAGCTTGATCCAAGTGTGTTTCTAAGCCTGTGCAAGCGGAAATTTCCAGCAGCAGATGCGAAAGCTGAAAGTGCTAGACTTTGTTCAAAGTGGCAGAATGAAATTGAAAATCCAGAATGGCAGCCTTTCAAGGTTATTATTATTGATGGAAAAGCATCGGTAAGATGATGGAATCTTTTGCCTTGTGTTGAACATGTATCTGTTGGTATGAATTGTTTATAACGGAACATTGGTGCTGCACATGCCTTTGTAGGAAGCACTCGATGAGGGTGACAGGAAGCTCCAAGAACTAAAGGAGCTGGGTGAAGGACCCTATGCTGCGGTAACAAAGGCGCTTATGGAGCTGAAGGACGGCACTGGCGGCAAGAAGGGTCCGTTCCCTGAGCTGTGGAACCATGACAAGGGTCGGAAAGCAAATATGGTGGAAGGAGCTCGGCATGCTCTGAACCTTTACAGAGCTCGCAAGAGAAGCTGCTGACTTCAACGCCATTGTTTCATTCTGAATGAATGGAGGTCCTAACTCATATAACTATTATTACCTTTACAGCATTGTTCTATTTTGGAGTAAGCTGGAAGTGCAGTTAACCTGGTGCATTTTTGCTTAGGACTATTATTACCTACCTTGTATGTTGCAACTGTTTAGTCTGAACCAAGCATGTCCTAAGCTATATGTATGACAAACGATGGCATTCTGTGCTGCAACAGTGTTGTGCTCCGATTAATGGACTGATCAAATTCAGAAATGTCTCGTGTGAAGTTTGTGGCACCAGGTTGCATTCAGAAATGGACTCCAGTTTGCATACTTACAGGTTGCATGACAATCAAATGTCACCTGTAGGTATTGGTTGTAATCCTCAAAGATCCAAAATTTGACCACAATTTCAAAATTTCAACACATTTGGAGAACTAACTAAATCCAGAACAACTTAATTAATGGGAAAGCATATTTTGGCCGGAGAATGGACCTCGGAGAACGTGTAGACAAACTTCTAGAACACTTGTATTAGTAAACTCCTAGTGTGCAAATACAGCACGTGAAACGCGCAACTCTAGTGTGTGCAAGTACGGTCATGTTGACATTGCCGCCGACGCCGAGAGCACCGATGCAAGCCACCACACTAGGTCATCGATCACAAGCAAGAAAGCATCTGATCAGTCCCAGTGGTGTCCGCGCCGTGCGTCGTCCCCAGTGGCATGGCAGAGCTCGTCGTGGTCATGTCGGCGTCGGCTGCAGAGCAGCAGGGTCGGCGTCGTCGGCCGGACGCCGGCGACGATCAGCAGGCCACGTCGCCGTCGCCGTCGCCGCACGCCCGGGCGTCGCCGTCGTCGCGGTACAAGGGCGTGGTGCCGCAGCCCAACGGGCGGTGGGGCGCGCAGATCTACGAGCGGCACGCGCGCGTGTGGCTCGGCACGTTCGCGGACGAGGCGAGCGCCGCGCGCGCCTACGACGTGGCCGCGCTCCGCTTCCGCGGCCGTGGCGCCGCCGCCGCCAACGCCAACTTCCCGGGCCCGGTCAACGCGGCCGAGATGGCGTTCCTCGCCGCGCGGCCCAAGGCCGAGGTCGTCGACATGCTGCGGAAGCACACCTACGACGACGAGCTCCGGCACGCGCTGCGCTCCGGCGGCGGTGACCGCTCCCGGGCAGCAGGTCTGGCGGCGGTGCTCACCCTGGTGGCGCTGTTCGAGAAGGTGGTGACGCCCAGCGACGTCGGCCGGCTCAACCGGCTCGTGGTGCCCAAGCTCCACGCCGAGAAACACTTCCCGGAGCTCCCGCTCGAGGAGCAGGGCGGCGCCGCCGACGCGGCGCCGCCCGTGCTGCTCGCGTTCGAGGACGTCGGCGTCGGCGGGAAGGTGTGGCGGTTCAGGTACTCGTACTGGAGTAGCAGCCAGAGCTACGTGCTCACCCGGGGCTGGAGCCGCTTCGTCAGGGAGAAAGGCCTTGTCGCCGGTGACACCGTCGCGTTCTCGCAGGCGGCGATCACTGACGCCGACGGGGAGACGTCGACCACGGATGTGACGAAGCGGCGGCGGCGGATGTTCATCGAGTGCAGGAAGCGGAAGAGGAGAGACGACGGCTGCAGCGACGGCAACGATGGCGATGACGATTGTCCTCACGGCGCCGGTGAGCACGTCGTGAGGCTCTTCGGCGCCAACATCGCCGCCGCTGCGATTGGAGCTTCATGATGCATGTGTGTTGAACGACGACATTGGGAAAATGAGTTCCTTCATTGCCTGAGAATGGTTGCTTGATCATGTTTTTGTTTTTGGACCATACAAAAAAAATTTATCACAACTTCATACATGCTTACATGCATGCATAATAGTAGCTAGTTAATAACTGTAGCTAACAAATATTGCATGTTCTAGTCACTAGAGCAGGTAGCCCGTTTTCTGAATTTCTCAAGTACACGTGTCTTTTTGTTCCTTTTTGCAGACAGTGCTAATGTGCTATGATTATGTGTCTCTAATGCATATCGTAATACGTGATATTTATAGAAATGGACGAACTCAGTCCACAATACTGTTTCTACTAAATTATGTCCTGAATTGAAATCGTGTTGGCATCCCAAAATGCGATTGTAATTCCATATATAGATAGATCTAACTTAGCATTGTGTGCGGTAATTCCAACCAAGCAACCTTTCAGTTAAATTAAAGTTATTATGCAATTTAATTTTCATGTCAAAATAATTGTGTGTGTGTTTTCTTTATATAAGTGACATAAGCGACTGCCAAACTAATATATAATATATTCATAAAAACATGCATCCAATTCGAGAAAAAAAATAAATATGCATCCAAAAATTATAGTTGGCTATTCTAAAAAATAAAGAAGTCACCACATGGTCCGAGTACTTTCTACATGCCTCTTTTTGCAATCTTTTATGTTTCATAATCATTGTACCCCGACCTTTTAGAGTTTTAAAGTTTTAATAAAAACACAATAGGGGTGCTTTACCACTCCCGTTTCCCCTAACAAAACTTTCTACATGGCTTTAGAGGAAATTATATGTGTCTAATTTCATGACAATATTATTTCTCGTGATTTATTAGTCGGCTGCATGGTACGAAGAGGGATCTGATAATTTAATATTGAATAATCAAATAGATATTGTGTTTATTCTATGCATACATGTTTTAATTTGTTGTTGTAAATAGTTTCTAGCTACCTCCACTACACACACTGGAAATATTCTCTCCCTCTTGTAATAGTAGCACAAGGCATGATGTCAAGATCAAGTGTTGAGTGAAGCGCAAAGAGCTGGCTGAAGTCAACAAATTGTACAATGATCTGAGGGGCTTTGTTGGGTGACTTCTAAGTTAGCTCGCAGTTAGCATTACTAAATTCTTTGTTTATCTCGGGGTGCACCATGTGGACGTGTACGTTTCTCATTTGAACTTTTTATTTAATTTCTATTATAACATATGATTATTTACAATGACCTCAACAATTAATCTATCTATCTCATTTATTTTATGGTACAAATACAAACTAGTATCAAGTTCATATCTGAAAGTATATATATTTTGATGATGTGATCATGATTCATTGTTACAATTAATCAAACAGTTAAGAACAGCTAGTGTCCTCTATTTTGAAATGAAGGAAGTAGGTAGGTACAAGTTACATGACTGTCTGCCAGCAGTTAACAATAAGCAGGAGAATTCCAAACTAAAACACGTGCATGCTGTTGGAGTGTAATTTATTATAAGCGTGGCCATACTCACCGACACGAGCTAACAATATACTAGTAGTATTCAATAGTAATAAGCATATGCAAGCAGCTTGAAGTTGCTTCATCACTAGTTAATTTAAAACTAATTGTATATATAAAAAAACTGTTTTGGACACGTTTCCATATAAACATGTCTATAGCGTACGTGAGATCGATGCTGAGAATCTGAGGACGTTGAATCGTTTGTTGATGAAGAAGCTCAAACAAATCAAACCTGGTCAGTTGGTGCGCTCTTGTTTGTCTGATTTGTCTTTTTGATCAGCAATGCCGAAACTGATCGAGCCCAATACGTTTAATCCATTTATCAAATAACATGGTTTAATAATCAGTAATCCTAGTCAGCCATGCATCTAACCAGCTGTGATTACCATAAAGACTAAAACCAGTGCAATATACTCTCTATATCCCTGAAAGAAGTTTTTGACTGACACGGATTCTAAAAATTGATTTATTCAGGGACAAATGACTAATATACATTTTTTTTTTTTTGAGAATAAAATGACTAATATACATGCAACCGCTTTGGATTGGGCCTCGAGCCTTCCTTCCACAGATCGAAATGCGCAGCCCCTTCAACAAAGATTGAAACTATGTATTAGAGATACAAGATGATATGAGAGAAACCCCCTTCTATATTTCAAAACAAATTACGGTAAAATAGAATTTTGTTCTTTTGTTTCCTCGTTTAAATTATGTAAACTAAATGCATTTAAATAAGTTTTCGATGGATCCAAAATCCCTCACATAATATTATTAAAATAACCCAAATAAACTGGCTTATCACAGAATATCGGGACTTGCCTGGTGATATATCTTGTTGGGCTGGACTATGTCATATGCCATACTGGTGCAGCCAACTGGATCCTAGCCTGCTCTGGGCCAATTTGGAAGAGATATGAATACGACGACAGTCCACCATGGGCCTACGAACAAAGGTGAGCTGAGGATGGGCTGGGCTGGTGTGTGTTACCCAAGAATGAATCAAAACCGACCTCTACAAGACAACGACGGAACCATAAAGAAGCATCGCAACAAAATGAAGTGAAGGTCCCAAAGTGACGAGACTTGGGTGCTAGCTAAATATCCATGAGTTTCTGAATCTGTCAGTGTGGAGATCCCAACCGCATTCCAAAATTAAGGTGCTGGCTGTGGTGCAGCCCAAGATGATACGGAGGTCAAATTTCACTATCAGCAGATATGAGCAGATATGGCCATAATTTTAGTCATGCTCACCAAATTTAGCGAGAACAGTACACAGAATTTGAGTCGAAGTATAGAATGCTCCAAGCTATTAAACCACGCCATCCTAATCTCAGTAAACTGTCTAAAAAAATTCGTTAATCAGTGACTTGCAGAAATTGGAGGACATCTCCTGCTAACTTTATTTTGTTCTATCCAGATCATGCAACATTGAACTTACATCTACACTAAACCACTATGTAGTTTCTTTGGTACAAATTCACACAATGCACCTTCGTGAAGGGCACAAACTAACCCATGAGGAATATACACATATCCTGATTTAAAACCCCTTATTTACTGTTCTACACTAAACCACAGATATGAGCATGGTGAGGGCCTAGGTTATGTGGTATGTATGTTTTTGAGCTGTATCAACGGAAGCACAAAAAAGGATAATCAGCCAAAGCAAGGCCATGAAACTGAAGATAAAGTATTCTAGATTTTACAATCAGACATGGCATGATTATCCAAACTGAATTCTCCATGTAGAAATCAGGCACATAATGATACAAAAAATGATGGTGTGAACAAATCATGTTTTTTAATGATTGGTTAACGATGTCTACCTGTGACGTGCTAACACAACACTTTTCTCATCAGATCATTTTTTCGAAAGCATGCACATTGCACGTATTGCATCAAGGGGAATTAGAGTCTTACACATTGTACGCTTTAGCCAACACATTTGGCCGCCGCGCACAAAAACACACTTACATAGGTCGCCGGCTTAAACGGCGCCGCGACAGTGGTGTATGATTGAAGGTCCTTGCCCAATTCTTCTCACTGTATGATTGAAGGCAACCGTTTACCAACCAGAGTTCTCATGCATCTCACTGCATGATTGATATATGCAACCAGTTTAAGCGACCGACGACGCAACTCACAACATTTATAGACGCTTCCAAAGCAAAGCAATGGCGCAAGACACGCCGGTGATCACGACGACGACGCCTGCATTCGCCGTGCACCGGCGCGAGCTCGTGTTGGTTGGACCGGCAAGACCGACGCCCCGTGAGACGAAGCGCCTGTCCGACATCGACAACCATGAGACACTGCGTGTGCACGTCCCGTCCGTCTTCTTCTACCGCCGCGGTTGCGCCGACAACCCGGCGGATGTGATCCGCCGTGCGCTCGGCGAGGCGCTGGTGCCGTACTACCCGCTCGCTGGGCGGCTGCGCGAGGTGGAAGAGCGGAAGCTGGTCGTCGACTGCACCGGCGAGGGCGTGGCGTTCGTGGAGGCCGACGCCGACGTGCGCATGGCGGACCTGGAAGCCGCCGCCGGCACGCTGGTGCCGCCGTTCCCGCCGTGGATCGAGCACCTGTTGTGCGACGTCGACCGCTCGAGTGGTGTCCTCAACTGCCCCTTGCTGTTCGTCCAGGTGACCAGGCTGTTGTGTGGCGGCTTCGTCTTGGCACTCCACAGGAACCACAACATCGTCGACGGCCAAGGTCTAGGCTATTTCCTGTCCGTGGTCGCGAAGCTCGCACGCGGCGGCCACCCAACGCCGACGACTGCCGCCCCTCCGCCGTGGTCACGGGAGCTGCTGGAAGCACGCGTCCCATCGATACCACCAGCACCCATAGCGCCGCCGACGCCGACGCCGACGCCGCAGGGAGACATGGTCGCGCGGGCGTTCACCTTCACCAGACGCGACGTGGCAGGTATGAAGGAGTCCCTCCCGACGAGCCTCCATGGCACTGCCACCACCTTCGAGGTGCTCACAGCGGCGCTCTGGCGCGCACGCACCGCCGCGCTAGATCTCCGGCCACACGAGGAGGTGCGCCTGGTGTTCGTCGTCGGCTTCAGGGGCATGCTCGAGCTGGGGCTCCCAGCTCGGGTACTACGGGAACGCGGTGGTGACCTCGCCGGTGCTGACCACCACGGCCGGGGAGCTGCGGGCCAGCTCGCTGGGTGACACGGTGGAGATGGTGCGGGCGGCGAAGAAGGCCGCCGTCAGTGCGGAGCACGTGCGGTCCACCGTCGACCTCCTCGTGGTTCCAGGGCGGCCGTCCATGCTGGCTGCGGCGAACGTCTTCGCCGTGTCGGACCACCGTCACCTGGGTCTCCATCGCTTGGACTTGGGGTGGGGCGTGCCGGTGTACGGAGGCGTTGCCACCGTGAAGAAGGTCAGCTTTCTTGTTCCTGTCAGGGACGGCGATGGGGAGGATGCCGTGGGTGTGCCGATCGTCCTGCCACGGCCGGCCATGGATCGCTTTGCGTCAGAGCTTGAGACGATGGTGTCCCCCTCGCTAGTTGATGAACACTCAATCGACAATGATGGTCTCTTGGCCTGACGTTGATCTTACGTTTCTTCATGCTACGGCGGTAGTGCTCCTTAACGTCCATGCATGTGTGTGAATCTGTGAACCAACTTGTAATATTTTTGTGGAGATTCTTTATTATTGTTATTACTAGAAACATGTCGGTGCGTTCTGCAGAACGGATAGTACATAGCATGTTGCGTTGTCTACCTAATTTGTGATTTAGAGATTTGTTATACACAAAGAGCGTATACATTTGAAGGGCATATAACTCAGATTTGTTATACACAAAGAGCATATACATTTGAAGGGCATATAACTCTTTGAACTCACCTCTCAGACATCGATGAAACAAAGGTTGCCATCTATTCTATTCTTGATTGCAGCAACACGGGAAGCTGTGGCTGGTTTGTTTGCAGTTAGCCCTTCAGTTCGAACAACCTACATGAACAATGGAAAAATCTGAGTTCTTAAAGCAAGGAAGTTTATTCGATTATCAGCTTGTACATATGGGAAATTGTTGAATATACATGTAGCTGTAGGGCACGCTGAACAGCTGAGGCCGTGCTTGACGCATCCATTGAACTCATCGATGCATCGTTGCCGTGGCTCTGGACGCCAACCCACTCCGCGGCGTAGCCTACCACCATGGACGGCGGCGGCTGAGGTAAAATTTCGAAGGTGAGGTGTGTACTTGTTCTACTCGGTGAGATCAAATTTCGAAGGTGAGGTGGACGAGATCAGGAACTTCTGCGCGTAGAGGATATCCTCACCTTGGTGAGGGCGACCTTGCCGTGCCGTCCTGCGGCTTTTTATTTAGCCGATTTTCTCCTATTTATTACTTTATATACTTCTTCCTCAACACGGAGTTGGCAACAACTTGGAGTCGATTTTGGTTACGTAATCGTTACGTGAGTTGTATCCCTGGTCTCGTTACGTGAGTTGTACCAATTTTGGTATAGTTATTTTGGTATTTTCTTTCACACGGGCTTTTAGAGTCCGGTTTAGATACGGAAGGGAGGCGGGAAGAGGTGAAAAAAAAAAAAAGGTGAAACAAAGTGGCAGAAATTTTCTCTTTTTATTAGTAGGTATAGATTATAAGAGATTTTATTTGATTGTATAGTTTGATAGACATTTTCTTCGAAAAATTAAATTTGGAGGAAAGTAACCACTCTCAATGCATAATTTGATTGTATAGTTTCATAGACATTTTATTCGGTGACTTATTGCGAGTTGTTAACTTTTATCCCCATAGACCCGCCGAGCCCATCTGGGCTGTAGTGACGCCACCGTCGATCCACCGCCGGATCCGCCACCGGGATCGGCGCCGCCGCCCGCACACCACCGGATCGAGCCCACCGCCGCCGGATCAAGCCGCGTGGCACCACCGGATCGAGCCCGCCACCGCCCATTTGAGCCCGCGGCCGACGAATCCACCATGGATCAACGTGCTCGCCGCCACCAAGCTGATCTGCAAGGGAGGGAGGGTGAGGGACGGATCCGGCATGGATCTGCGAGGAGAGAGGTCGAGAGTCATACCGCCGCCGGGAGGCCAAGATCCGCCGCCGTGAGGCTTGGATCCATCACCGCCACGCTTTCGAACCACCACCGCCGATCCACGCCACCGCTCGATCAGCCACCGGCCGCGCGTGGCCCCTGCGCCGGGTCAACGGGGCCGGCAGGCGGCCGCCGCGCGCCTCCTCTCCGCCCGAATCCGCCGGTCGCCGGTCGACAAGTGAGGAGGGGAGCTCGACGCCGCCGCCAAGCACCGGTGAGGAGGGGATCCAGCATGGGAGGAAGAGAGTGGAGTACATGACGGTGGAAGGGGAGGAGCGCGTGCGTGTGGCGCCCGTAGTTGGAGACGGGTGGAAGGTGAATGTGCGAGAATGAAGGCGGGAACCCTAAGTCTCTAATTTATATGTGCCCACTAAGAGAGTAGTTATGTGCTTTTCTAGTTGGGCCACTATTTTTTTGGCGGGCGGGCGTGTTAAGGTGCCCGCCACGAAAAATAAAACTAAAACTTGCATCCCGTGCTTCGCACGCGAAGCGAAGAAGTAAAAATTATGGTGCGTCATATGTATGATCATACTTGGTATTTTTAAAAAGTTTAGTCTAATTATCTGTAATAGGCATGCATCTGTCGTATTCTCTTGTGGCAGCGATAATAATTTTCTGGGAATTTTTCTATAACTGGAAGACGGCTTTTTCCTCCTCCGTGTACACTTCCTCAGGTGCCCGTAGCAATTTAATACTGTCTGACGCGCGGGGTCCAGTTACCAGATGGACTGGCTGGGTTGTGGTGCATCCATGCACCGATCTGGTGGTCTTTCCCACTTACCGCTTTATTCTAGTGGACCACGCCTATTTAGAGAAAGGGAAGGTGGCGCTTCCAATGACATGTGGGCCCGCGAGGGAAAGGATAAGGTGTGCTGCTCACGGCATTGCCAATTTGCCATCGCCCATCGTCTTCTCCGTTCAGCCGACCGGAACAGAGAAAGGGGAAAGAAAAGAGAGAGAGAGAAATCAGAGAGAGAGGGAGGGAGAGAGATGGCTGCCTGCGGCGTTGGTGGCAGGCAGGCACGGGACAGCAGCGGCGGGTGGTGCGGTGGCGTGTCGCGGCATGGCGGTACGCAGCTCCGGCGTGCGTGCTGCTCGGCGAAGCGCGTGGCGTCGGCGGCGGCGGCGTGGAGCTCGTGGCGGTGCTCGGCTACGCCATCGGGCGAGAGCGCCCGCCGCGCGGCTGCGTCTTGTGGTGCTCCCCGGTGGCCGCACGAGCGCCGGGCGGGTCGGGGCGAGGCGGTGAGTGGCGTCGGCGTTCGGCTCAGAGGCGCATGCCTCGTCTCCGGTGTACACGAACGCCGCGCGTAGCGTTCACCCGGCGAACTTCGGCGTTCGGCGGGGGGGGGAGCGGGATGCGGCGAGTAGTCGGCGGCGGCGCAGCGCCGGCGGAAGACCGGGATGAGCGCCGCATTGCGAACACAACGGAAACCCTCGAATCTAGAGCTGTTTGTCGCTCCAATCCGGGATCGGGATCATTCGGGAGACCGGACGCTTGGACGGCCGAGATGGTGGCGGTGTAGATCGGACGGCGCTGAAGGGTACTGTAGCTATACTCACAAAATGTACTTGTAGTTGTACAAAGGCCGGGCATCCCCAGGTTTAAAGGAGTTTATAGATTGGACGTAGCGGGGTATTAACCGTGACGGGCAAAACGAGTGCCCGCCACGGTAAAGATTTTGTGGCATCTACAGCAAAATTATTTCGTTAGTAGTGAGAATGTTCAAGAGGTGATATGGGGACCGTACCACCAGAGAAAGTATCGAGAGGTTCTATAGAATGTTCGGAGGTGACAGCACAGGCCACAGGAGCAACACGATGGAGAAAGAACCACAAGACGGCGACGAAATTCAACGTGGCAAGGCTAGCGACGAAATTGTTTTATTCATATAATATAATATTATTATTCATTTTTTCCAAATCCTGGCCCAATTAATTAAAGCCGAGGTCGTTGCACAGGTGGATTTTTTTGTTTTTTTTATAACAAATTGCACATGTGGATCTGGTTGGGGGCGTCAAGTGTTCTGGAGTTGTTTTGCGTTCTGGCTGCTGGTCTGTAATTTTTCTTTTTCCTTTTCAAAGCGGTAGTAGTCTTGTTGGGCTGGACCTGAAATGTGCTATACTGGTATAGCCCACTGGAATACTGGATCCAGGGAGCAAGAAGACAAGTAACATGCATGGGCCAATCTGCAAAATAAATGAAACATGGGCAGCGTCAACATTTCGTTGGGGGTGTGGACATGGGTCCACTTAAGCCAGTTACAGCAGTCCAAGAATGAATCAAACCCCGGCCTCTACAGAACGACAAAATCATAACGATTTTTTTTTTTTTTTTTTTAGAAAAGGAGCATAACGAAATCTTTTTTTTTTTTTTAGAATGACACAAGATAACGCAGACACTCACAACACGCACGCACACACTCACCCCTATGAACACACGCGCGCAAAACCCTACCCCTATGAGCACCTCCGAATGACCAAGCGTACCCGGCAGCTCGGAGATTCTCGAAGTCACCGTAGGGCGCCTCGTCGTCGACGGAACGTCGCTACCACTTAAAGCATAACGCCCGAAAAATCCCGGAAAAATTCCCATGAAAGGTGCGAGCACCGGGATTTGAACCCCGTGGGTAGCGTCCCCACCGACCGTCCCTACCATTGGACTACAAGCCAATTCGCATAACGAAATCTTATTGTTTGGCTACCTATATATATCGACCGCCTCCGTTCGAGAAGTTTGTTAGGTCTTTGTGGTGGAATTTGTCCACCACTACTAAAAAATCTTTTGCAAGGCACGCCCAAAATTATTAACCGTGGCGTTCTTTTAGAAAATTGTTACCGTAAATCACAGCCGGATCAGGGCCTCCGGCGAGAGCAAAACCGCCACGGTTAATATCTCATTTATCATGGCGGTTAAAAAAATCGCCACGCAAAAATCCATTAACCGCGGTGATTATTTATAAGAAAACCGTCACATAAAATACCCTGGTCCAATTTGAATTTAGGGTGGTGCATGTAAAAAAGGGATTGTGGGGGCCGTGCACCAGAAATAGCAGTGTATAGCATGTTGTGGGGCCCGTGCACTAGGAATACAAGGAATAGCTCGCTAGGCCCGTTTTGATTTTTGATTTTATTTAACATGCAGTTTTTTAAAGATAACCACTAACCATGCGGTTATCTTTAAAAAAATCGCCACCGTAACGGTCCTAAAAACCGTCACGGTTAATCGGCCAATTAACCATGATATTTGCTCCGTGCGGGTTAAAAACCGCCACGGTTAATGAAAAAAAAAACATCATGAAAAATAAATTATGTAGTAGTGCACCCAGGTTTGAGTCCTCAACTTTGCATGGGTGCTCGTGTTTTTTCGTGGATTTTTCGGTATTATGCTTTAAGTGGTAGCGAGGTTCTGTTGACAACGAGCCGTCGGTAGTAACTTTGGGAATCTCGGATGAGTTAGCTCGGTCCTTGGAAGATGCTTAAAAGGGTACAATTTGTGTATGTGTATTGATAGTGCTCTGTCATGACCCAGAAATAGGGCCCCGTAGGACAGGCCCGACAGGCCCAGCGGAGCCGGCGCCACCCCCCCCCGGCTCGCAGCGCTCGTATCCCGCTTTCCCTCCTTTCCGCGGATTCTTCGGCAATTAATTCGGGAATAAAGGAGGAAAATATCTAGGATTATCTTTAGGCATTTTGGTGTGCAAGGGGCTATCTCATCTATAAGAGAGACCCTTATTAGGAAATAAATAAATAGGATATGCTTGTAAAAAGTATTCCAATCTATAAGGAAACCTTTAGAGAGATTGCTTGAGATACAAGTCCCACTAGCCTGGACTATAAAAGTAAGGGGTCTGCATGTCTTTCGGGGTAACAAGCAAATAAAGAAATTTATCCCAACCTCCCTGTCTCTCTCGCTCGCCCGCCTTCCTTTCCACGCCGCCGCCCGCCGCCCCGCCCCTTGTGCCGCCCGCCGCCGCCGTCGCGCCACCGCGACCGCGCGCGGCGCGCCCCCACACCGCCACCATCATCACCGCCCCATCCTCTTCCTCTCCTCCCAATTTCCCAATCTACGTGTCGGTTCCGCCCAATCTAGGCTGAACGGCCGGTAGTATCCCGGAGACCACTACGATCCACCCACCACCATGGATAACGACTCGAAGAAGCTGCTGAACAACTTGGGGGACCAGTTCACCAAATTCGACAGCAGGCTGGACAAGATCGAGAACAAACTTTCGATCCTCTCCGGCGACGATCCAGCAGCAATCAAGCGCCGCCAACGGCTTCGGGGACGCCGAAATGGAGATGAAGACGGCGTTGGAGACAAGAGCCAGCGACTTCATCAAGAAGCGGACCGATGGCAAGCGTAACATGGATGATCAAGTCACCGCAGCCGATCCGGAGAACCCGATGAAGGGCTACCTCGGGCGGCCGGCACCGCCAGGGCACCACCGTCGGGCGCATGCGCCGCCCCGCCTCCTCCTGGTCGACACCTTCCTGTGTCTCACGCCCGCCGCACAAGCTGTCCTTCCCGACCTCACGATGGCAAGGAGGATCCCTCCCATGGATCAACCGCTGCGAGCAATTCTTCGAGGGGGACAAGGTACGCCCGACCCACGGAGCAAGTCTTTTATGCATCCTATCATCTCACGGGAGGAGCACAAAGCGGTGGTACATGAGGCTGTCCCCAGAGAACCCGGTGGCGGATTGGGCGAAGCCGCCCAATATGTCAACGAAGCCCGCCCAAATGAACGATGGAATCCGGCGGGTGAGCCGGCATCGCCGAGGAAGACATGCACCGTCGATGAGTACACGGGGCGGTTCTGGCGCCGTGGCGCGTGCGAGCCACCTCGGCGACAAGCAAGCGGTGAACATCTACGGCCGAGGCTTGGGCGAACCGCTCAAGGCGAGCGTCGAGATCACGAGAATCCCACGGACATGGAGGCTGCCATGTCTCTCGTTAGGGCGTCTGGCGGCGCCTCGCCATCCTCTACAACACCGGCAAGCCGGCCACGGGCAAAGGCTAGGGCGCCCGTGCGCGTGGCCTGGCGCCGCCCCGCGCCCCGTCGGCGGCAACGACTTCGGCCGTTCAAGCGGGCCGACACGGAGGAGATGACGGAGCGGCGCAAGGCTGGACTCAACTATGACGAGCCGTTCACACGGGGTCACAAGTGCAAGCATCTCTTAGACATCCGCGATGTTCAGCGACTACACCGACGACACGACAAACGCCCCACTAGCGGATGTTAAAGAGGAGCGGATGATCACGAAGGTCCTCGTTGGGGATCGACTCCCGATGCGTGGTGCTCATTCTCTCTACCTCGTCATTATGATCTTAGGCACGGGCGTCAACATCATCGTCGACTCGGGAGCAACACACAACTACATCGACCCCGCTTGGTGACCACGGCGGGCCTCGGGACTCGGCCGGTCGTGTGCCGATCACCAGCGCACCGGCGCCACGTCTACATGCAGCGCCGCCACCTTCGGCGTACCACTATGCCTCGGCGCCCGGCACCTTCCGACATCGGCGCCTCGTCATGCCAGCGGCGATGGCGTCGGCGTCATCCTTGGCATGCCTTGGTTGGCAAGCACGGGGCCGCGTGACATGGGACTTCGCGACCCGCGAGCTGCGGTACTACCGCGGCGGTCGCCGAAACACGTTCACATTGGCTCCACCCCCAGCGTAGGGGCGCCCACGCCCCGGCCTGCCGTCGAGCATCTTCGCCGCCGGCATTAAATGCGCTGCGACTTCGGCTTGGGAAACGTTCGAGGCATGCGGCTATCTTGGACCTCGACCGCGTCCGCCCGGAGTCTTCGGTCCCGGCTACGCCGGGCTACATTAGAGGATCGGCATCATCTACGCGCGACGCCCTCGATGTCACCACGGGCGGCGCCGCTCAGCATGGACACGAGGACGGCCTCCTCCTCTTCGGCGGCCGATTCTACCTCGGCTTCCTCTCCACTATTGCCGGACCTCTTGGAGGCCTTGCTTCGGGCGGAGTTCGCGGGGCGAACTTCCTCGCCTTGGGGGCTTACACGACGGAGCCAACTTCACCGCACCGACCGCCATCCTGTTGGGCGGCATATGGCCGTGGCGCCACCACGTCGGCCCGGCTAAGTCGTCTTCCTCGGCGGCATGGATCGCCTCTTCCTCACCATCGACAATGTCCACATCACCTCACGATGCGAGAGGGGGTGTCAAAAACTTTCGCCTTCTCGTTCGACGTCGGCTCCTTCATGTACGATGCGATGTTGAACTTGGTCGCTACTCCTCCTACTCGCCGCGACATCACCATCGGCGCTGCTCCCGCTCTTCGTCAAAACTCCGCCCAATGAGCGTTTCTTATTCTGGAGAGCCCACCCGCGACATGGTGCATCGGCACCTTGAGGTAGGCGTTCCCACGGAGCTCCTACGGCGGCATGCCGTCGAGCGGCTTCCAGCGGGGGCGTCTTTGTTCACCGTACATCTACCACGGCTACGCCGGCAACCTTCACTACCTCCTGGAGTTTGATCCTAGCGAACCGGGGAGAACATGATCCTCGGGAACCCCAAAGGGGTCGACTCGTGCTACTGAGTTGAGCTCATTATTCCAGGGCGGCCGATCTCGGCCCGGTGTGACGGAATGGACTTTCATCCAGCCGCGAGGACGCGCCCGGTCGGAGAAGGGGGGGAGATGTCATGACCCGAAAAATAGGGCCCGAAAGGGGCCGACAGGCCCGCGGGCGCCGGCGCCGCCCCTCCGCGCCCCACGCCGCCTTCCCCCCTTTCCACGGATTCTTCGGCAATTAATTCGGGAATAAAGGAGGAAAATATCTAGGATTATCTTTAGGCGTTTTTTGTGTGCAAGGGGCTATCTCATCTATAAGGGAGACCCTTATTAGAAAATAAATAAATAGGATATGCTTGTAAAAGGTATTCCAATCTATAAGGAAACCTTTAGAGAGATTGCTTGAGATACCGGGCTATAAAAGTAGGGGGTTTGTAATCTTTCGGGGTAACAAGCAAATAAAGAAATTTATCCCAACCTGCTTTCTCTCTCTCGCTCGCGCCACCCCTGCCTTCCCCCCTTGCCGCCGCCCACGCGTCGCCCGCCCGGGCGCGCCATCGCGCCACCACGGCCGGCGTGCCGCCGCCCACGCCGCCACCATCATCGCCGCCCCCATCCTCTTCCTCTCCTCCCAATTCCCCAATCTGCGTGTCGGTTAAGCCCAATCTAGCCGGAACTTGACAACTCCCCAAATAGGAGGCCCGCCAAATCTATACTCGAGCCCTCATTCCTAGGGTCCATGCCACTAGCACATCAAGTGGTTGGTTCCATTTCTATATACGTGCTCGCCGTAAAAAGCAAATACCCTATTTTCCTGCACCTACCCGACTTTAGGCACCACACACTTTGCCCACTCTTACCCCACCACCTAATGAGGACATCTCGGTTAATGATGTCTTTGAACAAATAGAGCATTCACCATCTAACATTAGAGAACATAATCATGGTCCACTTACACAAAGCCGCGTCAAGTAGCTAGAAGCAGATTTGAATTCTTTCCTAATTCATCATGATTTTGCCATGTCTAAGCTAACTAAATCATCTATATTGATGTTGGTTAGATTCACTCATGAAGAGGAGCAAGCTACAAGCATGGAGATCAATTGCAAAGAATGGATCAGTGCAATGCAATGCAAAACGAATGAGCAAAACGGACCAGATCTGGGAAAAGATGGACCAGTTGAAGAAACATTCATAAGTCTTGATTCTCAAAGGTATGAATGTAAATGAACACATTTTGGAAAGCTTCACAAGTCATCTTTCGAATGCAACCAATTTCACACCATTGGACCTTGCATCAAAAGGTTATGATCATCTTGGTGGGGACTGCTTAGAAGGTCAACAGTCTTCTTAGGGCAGGATAATGGTACAACTTCGCATTCAATACTTATCATCCTCTCATGTTTCGTGGTGCATGCTATACATGGCTGCAACCCACGTCAAGCCTAGTTTCTAACCCAATGTGTGGCTCGTCGTTTCAACTTCCCCTGAGACTTATTCCTAGTATAAATAACACCTCTATTGTAAAAAAGAAAAGGAACTTTTTATGAATGGGTAATCTGATATTATATTGCAACCGAGCTCTTGAAAGTGTTTTACACACCTTTGTTCTGTGACTTCTTCTTGGGCTTGTGAGAGATATCTCGACATCCCCTACTTAGGTGCTCTACGACTTCCGTTTGGCTACGCCGTGTTGTTTGGATTAGTACCGGTTTGTGGTTCTGCGATCTCTCAGAGCTTGAGTCAAAGTCCTCAATGTTTCGATGCTTCTCACCATACTCGCTTGGTCACATCCAACCTTGATCAGGTATAAATCTAGATATCCCGTTGTTTCTACAACAAGTTAGCTTGTTCTCAAACATACTATCATGAAGGCCGGGCCATCCCCTTGTCGGTAACTAAAATTTGGTAATCAGAGCTATCGTCTCACTTTGTTTTAGTAGCATAGCTCTCCTTGAACAGCCAACTAGATCCGTAAAAACCGAAACCGGACCTCTCGTCTTGTGTCCTTTCAATCTCTTAATCAAAGCTGCGGTACTGTCACTTTTTACAACACTTAGCCCTTGAGAACGAGTACAAACATTGGTAAGTAAGAGGTGAGGTTGTGTGATTCCACAAATTTACCTATTCCATTTTCCCTGCAAAGTGCTAACATGCTAGGATGTAATTTGAGTCTTCATGGTAGTCGACATGGAGAAAAAGAACCACAAATCACACATGCTACGTCAATTTGAAAACTAACTAGCTAGTGGAGGCCATGGAGAGGATGTTCGATAAACGCCTTCCTACACCACACGGTCGGGCTCGACAACAATATAGCACAACCAACTCTCGTGGTGTTCTACTAGGACATAGTGGACAACATTGGGAAGCTGCTCATGTGATTTTAAAAGATGATCTGAAAAGAAGACAACGAGAGGGCGATTAATGGTGGTGATGTGTTGCTTAGTAAGTAGAGCAAATGAGAAGGAAGAAGAATGACAAATAGGTCCTATGTGTCATTGTCTAGTGGGATGAATTTGAGAGCCCTATTTCGAGAGCCCCTGGTGATCAATTTTAGCGGAAAAAACTGTCATGTGCACCACGGACACCGGTGCTTTTGTGTGCACCTCCACCTGATTAACGCCACGTGGCCCGGTACTAATCATTGCCGTCCGCATCGTTAGCATAGAGTAGCATCGGCTTGGCTAATTAAAATCAGCGTTCGTTGGCCGCCGCCGGCTCGGCTTGCCTCCCTGCAGGCTCCCACGTACAGCTTCGTACCAATAGAACGACGCTGGCCCGCTGCTGTAGGTTTAAGGATTGGATTATTTCGTGAAACCGTCTCATGCGTGCTCCGCCGCCATCGCTCCGCATCGTACTGTATCGCGCGTGCGCCGCCGCCATCGCTCGGCAGAAGGGCGTCCATGGCAGATGGGGGGCACGGAGGAGGAGATTTGGAGGGTGCACACGACGGCCGTGTGGACTTCGCCACAGCCAGGGCCGTGGACGTTGCGGAGATGTCGTACCAGGCGACGTCGTCGGCACCGGTCGGCAGGTACGAAGCTGCTTCTCCTTGCTTAGTATCGATCATCGCTCAGTGTAAAGGTCCTGTTTTTATTTCCATAATAATTATCGCTTCTTTAGATCTTTTTTTTTTTTTTTGAGATTACACATTATTTCCATAATAATTATCGCTTCTTTAGATCTTTGAATGATGCTATCAGTGGAGAACAAATAACAGATGTGGGATTAGTGGAGAAAATTCCTGAGGTAATAAAAGGACCAAAGAATACGTTTCAAAAATGTTGTTGAAAAGAATGCAGGGGGAAGAAGAAGAAGGGTCGTAAAAAAAAGTATTGACCTAACTAGTACCAGTTGCTTTTTGCTTATGACTACATTTTAAAATATTGTATTATCATTCAAATATTTCATTTCATTGTAGGTGAAGAGCTCCAAAGTGATAATGCAAAAATAATAGACGATCGTCTTGAGCCCTCTTCAAAGAATGGATGCTCCTTTTAGTGCAAGTTGGATATGCTAATTCCACTACGGCACAGTTCAATTTACTTGATGATCCTTCAGAATGGCCGCTCCATACGTACCAGGGGGATACATAAGGCTTTTAATGGGAGTTGAGGAAGATGCTACATTTCAAAATCCTGTTACGAAGTAATATTTTGATGGAGTGCCGAGTAATGATTTAGTTTCATTAAAGTTTGAATTTATGTCTTTCGACGTATTTAGAATTGTATCAGTTTGATTCAAGTTTGAATTTTTAGAATATATGGAGTGTTTATTTTTCTTTCAAAATTATATATATCTGCTCAGAATTGTATCAGTTTGATTAAAGTTTGAATTTTTCGGAATAAATGGAGTGTTTATTTTCCTTTCAAAATTATATATATCTACTCTGTTTTTAAAGTAACGAACGCTGATTTTAATTCAATCCTAAAACCTACAGCAGCGTGCCAGCGCCGTTCTTTTGGTACGTAGCTGTACGTGGGACTCTGGGAGCCAAGCCGACCCAGCGGCGGCCAACTAACGCGATTATAATACTCTTCCAAGCCGAGCCCACGAGCTGTACATGCTAACGATGCGGACGGCAATGATTAGTACCGGGCCACGTGGCGCTAATCAGGTGGAGGTGCACACAAAAGCACCGGTGTGCGTGGTGCACATGACAGTTTTTTCCATTTTAGCTGGCTTTTGTTTGCCAACCGGTGAACTAGCAACATGCTGAAGTTAAACTAAATTTTTGTGCACTTGTTAGTTCGCCTATTGAAATTTAACAAGACTAAAAATTTAGGTGACTCAGTTGCCCTATCCATCATCGACTGATAGTACGTAATAGATATGATCTACCGGTACATATCGACTAGATAGTACTCACGTACAGTTCATTAATGACGAAGTAAAAAGACCTAGTACTGCTTTGTCATATAAACCATCTAAATGCTTTGACGTGGAGGAGAGAAGTGAGGGAGAGTGAGGAGAAGCGGTACCGCACAATAACCAAGAAACTATGTGAGGTATACAAGTGAGCCCTATATTATTGGAAAGAGCTAACTATTGTGAGTAGACTGAAAGAGGGTTGTAAAGAACCTTACAATCAACAAACTAAGAAACTATGTGAGATACCAGCTATATTATTGAAAAGAGCTAACTATTATATGAGTAGGCGAGAGAAGATTGTAAAAAACCTTACAATCAGCGAGCCGTCTGTATTATTACCTAGAAAACCTAGAGTAATAGCTTGGGTCCATGGGTACGCACGTACAGTTCATTAATGACGAAGTAAAAAAACGATACCGTATACACCAATGCATACGTATCGGTACATAGATCGATGGAGGAGACCTTGGTTTGTGGGGTGCCCTGATCAATTGGATTTGTGTGGATGTACACGCATGCTGCTCTCCTATATATGTGATGAATTGAATGTGATGGTCCTGTCGTCCTTGTTTTTTGAACCGAACCGGACCGGCGGTTCGACCACTAAAAGACCGAATCAGAGCCTACATCGGTCTGGTTCACTTAAAAGACCGTTCGTGCAATTGGACCGCTAAAAACCGGTTGAACCGGCCGGTTTTTTGATGAACCGGTGAACCGGCCGGTTTTGTTTGGACCGTCCCGTTCTAGGAATTTACCAGCGCACGCTGCTATCTACTGCTGTCCATGTGCGTCGTGGCTGCCGCTCGCTGGTGGGCTGGCTGCTACTGCCGCTGCAGGGCTGGAAACGTGTGGGACCATGAGCTACTTTTTGGAGTCTTGGAGGACGTGTGGGCTGTGGGGTTTGGATTGGAGACTGAAGTGTGCGTGTGTACAGTGCGTGAACATGCATGGTTGAGTTTGGACCTTACATTTTAAATTAAAAAAATGATATTTTTATATGAGCTCTTAATTAAATAAATACCATATCCAACTTAATTGTTTTGATGAGTCCTTCCCAAATCCCGACGGTACACCCTATTTCAACATTTCAGATTATTTTGATAACTGTAAATATTTAAATTACTATTTAAATCTTTTTGGGAACCACTTCGTAAGCGGTCCATATATGGTCTTTGTATATTTTATATTTATCTATAATTTGAGTATTAACAGAAAAATGGTTTTAATCGTGTTCTTATTTTATTATACATGCATTGCTTCAATGTTAATTATTAATTAAGTCATATGTATATACACCGGTTCATAGTATTTGTGGCCGGTTCAATAAAACGGCCCAAAATTATCGAACCAGCGGTTCAACCGGTTCTAAACGGTTGGACCAATGAACCATTGAACCGAGAGCCTCACTGGTTCGGTCTCCGGTTCGGTTCGAAAAACTAGGCCTGTCGTAGATCGACGCGCCAGCAGAGACTCATCATCTATCATTGCGTTGAGTGACAATACACTGGTCACTGCACTGATCCGATCCACATCCTGCATATCATGAGAGAGGGAGGGACACGCAGCTTCAATTCGTTTGGCGGCATCCCACGTAGCCATCCCGGCCCGCCAATAATCCTCCTGCTGCATCATGTTCCGCGGCTGATCGATCAGTGATCGATGCATATGGTAGCTCCTGTCCCTTTCCCGATCGATCTATAGCTCATTGGTCATTGGTACACGCATTGTTCATACGGTACACACTCTGTAATGTCGTTAACTAGCTAGGTCGCCCAATTTTCTTGCAACGATCATTTCATGGCCTCCAATAATTGACACACATTGCAAAAGCTGGAGCTCAACTTGTTTCGAAGTTCGAAAACAGATAGTGGTTCCTTTGGTAGGCCTGGCTACCCTAATAAGATATTTGTCGCCAATATGCAATAGTTGTGTCGTAGTTTACAATATATGGAACATTGTATGTTGTATTCTCATTATTCTTCGAGAGTGCTATTTATAGTGCCCGAATTATAACAGGCAGACCAAAATACCGCTGCCCTATATCTAGATCCTAGGCATATTATTCCTAACACATATATAATTAAGAGCAACTTAATTGGTCTTTTTGATACAAGTCCGATCCATATAAGAATGCAAATCAAATTTCGCGCCGGAGGCCGAAATCACTCGAATCCCTACAAGCTTCAAGAGTCAACATCTCACAAGCCAAGAAACGCAAGAGGAGAGACTCAAAAGGGTACAAGTCCCCAACAGTAGGCAATAGCTGCTCACCGCAGACAAACATCAAGATCCATGAAGAGAGTTTGTGAAAGCATATATCGTTGAGCCTACTCGGAAGCCACTCCCCATGAGTCTGAAATGCAGGGTTAGATATCATTTTATTTGAAATTATGTTTAACGGCATCTAATTTTGCTTCCATTTTGAGATTTACAAAACATGGCTTCCGCCTACTTTGTGTGCCCTCTTAGGTGCTACAAAGTCCTAACAGAAGGTAGGTCACTGGCCCTTGGGTGCATGCCAGAGTTGTCTGCTTTGTTTGCATCTCCTTGGGTTCCTTTTCACGTCCACCGGTTGAATTCTCTTTTCGAGCATGTCAAACCAAATGTTATGAGCAGTGCCGCACAATAGTCCTTAGATATATAGTTCGTTGGTTGCAGATAGTGGCGGAGCTTGGCAGCAAGTTTTGGAGGGGCCGAACATAGAAAATAGATTGATTAAAAGTAGGAAAGAGTTTGCTATTGAGCTTTTTACCTGTGTGCCGTTATAAAAGGTCAAACTTATCTGTGTACCATTGAAATTTCAAAAGTTCTCCCTATACCGTTGCATGAAACTTTCTTTTCCTACATGCCACTTCCGTCAAATATTTTGGTTGTAAGAGCTAACGGCCACCAGAAAAGACGCTTTTGCCCTCAGTTGTAGAATGCGTTCAAATTTTGATTCTGTCCTTTGGCGCCACTATAACAGCCTATGTTGCAAAAAAAAAAAAAAAAAAAAAAATGAACTTCACTTTTTCCTCCATACCACTATAAACAATTGACTGTAACAGCTTGTATGTGCACACACGAAGAATTATAATAATTATAATAAAAATGGATCTTTCATATGAGTAAAACTGTAACAGCTAGTCACTTCCAATATGCATTCTTTGGTTTAGAGAAAAAAAAAATGGATTTTCCATTTTAGCATTTTCTATGTTTTTATATGGACGCGACTTCGTTAGATAATCGAACTGTTAACCAACCTTGAACGTCGTGTAGCCCATATCTAATGTTTTATATAATAGTATAGAAACAGTAAATGTTTTAGATATACATATTCTAATAGTTAACCAAATGTGAACATCGGTAAGTACAACTTTTTTCCCACATAATGAAAGGGTTTTCTCTCTCCAATAATCATATTTTAGGCTAGTTTTTTTTTTTTTATTTACAAAGGGCAAAGGTGGGTAATTTTTAATTGATCCAACGGATGTGGATGGTTGAGTCTTTCGATTTGATGGTTGGATGTTTCTAATTAATGTGGAAATTTCTAGCACTTTATCATTTTTCTTAGCACAACTGGTGAGGATTGACGTGGAGCATCCGTTGGAGCCTTCAATTAGTAATAGTAAGATTATATCCATGAAAGAAAAAAAAAAAAAAAACAGAAATTGGCACTTTGCACTGGGCACCCCGGATCTTTCACCAATCATCCTATAGTCGGCCAAGACTGTCCACTACTCTTCATAAGAGTCACGAGTTTCACATCTAGACCCAATTAAAGTTTCTATTTAGTTTCCCACTTCCTCTTTTCTTCCTCTTGAGGCAGGAATGGGTGTTGAATAATCAGCCTTGCCAATGCCATATTTTTTTTAGAGAATGCCATATGGCCGGCCTCTCCATTTGGGTTTTCTTTCACTTTGCATATATCCACTACAAGGAATGGTGATTTACATGAATATCATTTTGGTCATAAACACTAAAACATACATATATCACGGTTATCTTTCCATGACGATTTAAAATCCATTATGTATCTCACGTCATAGAGTTGATGTACCGAATTGAGCCGTCATAGATTGGGATTTGTGGTCGTCATGGATTAGTTGGTCGTCTTCTATAACCAGCCCATATCCAAGTCTAGATCCAAACCATAGTGACGAAAAAGAACATCATAAACTAGCGCCAAATCATCAATGCATCAACAAGCATCACAGCTCATAAGACACGCAAAAACCTTGATTCATTCATGTATTAGCATGTCCACAAAAGTCACATTGAACATCAAACCATAGATTGACCTAACTCACAACCATTAGGTTGACGTACAATCACAATACCTAAGTTTGAACAAAAATATTCGATCTATAGGAGTCCAAATAACTAAACAAAAAGTATTCACGATATCGTCCATGTGGACCCATGGCCTTATTTCAGGACTTCTCCACACACGGACAACCTTAGAGCCGCGGACTCCCGCCTCCCACCACCACTGGTCCCCCTCATTTCTCCTCCGGCATCACGTCGGGGGATGAAGGGAGTCATGATCCATTGTTTTTAATATTTTTTTTCTTAGTAGATCGAGTGTTTAGGGTTAGTATCTCTCCATGCCAATTTTCTTCTTATTGGTGGTTTATCTCCTCCTTCTCCTCCTCTCTCTCGGTGATGGTGAAGGAGAAGGGCGAGTCTTCTTCTCCATGACAGGTCCGTTAAAGACGAGGGTGACAACTGGATGTGATCGTCTTCATACACGGCGACATGGAGACTTTTGTTTCTAGACGATGGCATCATGGAGGAGATGATATCGCCGCCATGGAATATTTTTCTCTAGTCTCTTCTCTGTTTCATTGTGGTTAGATGTGACCACAATGAAAGACTAGGGTGTATAATGTTCAGATTAATCTCCCTCATTCTTTTGTGGTAGAAAGAAGACAAGAGAAAGACGAAGAAGATCCTGAATTCTGCCTACATGAATGTTAGCCAATTTTGTTGGGCATTTCTTCTCAGGCTGTCTTTCGTTGTTTGAGTGTTTTGCCTCAGCGGCACATTACAAAGCATCTAACATGTTAGGTTTTGAGTTGTGCTATTCACAGCGTGAGTATTTGTTTTGATCCGTAGTGCTTGTAATGTCTTGATGTACCCAATTATCCTGTATATAATATACAATTATTCTTGCGCTGCAAAAATTATTGTTCTTGTGCGCCCAGGCCATCAAGCGCTCGTTAGCAATTGACAAGATTTAGCCGTAGCAAGACTTATTTCTGGGGTGAGCCTGAATCCCTATACTAAACAGACCCAGATTTGTCACATGTGCAAGGACACAAGTTGATAAACTGCTTGCCATACAACACATGATATGATGTCGGGCCGGGGCTGATTATGATCGTAATATTGTCTAACACTGATACTACATCTACATTATTTGTAGTCCTTAACTTGAATTCTATTTGTTTATATATAGCGATTAGATCGCGGAGACTAAACTATATTATCTTAGTAGTACAAGTTACCAAATCGCGGCGGCATTCACATGCTGCGCCCAACTGCTCGCGTCTCTTCTGAAATTATTTGGAGATGCGATCGAGTATCCCAGTTACAACTTGCCAATCGTCCGGATCCTTGGATTTCTTTTCCATAGAAAATAATGTTCCAGGGATCGATAGCACAATTAGGCAACGTTACCTGCCACATGAAGAAAACAGCTGCTAGCAAGTGATATACGTACGTACACTTCACTATCAATTGTTTGTGCATATATATCGATCGACCACTCTGCTGAGCTCAGCTCGCAGATACACTCTATCTTATCGTACCATTTCATGTGATCTGCGTTGTGCATAAATAATCGATCAACCAAACTTGTATTGTTTGGATTAATATAGTGAACAAGCAGTGACTGTTAGGCCGTACCTATACTTACCCATAAAAGCAGAGTAGTTAGGATAAATGACAATGCCCTACTGACCAAAGGGACTTGATTTCCGATCCCCTATATTGTATGGTTTTGTTGCTTAACATATATATGCAGCAAACATACATATATCAGTTTTTTGCAGGGTTATTTAAAATTAATTTCAAAAAGGAGAATTACATCCACTCTGCCTATGGAAAAAAATACGTAATAAGTTTATAGTGTACTAGGTAACTAGTGGAATTTTGGGAGGAATAAATAACCCTTACCGATTCCTTTGAATTACCAAAATACATGTCATTTAGGTGTATTATCTAGATTTTTTTTTAGAAATGGAGGTATATCTACTATACCTATATAGAGAACCCCACAAAAAGTTCTCTCAACCTGCAAACATGCCACGTCGGCAGCCCCACTATGGTCATGACATCCAAAGGCGTCTTTAATCGCTTGAACTAACTAAAAAATATTATAACTCACAAACTAAAACACCAACTTAAATTCCGATTACACCAATAAATTTCTTTAAATCAATCCTTCAAAACAAGATCTGATATGAATATATTTCGATAAAATTACAGTTAGACCCCACTGGTGGTAATTGTATAGAGTAAAGTAAAAAAATAAAAAAGAGAATGAAAAAAAAAGGAAAAAGAAAAGAAAGAAAAAAAAAATAGAATGGTGATAGTAATATTCTAACTCATATATTTCTCCTTCATACCCGCAGCAACATGGGGAATCTACCTAGTTATCTAGATAAATGTCATAAGGTTTGCCCTGCAAGAGTTCAGTAAAGAGATATTTCTATATATTATATTTATATTAATTCTAATAATGGATGGAGTGCGATGCCTATAGAGAGGGGTCCTCCAGTTAATAATTTTCCCGAGAAGAGAGACATGCATGTTAATGAGTTGCCTCCACTTAAATGGCACATGTGTATACAGCATCATTGGAGGATCCAATTTTTGTGGACTTGGGGCATCCCATCCTATCAATGTGTCGGGCATCGTCCACACTGAAATTCGATCTCCAATAGTTTGTTGATGCTTAAATTTGATAGTGACGCCTCTTGCCATCCCAATATTCCAATTTATCGGACCTTTTGTTTTCATAGAAGAAGATGAACTTTACAGATCTAAGAGTACGCCTAGTTTGAATTGAAGAAGCTCCAGCAAAATTAAATCATTAAGTGCTTCCCAGGTACGTGATTGGCTCTCATAACATTTAAATCGCCTTACTACTAGGTAGTATAATCCACATACTTCCTCAGTCCAACCGTACGTACCATGACAATATAAGCATGATAGCGAAGTGAGGATTTATCACCATGATTATTCCTAACTATGCAGATACTAGCAGATATCACCAAACAACCCCGAAAGCTGGCACCAGCACATGGCACATGATACACGGGTGCAGATCGAGTGCTGACTTGACTTGGCCACGCTCCAGATACAGTCAGTCAGTCAGTGAACATAGTCTAAGGTAGCTGCGAAAAGGGTCTACTATAACATCATTTGAAAATTGACCTTCACGAGTAAGGGTGCAAAGGGGGTATACTTTAGGTGCACCTCTAAACCTCTCTAATTTAAGTATTCAAATTTTTAAGTATTCAAATTTTTAGAAAAGTAGTACATAGCCAGTACAAATTCTTGAACTAAAAGAGTTTTGGAGGTGCACTTAATTGTCACCAATTTACACCCCTATTCACGAGCAAAATGGTCGCCAAAATGGTGGGAGGAGCTGCCCTACACAGATGCTGTTAGCTGGCGTCTCAACAGGTCACTAAACAACCCCGGCCGGGAAAGCAGCATGGCACATGATACACGGGTGGTGAGTTGTTGACCTGATGACTTGGCCACGCTCAGAAAGTCAGTCTCAGTCATACACTGTATATATGCATCATCACATGTTAACCATGCAACGTCAGTGTAAACCGTAGAGACGCCCAACCAATTGATTCCAAACCAATAATTAATCAGAGTCACATCAATCCAACATGACCCACATCAACAACCCCAGCCCAGCCCATGAGCCCATGTCACGCCTACCCGTGCCGTGTATCGACCCAGCCCAAGCCCGGCCAGCCCTCTATGGAGGCCTATAAAAGGCATCCATCCTCTCCATCTCAGCTTCGTGCCAGCTCGAGCATACTCCACTTTGCACTATCCAGCTGGTGTGTAGGAGCTAGCTAGTGTAGCTATTAGCTAGCCACCACAGCGCCTCTCGCCGTTCCGGCGACGACCATGGCGGCGAAGCAGCAGGCCGCCATCGCCAAGATGGGGGAGGAGAAGCTGATCATCCGGTCGGAGAAGGTGAGGTTCATCGACGTCCTGTCGATGCTGTTCCTGCGTAGGCCGATCACGAGCTACGCGTTCGTGGAGGCCGGCGACCAGACCGCCGCCGACTTCGGCAGCACGCCGGGCGACTGGCTCGTCGCGCTCACGCAGATCATCCAGAAGGCGCTCGACGCCGCATACTACCCCGCTCTCGTCATCGGCGCCGTCGTCGAGTTCCTCCTCAACTTCGTCGCGCTCAACAATGGCATACTCGGCATCTTTCTCAACATCTTCAGATGTATGTTTTGTTAATGCACGCACGGTTATACCTACATACATACTTACAATACATACATACATGAACTAACTCGTAAACATTTGGATATATATAACTTAATTTGATATTTATGTATATAACGGCAAACATGGCACAAATGTATGAATGTACTATACATGATCAACTAAACAATCAACTTCTGGACGTTTCAAAAGAACCTTTGGTTAATTTGGAACAAATATATAATGCAATTTAAATCACAAAATGAAGAACGGTCTGTAAGCATGAGTTGATCTAAAGTCAACACTAAGTCAACCGCGTGCACCGATCGAGAGAAAAAAATGCATGTCGTCGAGTCGTCGTCAAAAGGTAATAAAGATGTAAACTGACACAACAATACAATATGACCCCAGGACGTCTCTCCCTCTCTCTCTCTATTTAATTCTTTTCGTATAGTATATTTCTCATCTCTATATGTTCTTTCCATTTATTTTAATTCGTTATATTTTTCATTTCTTTTGTGTCTTATGTCTTTTATTTGCCAAGCTTTCTGTGTTAGTTTTTTTTCCCTTCTCTCTCTTGTTTGTGGTTTCACTTTATATATAGTTTTTATTTTTTTTGCCAGTTTAATTTAGACGAGCAAGTGTCTTGGACAAGATCGTGGTCACAGAAACTAGGCACCTACTCCTCACTTTTTATTGTCCAATTGGCAAGTTTTGTTTGTCGTTCATCTGCATGACACTTGCACACTGGACATATATGTGATGAGAAGATAAGTTTGCATATAGTAATCCAACACATGCATGCTGCATGGATCCTACCAAACCTGACCAAACACTTGTACACACCGAATATATAATTTCATATATAATAATTAACTTACAAATGCCAAGTAAGCACCCGTGTGTACGTTCATCTTTAAATAAAGCAAAATTGAGAAATGCAAATTGGACGAAATATATGGGCAGGTAAGCTGGTGATCCCACACCGTGACGCGCCCAACTACCGGTCCATGATCGGGATGATCGACGGCCGGACGGAGCTGAAGCCGCTGCCGGCCAGCGGCGGCCCCGAGGACCGGCGGCTGCAGGTGGTGGGCGTCTCCACCGCCGCCGCCTCCGGCGACGACTACTACGTGGACGTCGAGAGCGGCGGCGGAAGCACCGGCACGGTGGCGGTGCCGCTGGTGCAGCAGCAGTACGTGAACGGACGGCTGATCCGGCTGCGCACCTTTAGCATCTTTGAAGTGAGCATGATGGCTGCCAAGATCGCCTACGAGAACGCCGCCTACATTGAGAACGTCGTCAACAACGTCTGGAAGGTAAATTATACAACCTTTTGTCAAGTTGAGAAGCAAGTTAGGCAAGTTTAGAATCAATGTTTTTTTTTGAAATAAAATGAAAAAGAAAAATCACATTTGTTGCATAATAAAGTAATCTTTTGGGATCTCAAAAGATAAGATGATTCTTTCATAGGACGACAACGACAAATGAGCTCCAAATTGGACTTCTGGTAACTGAACATAATAACCAGTGGCTCGATATTCCCAATAAAAAAAAAAACAGTACAGTGGTCTCTGTAGACCTAGATCTCCAAATTGAAGAGAGAAATAAATTGGTCTGAATATTTGTTCCAAGTCTCAGTCCAGCAGCAAATGGTTGTTCAGATCACAAGGTTGCACACTTGCCACCTGATATAGATGCATGGGACCTGATGAAGTGATGAGAATAAACTATATCAAGTTGTGAATTATGCATGACGATGGCAACACTAGTGCATACTTGTAGCTAGGTATCAACAAGGACACCAATCATTTTGGGACAAGTAGACAACTTCTTCCATGCGTCAATCAAATCCATGCTGGACAATCAAGATCTGTGTGCATCGTACCTGCCCATATAAAAAAACGTTAAAAAGTCACCGCTGACTGTCACTATCTCACTCACTCCATAACCACGTGCATATACACCTAATCCGTCATAAACAAACACACAGATGTGATCTACTCTATTTGTTATTGCTAATAACAACAAGCTAATGGATCTTTTGGTTTCCTAATCTGCTGTGTGTCTGAATTCGCAGTTCCACTTCGTGGGGTTCTACAACTGCTGGAACAGTAAGTTCAATATTCATCAAATTTTTAAACTTATTAGATAGTGAAATTAATTATTTCAAATGATATATCAAAATGAACTTGAATCATAACATATACTTCTATACGCAGAGTTCGTGGGCGACCACACGACGCAGGCGTTCGTGTTCACCGACAAGGCGGTGGACGCAAGCGTGGTGGTGGTGTCATTCCGGGGCACCGAGCCCTTCAACATGCGCGACTGGTCCACGGATGTGAACCTCTCATGGCTAGGCATGGGCGTGCTGGGCCACGTCCACGTCGGCTTCCTCAAGGCACTCGGCCTGCAAGCCGAGGATGGCAAGGACGCCGCCAAGGCGTTCCCGAAAGCCGCCCCGAACGCCGTCGCCGGCAAACCCTTAGCCTACTACACCCTCCGTGAGGAGCTCAAGGCGCAGCTCAAGACGCACCCGAACGCCACCGTGGTGATCACCGGCCACAGCCTCGGCGGCGCGCTGGCGGCGATCTTCCCGGCGCTCCTGGCGTTCCACGGCGAGCGCGACGTCCTGGACCGGCTCCTGTCCGTGGTCACCTACGGGCAGCCACGGGTGGGCGACAAGGTGTTCGCCGACTACGTGCGCGCCAACGTGCCCGTGGAGCCGCTCCGCGTCGTGTACCGCTACGACGTCGTGCCGCGCGTGCCCTTCGACGCGCCGCCGCTCGCCGAGTTCGCGCACGGCGGGACGTGCGTCTACTTCGACGGATGGTACAAGGGCCGTGAGATCGCCAAGGGGCGGCGACGCGCCGAATCCGAACTACTTTAACCCCAAGTACTTGTTGTCCATGTATGGCAACGCGTGGGGATCTGTTCAAGGGCGCGTTTCTTTGGACCAAGGAGGGCAAGGATTACAGGGAGGGTGCTGTCTCGTTGCTCTACCGTGCCACTGGATTGGTCGTGCCTGGCATAGCGTCGCATAGCCCTAGAGATTATGTCAATGCCGTTCGCCTTGGCAGCATCGCCACCGGCAAGGAGGAGGAGGTCTGATCGTTGTCGGCGGCATCGATGAGATTGAGAGCTAGCATTTGGATGTCACTGTGTGTGTGGATGGATGTGCAGCGAGAGAAAAGCATGTAAGCTGGCTGTTACGTACTGTGTGTTTGTGTGTGTGTTCGTTTTTCACGTGTATCATTGCAATAATTGGATGAAATAAACAGAAATAAGCTTGTTATTGAACATATATATGCATCCTATATATACTCTAGCTACATGCATGAACATGGACATGGCAGGCCACGTTGCTGAACAGTACTAGAGCTTGGCAGAATGTATGAAAATGTGTAGCATGTCCATGTGCACTCTTGTACTTCACTGTTTGTGAGTGCTCCCTTGTCGTCAGACGATTCAGACTGTGCTCACTGTTTTGTTCGGCAGATCTCTTCACTGTGAACTACAATAGGTAGTCACGGTAGGTAACAGCTAACTCCCAGTCTCCCAGCATGCATGTCATATGCATGGACAATTTAGTTATATATAATATCAGTGGTGGAGCCAGTATGTCATGACGCAGAATTGGGCCAGCCCGGGAAGGGCTAATTGGTCTGGCGTGACGGCCGGGCCGGACCGAGGGGGGGGCTGGGGCGCCAGCGGGCAGGGGGGTCGGCGCCCCCCTGCCGCCGCCGCCTCCCCCCCGTACTAGTCCGACTCTGCCGTTTTCAAGTTAGGATTATCTTAGAAATTTTTGGTGTGTAAAAGGGGATATTCCAATCTATAAGGAAGACCCTTATTAAGAAATAAATAAATATTGCTTGCAAAAGGTATTACGATCGTATAAGGAAACCTTATAGAGATTACTTAGATTACAAGTCCCACTAGCCGGGCTATATAAGCAAGAGGCATGTAATCTCTGGGGATAAGCAAGCAATAAAAATTAGTATCCATCTATTCCCAGCTCCAACCGCCGCCGCCTCCGCCTCAAGGCCCGCCCCCGCTTCTCCTCAAGGCCCGCCACGGCGCAAGACGGCGCCGCCGTTCCTCCCCTCCTCGCCGCTGCTCGTGCTGCTGCTCGTCGCCGCCGGGCGAGAGATCGCAGCCCCCTACGCCCTCTTGAAGCTTCAACGGCCGACGAACAAGTGTCAATTCCGCCCAATCTAGCCGAATCGACACACGAATTATTCATAAGGTGGGCCGAAAGCAAATCTAACTTGTACAAAATGAGCACAACGAAGTTACGTTAGATTTTTCATGGTGACTATTAATTTATCGACTTGACACGAGTACTCACATTTTTTATATATACTATTGGAGCAAAGACCCTATTTTTTAGTGGTACACCCCTTAATAGTAAGGCATCTGATTAGATTTTGTAAACTCAAGAAGTTTGTTATATTCTTTATCTTAATATAAATAAAAATCATAGACTTATACCAAGAAAAAATTTACATGAAAATCTTAGGGGGCATGGCCCCCGCCCCCCTTGCTCCGCCACAAGTATAATATGCACATGCTTCTCTACTGCACACTTGCTACCCTCCTTTTAGTTATGTTGTTTTTTGTCAAAAAAATATGTTGTTTTTCTCAAAGAAAAAATTATGTTGTTTTTTGGTGTACAATTCACATGGTTTGCCTTGCCTATTGTGGGTGTGCCGCTTGGGGGGGGGATGGTCCCATGATGGAGGAGTTTTCAGTTGGATGCTCGAACTTGCGGGGGCTTTTCATCGTCGGCGATGACGACGTAGTTTGACGGATGGCTGTCGGCTTCTCTCCCCTGGTGGTGGTGTCACTTTTGTGTGTGTTTTGTTTTATTTTTCTTGGAGCCTTTGAGTGGTGGTTCGTGTCGACGTCCCCAATCCGACCGAGCGGGCGGTGTTTGGAGCCTCGTGTTGATGACCCAATCCAACCGAGAGGTCTTTTTCTTTGTATATCTTTGCTCCCTTCCGCGTCGTGTTAGTTGAGTTGTTTAAGTGGATCCCAAAGAGGTAGGTGGAGTGAAACAGTCCCCTAAGGTTGAGTTGAGTGGGCGCTATTTGTGGCGCTTGAGTTGAGTTGCTTTGGTAGTAGGGCACCCTCCTCATTTGTATGGTTTTTAGCCCGGTTTCCAGTCAAAAAACTGGGCGACACATGCCTTTTTTTTTTTTTAGTCTAATAGAAATTGCGGCAAAGCTTTTGCCGCTCCTTCTAATTTTTTTTCTTTGTTTCTTTGTGACGCGGTAGATAAGAAGGTAACCATATAGAGAGTAACAAAAAAATAAAGGAAAATGGTAATATGAGATAATCAACAAATGTGTCCTAGGAAGTACTTTAGTTGGTCTTGTGAAGCACTATAGTACGAAATTTGATATGATCATGGCTGTCATTTGCACTTTTTTTTTTATCATCTATATATCAAATGAGAGCGGATATGGGCAGACCAACAGAATGCCCATGCATCTAATAGCCTACTTTTGTATTCGGCCCAAGAGCCCAACGTGCCAAAGACTTAGCCTATGTATGGCCCATGAGTGACGATCTTGTTGCATACTCCTACTACCTGGTTTTGTCACCTTTTCTTCTTCTTCTTCTTTTTTTTTTTTTTTTTTTAGGAATCTAGAGGCACCAAGGTCCGTACATCGCATTTATTGGAAAAAAAAAAAATGATTGACAGATGACAAGAATAAAGGAAAAAAAAAAAAAAACAGTCTTGGCTGAACTCGTTTGAAAATAAGGTCATTCCTTGCACACCAAATTGACAATGATGGCATCCATAAAGAAAGGAGGGTTAATGTGATTTTAATCTGAGAGACCAGAGCAGGGAAAAGAGCCATTAACGGGCATTTGAACTCCAATCAAGTTCCAGCACATTGCCGATAAGGGACAATCCATAAATAAATGCTCTGTGGTTTCTTCAGATAAGCTATTGCAAAAATCACAATCATAGGAGCCCTGCTGCATGTTTCTTCTCTTTAAGATATTTCTAGTGATAAGTCCAACTTTCATAAGGAAGCCAGAAGAAGACCTTGTGTTTTGGTTGACAATTGAACTTCCAGAGCCATCCGGATGAGGGATCAACTCCCAAATTGTCAACCATGATCCTGTAAACCTCTGCAGAAGCAAACATTCTAAAGAAACTTGCATCAGCTGCTGAACATTTTGTAATTGCACATAAGCAGTTTCAAAATGAGCAAGCGGAACAAAGTGGTAATGTCATTATGACTAAACACCTTTTACACTTTGATTACCTTGTTGACAGCAATAGAAAAGAGCTCAGGATTAGCTGGAGCCAGAAGCTGCATAGCCCACTTATTGTCACACCCCCAAATTTTGCAATTTTTTAAAAATAGGGCTAAAATGATTTATTTCGAATTTTTGTGCTCATGAAATATAGGAAAGATAATATTTTTCATTAAATTAAAATTTATCATAGGTGCTAGCAACATTGGTGTGGCATGCATGCTGGTGTATAATTTTACATTGGGATGTTTGGTTTTTGTTTGATTGAAAAAAGAATTCAAATTGTCTTTGAAAAGCATTTTGAAATGGAATTCAAATAAAAGAAAAGGCTTTTCTTCTTTTCTTCTTTTGCTTCCCTGGCTTTTGGCCCAGTCCAGCCTTGCAGTAGCAGCAGCCGGCCCGGCCGCTCCCTCCCGAGTGCCACGCTCGCCCTTGGGCTTGGCCCAGCTAGCCAGGAGCCGCAGCCCAGCATCAACAGCGCAGCAGCTCGCCCTGCCCCCGCCTGTGCCGCTGCCACGCGGGCCCCGCACGCCAGCCGGCCCCACCCGTCAGCGGACGGGAGTCGTCCCCGACCTCCGGATCGCGCGGACGCGCTCGCCGCCGCCCGATCCCGCCTCCAGCGCACGGATCGAGGATGGCCGGCCTATAAAGCGCCAGCCCCTCCGCGCCGCGCTCCCCTTGAGCCCTAGGGCAGTGCGCCGCCACCTGGTGTCCCGAGCCCAAACCCTAACCTAATCGCCGCCATCAGAGCTCGGAGCCGCCACCGTCGATCTCCTTCGTGGTCGCGTTTCCACCGCCGCGAACCGGTGTCTGAGGTCTGCATCGAGGTGAGGAAGCCGTCGGTGCCCTTTGCGGCCGCCCTCTCCCTCTCTTTGCGTCGTTGCTCGGGGCAATGGCGCCGCCGCCGTAGCTAACCAGCGCCGCCGCCTCGTATCGCGCCGCCAGCCGCTCTCCGCCGCGCCTAGCGCGCGCATCACGTTCGCGAGGTCGAGCGCTCCACGCCCCTGCTTTCCGCGTGCTAAGCCGACCCCTGGAGCGCCGTTCCGGCGAGCGCCGCCGCACTCCGGCGACCCGCCGCCGTGACCAGCGCCACTCCGGCGACCCAACCCTTCCGGCGTTTTCCCTGCCGTTCGATCAAGTCTGGACGGCCCAGATCAGATCTGGAATACCGGTCAACACCGGTCAACCGACACCGTCATCGGCCACGTGGCCGCCACGTGCACGCACCGTCAGCGCCACGCAGATGCCACATCGTCGCCACGTCAGCATAGACCGCGTCAGCGCGGTCAATAGCCGGTCAGCCCTAGCTGGTTTACAGAAAAACACCTGAAGTATTTCTGTTTTACGAAACAGTCCACCGCAGTTCAAAAGTAATTAGATAATAGCCCCTGACTTGTCGGTTTTGCGAGTTAGACCTCGACGGCTATAGTTAATAGCGATCTAGCCCCTGGTTCTCGCAGTTTTGCCCCTAGAAACCTTGTTTTGGCCATAACTTGCACGTTTTTAAATCCGTTTTGACCCGTTCAAGTTGCGTTAGGTTCGTAACGACGTAAATTTCGCGTTAGCAGTGATGTTAACCGTGTTTTGAATCTTGTTTAATTCATAATTTTCACGTTCTAGCTCCGATTTTCGTGATCTTCGCGTCTGCGTGTTCGTAGCGAGACGTAGATTTGTTTTATAAACCTTTTATATTGTTTTCATACTGTTGGTGTAATGTTCTAATATAGTTCTATTGTTGCTTCGTGTATGATTGCTCGGATGCCTGTGTGGTGAATTATGACGATGTTCAGTCGGTGAGCTTTGCATTGGTGTTCTACGAGAAGTTGGTGATCTAGTAGACAGTGAACAGTTCGTGGAAGATCAGGAATTATTTGAAGATCAGGATCCTCAGGAGTTCTTTGAAGAATTAAATAAGAAGGAATCTCAGTTTAAGGCAAGTATAGCATGGGACTATCCTTGTTACCTATACATTTTATAATCATGATTCATATGCATGTGTCCTCCTTGACAAACTTAGAGATTATAATATAGTTATTGTTATCTTGTACCTTGTTGCCCATGGGGATGTTTGCATATGGGTAGTATTTTGCTAGTGCTCAACTTTTAATAAACATGATCTAATGATGACTATGAGATATACAATGGTTTGTATGAGATGATGTTTACCATGGACCATAGGGCAAGAGCTCATGCTTTTACATGATGCACTTGGCTCTCCATAAGGACTTATCCTTTGGCAAAAGCCGGGACTTACAAAGATGCACCGTGGGGGCTACATGGCTCGGCTTTAGTTGATCAAAGGACCTTTTCTATCTTGTTGAGGTTCCCGAAAGGCAAAAGTGGGGCTCGATTTGGTTTGATCCACGGCCTTCCAAGGCAGTGCATGTTGGTGTTTTGTTAGTCACCCCTTGGAAGGGGATCCCGCCGGTCTAAGATGGAATCCGTGAGCGGCCTTGATGTGATCCTAGAAAAACCTTTGAAAGGCTTCATAGTGGTTTCTTGTGTTTGGGCCTAATTAACCCATGCATTTAGAAAGCACGACTCACGCTGAAAGTGTACACCTCTCGCAAGCAGTATAAAACCGTTATAACAGTAGTGCTCACGGTCACAAGCGGCCCGGAAAACTCAAGGAATAGTGGTTCACTGGATGATGTTGACACATGGATTTAAGTTGATGATGGATTTGGTTCGGATGATGATGATGAAGATGATGATGGAGACTTGTGACCTGCTTTTAATTATGATGTGGAAATATTTGGGGCTTAAGCATAACTTCTTGCTTAATTAATGCTAAAATTTGACCTACTAAAATGCTTACCGCATAAACCGTTGTCTAGCTTTTTGGCCTCATAACCCCATGTTATATTTGCTTTGAGTTCGACATGGACTCACTCTTGCAATTTCCCACTCAAACCGGGATGTTGCAAGATTTCTAGAGTTTTGAAGGAGTCGGGGCTTGTGATCAACCGGTCGGTTTGTCCCTCGTGGTGTCGAGGCTTCATCCCAAGATCGGAGTGTCTTTCTCGTTGTTCGCGCTTTGAGGTTATCTTTTTGTATTAAGTTTGTTATATATTAAGCATTATGTTTTGGTATTTCCTTTAATTGTAACTATATGTGAGATTTGACTTCCCGGCTCACATATGGTGTGTATCCGGTTTTTGTTCTTAAGACCGGTACGACACTTATTATGCCGAAGAGTGCGTAATCACCACGATGAACTTGAGGAGCTAATCGTCGAATTGGCCGAAGCTTCAAAACACCCGGCCCACCAAAAAAGAGTCCCGCTCTTATATGACTTATACGGCCCGCCCTCTCATGCTTTGTGTCGCGGATCATGCCCTTTATGAATAGGAACCACATCGGGCAAAGGCCGATATGGCACGCCAAATTTTTTCTTCGGCCCAAGCACGCGCCGTGGCACGCCGGCACGCCGGTGTCGTGCCGACCCAAGCGTGGCCCCCTCAAAATATCTCCACTACTTTTTTTTGTGGTATCATATAAAAAATATGTATCTTGTGTATACTATTTTAATGTAGTTTTAATGATTTTTATAATCTATTTAATTATTAGACGAGAGGTAGCACAAGAAATGCTATAAAATTACATTGTAGAGTAATAAAAGTGTGTGCGCGCGCCACATTAGGTAATCGTCGCGGCCCAAGCACACGACCCGAAAATGCGGGTCGTGCCATGTAGCCCGTCGTCGCGCCATGGCCCAAAATATTTAGGGTTGTGCCGTGCTTCGGTCGTACCAAAAAATCCATGCCATGACCCGCCCTCAAATGGCACGGCCCAAGTCCCGGCTCTAGTAAAAGATACTATCGATCAAAATAATAATAATATGATATGATTCTGATCATGAACAAGGGTCGTCAGATTATAAATATGTAGAAACTTCCTTTCCTACCATGGCCAAACCATGTGTACAGAGAGACTGAGAGAAGAGATAGATAAAATGATAAAAAGGGAGTTGGGCTCTGACCTTCTAGCGTGTTTAATTTATAATGCCTCTTCCCCAGTTCTATTGTGCATAATACATCTTTTTTTTTTTTAAACAATGTTTTGGTCTAGGTTTGTTTCGCATGAGAAATTGATAGTAATGAGCACTACTACATAAACGATTAACCGCGGGCGGACAAAAACATTTTCCGCGGGCGGGCATTTTGTCCGCCACGGACGGAGGGTCACGGAAAATGGATTTATTTTCGTGGCGACAAAATGCCCGCCACGGTTAATGAATAAAAAAAGAAAAAAGAAAAATCCGAGAAACCCTAACGGGCCCCGGGCTTCCGTGGCGGGCCGATCCGCCGTCGCGCCGCGAGGGTCCGCCACCGCTCGCTTCCATCCGCCCATGCGCTCCATCCGCCCGTCCGGATGGCGCCGCTCGATCGCCGCCGCCCCGCTTCCACTCGATCCACCGCTAGATCTGCTGCCGATCCGCCGCCGCTGACCGCCATCGCTGCCACGCCCGCCAGTGCCGCCGGATCCGCCGCCGCCGCCGTGGTGTAGGCGCTGATTCGCCAGGCGCGGCGCTGGCGTGGGTGTAGGCGCGCCGCCGGTCTGGGGAAGGAGAGGGAGAGGGAGGGCCGGGCGTGGTGGGTCGTGCTCGCCGTCCGGGAGAGAGAGGGCCGGCGTGGTGTTGGCGCTTGGCGCCGAAGTGAAGGCACGGAATGGGAGAAGTGAAGAGACGGGATGGGCCGTGAAGTGATTGTAACCCTAACGTGTGGTATATATATTCGTGTCATTAAAATGGGCTTTGGGCCGATGGATTGGGCTTCATTTTACGTGGCGGGCTTATTACAAAAACCGCCACGGATTAACCGCGGGCGGCGGTTTTTCCTGGCCGGAGGGGGTGCCAGACACCTATTTTCCGTTGCGGTTTCTCAAATGCCCGCCACGGAAAATAAAATCGAACACCACGTAAAATCAATTTTGTAGTAGTGGAGAGGTGCCGGTACATTCATACCTGGAATCCATGCCCTTGAGTGCCGGTTGCTGAAACTTTGCGGCAAGGAGGCCAAGTGGTGTCCTGATCTCGGGGTCCTCCTTGGCGGCGAGGCAGATCTTGGCCATGGCCATGGCGTTTGTGGTCATGTCGAGCATAGCGCGCGGTGGCCCCATGCAGGTGGCTCACTAGGACGTGTGAAAGAAGAAAGTATGAACAAGACAGGCGGAAAGCCGCACGTAGAAGAGAAAGGTGAGAGGAGGAAGAAGACATTATAATGGAGGGCTAAAAGAGACATTTCATGCCCCCATCTCCAAATATTGGATAAATAACTATTGTAACGAATGTTGTGTCCACAAGCAAAGACGTGTGTTTACATGATAGTACTGAGCATATTTAAGAGTGGTAGAGTGTTGAGTGTATTAAAATCTTACACATGAGAATGTTAATCTCCCTAAGCAAAATTTTCCTAAATATTATTACCAACAATATGGATGCATAATTCCTAGAAAAGATATTTTACACAATGTTTGTTTGTTCTTAGTATGCCGTGCTAGGAGTTTTTTTTTTCGTGTTGCAGCATGCATATTTTCTAGTAATAGTAAAGTGTCTTCTAATGGGAGGTCAATATTAACTTTTAGGTTACCCTTTCAAAAAAAAAAAATAGCTTTTAGCCTATTTTGTGCAACTCCTTTTAATGGCTCAATCCATACTGTGTATTTTGATAAGCTTGAGCACCTAGGTCCCATGTTTAAACTTGGTATATAAGGGGAATCAAAATACAGAAACCACCTATAGCTAAAATTCAAAACAACTAGAAAGTAGAAACCATCCACCGCAATGTGTAGTTTTAATATATGCATCAAATTTTAATATATGCATCATAATTGAATAAGACCACCCTGAATTGCAAGCCTAGCATCCCCAGGTGTAAACTTGACATTCTGTTGGAAATGTAGGGCATGCTTGGTAGCTTTGCTGCCGCTCGCCTCGCCATAGCTCGCGTAGCCTGATGGGAAAGCTATATTCCAAACCTGTTGAGCTGGAGGTCAATTCAACACCAGGAACGTTGAACCAACAGAGGGGGCTGATTCAGGACAGGGGCCAGCGATTCCGTACATGGCTGTATGGAGCCCGATTCAACAATGGTGGTTTACAGTCTTGGGTTTGATTGGAGTCCAGCTTTCCATTTCTACTATGGGAGTTCGATTTGTCTGGCGTCCACACTCATTTTGCTGATTTGTTTATTGAGACGGCAAGGTGGAAACAGGTAACCTCGACAAGCGCGAGGCAAGGCAAGAGCATGCCTGTACCTCGTGCCGATGCTCAGAATGTCGTCAATACCTTGATCCTGACTGCCTTTTTTTTTTGAAAAGCAAAGCAGGGAGCGCCTTACTAGTATTTTTCATTTTCATAGGGAACAGTATAAACCGAACAACTAAAACGACTAGAAGGAAAAAAACAGCTAAACTAGAGCCTTGTAGACTACCACAATAGGGCAACAACAAAAGGGAAACTGGACCTAGGATTAGGACTAAGACAAGAACAGAAACAAAATGATCTAACCAGGAGAAAAAAGAAGAATCCTGACTGCCTTTCATTCCTAAACTAGTAACTCATACCATGCATGTGTGGCAAGGATAAGGTCGTGCACTTGCATTGTAGAACTATGATAGTGAAGTTAGGAGCATGGCCTAGCCATTTTATAAGCTATTGCAGTTGACTTTGAAATGGACAAGCACGGGGTGTATGTCATATCCATGCGCCCGCCACTGCCCCCGGCACCCGCGCACAGGCCTGATCCTTTCCGTGGCGGGTGGGAAATGTGCCTGCCACGGAAAAGATTAGGCCCGTGCTCGCAAAATCGAATCGGTACTAGTGTAACACACAGGTTGATCCACTGAAGATCTCTTGTTTGGTTTTGGCTAATTAGTGACACCTAAAGACTAATCTCTCAATGCTAAGTGTGTGACATGATTGGAGATTGGTCGTGCCGAAGTTGGTGCATGGTGATCATGGAGGATGGATCGAGGTGATCCAAAAGGTGATCAAGCATGCAACTCGGTGGAGTTTCGGAGAACAAAGGTCCCAAGGCAAAGGTATAACCATATGGCTTTTGTTTTCACACCCAAGACACCATAGAGGGTGTGGGTGATTATAGGATCGATAAGCCGTACTATAAAGAGGGGAAAACTTTCGTACATATCGATCCTCACGTGCCTTTAGGTTCAAGTCTCATATGCATGCATTCTAACCTAAAGTGCTAACTCCGTCCTTGTCGGAAATGGTTTTGAAAATGCTAACACATGGTGTCGGGGGTGTTCTTCGGCGTGTCGGCAACAAGAAACAAGTGACGTAAGTCGGTTTGGAGCAAAGGCGAAGGAACGGCGATGAAACGACGAAAATTCGCGGCTCGGATGGCGGCCGGACTCACCGACCGAAGCATGCAAAAGTGACCGGAAGCTCCGGTGGGTGCGTCCGCGAGAGAGCATGTTTTCGTGGTCTATTTCGGGGAGTGACCGGACGCATGCACCGGAAGCATGACCGGAAGCATGCAGAACCGATCGGTCGCTCCGGTGAGTGGTTCCGGTCAAAAATAACAGAGAGCATGTTTTCGGGGTTGCTCTCGGGGAGTGACCGGACGCATGCACCGGAAGCTTGACCGGACGCATGCGCAGGGGTTCTAATTTTGGCTTGTTGGGTTTGTCGGTAGTGACCGGACTCATCGACCGGACTCATGCATGAGTCCGGTCGGCGCGTCCGGTCAGCCCGCAGGAATTGCATGTTTCTCCCCAACGGCTCCATTTTTAGGTGGAGCCTATTTATACCCCCTTGGCTGCCTCTTACTCTCTCTCTTGGTCATTTGAATCACTCCTAACATCTTTGAGCAAGCAAGCAAGCCTCCCTCCTCTCTCATTCTTGATTTGAGCTTCATTCTTGAGAGAAGAGTGATCCAAGTGCATTGCATCGAGTTCTTTCATCTAGAGGCACTTGGGGATCGTGTTGTGACGGTTGATTTCCGTTACTCTTGGAGGCACCGCTCCTAGCCGGCTTGGTGAAGTGGTGGAGTTGTTGGCAAGAAGAGGTGATTGTTTCTTGGCCACCTCCGGTTGATTCGTGAGAGGATTACGCACTCCTCGTCAGGAAGACAAAGTGCAAGGAATACATTACTCGTGTCTTGGGTACCACACTTGTTGAGTGGTGTGTTGAGGCTAGCAAGGGCACCGCCTAGCTCAAACACCATCCTTGTGTTGGTCGGCACAACCGGAGAGTAGCTTGTCGGTGTACAAGTGAACTCCGGGTGAACAAATCGACTTGTTCATTGTCTCGGCTTGTGGATCATCACCTTCGTGTGATTGATTGTTCATCTTGTTCCCGGTGATTGGTTGACATCCTCTTCAAGTCGGTATAACAAGCTTCTCACTCTTGCAATTACTTTCCTAGTTTACTTTGAGTAGAGAGCTAGCATTTGCTTGTGTAGGTTGTTCTTGCTAGCATAAGGACCATACTAGGATTGCTCATTAGCTAGAGTAGTGACATAGACCTTGTGTGCTCTAGAGATCATAGAATTATTTAGTCTTGTCACTAGAAGGCTTGCTTGACCATTAGAGCTAGTGCAAACCGCTTTACGCCGTGTTTTATACTAATCGGTTTGTTTAGTTGAGCTTGTAGAAAATTTTTATAGGCTATCCACCCCCCTCTAGCCATCTAGGACCTTACAAGTGGTATCGGAGCCGTGTTCACCATATTTGAAGGCTTAACAACCTTGGTGTGATAGTATGGCAACCATTGTGTTCAACAATGTTGGGGGAAAGCCTCCTTTCTTTGATGGGATCAAGAATTTTGAATATTGGAAGAGGTGTATGAGAATGTACTTGGGATCAATCAATGACCAAGTATGGGAGGTGACCGAGAAGGATTTTGTCATCCTAGATCCTACCAACCTCACCAACACCGACAAGATCAACAAACAATGCAACACCATGGCATTGAACACATTGTATAATGGCATGGATGTCAAGATGTTTGAAGGCATCAAAGACCTTGAGAAGGTAAGCGAGGTTTGGGAGGAGTTGTGTGAGACCTATGAGGGCACAAAGGTGGTGAAAAGTGCCAAATTATATGTTCTCAAGAGTGAATTTGAGAATTTCAAGATGAAGAAGGATGAGACCATTTCGGAGACATTCCATAGGCTCCAAGTGATTGTCAATGACCTCAAGGCATTAGGAGTGAAGACATTGGATAGAGACTTTGGGCACAAATTCTTGATGTGCTTGCCTAAGAGATTTGCCATGTTGAGAAAGATACTCTTTAGAGGTGCATTGGACACAATGACACCTAGTGACTTGCTTGGAGAGGTGCTAACCGATGAGCAAGTTGATGGCATGGAAGATGAAGTTGAGAAGGAGGATGACAAGAACAAGAAGGTTGTGGCATTCAAGGCCGCCACCACCTCATCCAAGGCCAAGGGCAAGTCCAAGGCTCAAGAGGAAGACAATGAGGAAGTCAATCTTGATGAGATTGATCAAGAGTTTGCCATGTTTGTGAAGAACTTCAACAAGGTTTTGAAGGGCAAGAAGTTTGGCCAAGGCTCTAGAAGAAGAAATGATTCATCAAAGGGCAATGAAGAGGCAAGAAAGTGCTTTGAGTGTGATAGCCCTTATCACATCCTTGCCGATTGCCCAATCAAGAAAGAGAAGGAGATGCACAAGGCAAACAAGGGTGGCAAGACCAACAAGAAGAGCAAATCAATGACATTCAAGAAGACAAATGATGGGGCATTTGTTTGCTCTTGGGATAGTGATGGCTCATCCAATGAAGAGGAAGAGAAGCCCAAGGCCATGAGTGCAATTGGCCAACACAAGACATCATCCCTCTTCGCTCATCACCTTCATGCTTCATGGCTAAGGCCACTAAGTTATCATTGCATGAGCATGATGAACTAGCGATAATGAAGTAAAATATGATAGTGGTAGTGAAGATGATGATGATGATGAACCCACTAGAGATGATCTCCTTGAGATGCTTAAGCAAACTTATATCATGCTTAAGACTAAGGACAAGGAATGTAAGGCTTTGCAAAAGAGTGTAAAAACTCTTGAGCAAAACTTTAGGGAGCTAGAGGCCACCCATGAGGGTCTAAAAAAGGAAGACCATGGGGAATTGGAGCTAGCTCACACAAGGCTTCAAAAAAAGCCCATGCCTTGCTCTTAGAGAAGAATGATAGAGCTTGCTCAATCATCAAGAAGGATGTTGGTTCAACATGTGACATCATAGATGAACCCTTTGTGGTTGATGTTGAAGAACCATCTATTCCTTCCACATCCACATCAACCCACTCAAGCTCTACTAGTAGTGATGGAGTGATTTTAGATTCATCACTAAAATTTGAGAATGAGACTCTCAAAGAGAGGTGGATGAGCTTACCCACGCCTTAGGTAAGGCATATGGTGGGGATGCCCGCTTGCTAAAAGTGCTTGGGTAGCCAACGGTTTTTCCCTTAACAAGGAAGGCTTAGGCTATGTCCCCAAGAAAGGCAAGAAGGCCTTTGCTACTCCAAAGCCTAGCTTTGTGAAGAGCAATGGTGCTTATTGCAATAGATGCAAGCAAGTGGGGCATCAAGAGCATAAATGTGCTAAAATGAACATAAACAAGAAATCAATGAAAGTGCATTCCATATCTTATGATTCTTGTTATTTACTTACCAAGGGTGAGAAGGGTGTCAAGGCAAGGTTCATTGGTACACCCATTGTTGGCCCAAAGAAGAAGGCAATTTGGGTACCAAAGGCTTTGGTTGCTAACCTCCAAGGACCCAAAGGCAAATGGGTACCTAAATATTATTGATTCCCTTGTAGGTGAATTACAAGATTGGGGGCAACCATTGGATTCTTGATAGTGGGTGCACTCAACATATGACCGGTGATGCAAGGAAGTTCAACACTATTGATTCAACTCAAGACAATGGCAAGCCTATTACATTTGGTGATAGCAAAAGTGGCAAGATTCAAGGTGTAGGCAAGATTGCAATAACCAATGACTTGACACTATCAAATGTGGCACTAGTTGATATCTTGAAGTACAATTTGCTTTCGGTGGCACAAATTTGTGATCTTGGTTATAAGTGCATCTTTGGTGAAGACAATGTTGAGATTGTGAGCACAAAAGATTCAAGCTTGATCTTTAAGGGAATTAGATTTGACAACCTCTACCTTGTTGATTTTGGTGCAAGTGAGACTCAAATTAGTACATGCTTGATATCTCAATCTAGTATGGGTTGGCTATGGCATAGAAGACTTGGTCATGTTGGCATGAAGCAACTCAACAAGTTAGTACAACATGATCTAGTGAGAGGCTTGAAGGATGTTCACTTTGAGAAGGACAAGCTATGTAGTGCATGTCAAGCCGGGAAGCAAGTTGCCAACACTCATCCAAAGAAGAGCTTCATGAGTACTTGCAAGGCATTTGACTTGATCCATATTGACTTGTTTGGCCCAACCGCATACACAAGTATTGGTGGCAACAAGTATGGATTTGTGATTGTGGATGACTATACAAGATTCACTTGGGTGTTCTTTCTCAATGACAAGAGTGATACATATTCAATCTTCAAGACATTTCTCAAGAGGGTGCACAATGAGTTTGACATCATAGTGAAGAAAGTGAGAAGTGACAATGGAAGTGAGTTCAAGAACACAAGAGTTGATGAGCTATGTGATGACTATGAAATCATGCATCAACTTTCGGCCAAGTACACACCACAATCCAATGGTCTAGTTGAAAGGAAGAATAGAACTCTCATTGAAATGGCAAGGTCTATGCTTAGTGAGTACAATGTGAGTCAATCATTTTGGGCCGAAGCAATCAACACCGCATGTCACTACATCAATAGGTTGTATTGCCATCCCATGATGAACAAGACACCTTATGAGCTATTGAATGGAAGAAAGCCAACCATTGCATACTTTAGAGTGTTTGAGTGCAAATGCTACATATTGAAGAAGGGTGCAAGACTTGGCAAGTTTGACAAGAGGTGTGACGAAGGTTTCCTACTTGGTTATTCCACCACAAGCAAAGCATATAGAGTGTGGAACAACTCAAGTGGAGTGCTAGAAGAAGTCCATGATGTTGAGTTTGATGAAACCAATGGGTCCCAAGATGAAGATGAGAACCTTGATGATGTTAGTGGAATTCAATTGGTGAATGCTATGAGAGGCATGGACATTGGGGATATTAGGCCAACTCAAATTGATGATGACAAAGATGAAGTGCAAATTACTCAAGCTAGTGGTGCTCAAGTTCAAGATCAACAACAAGCTAGTACATCATCTCAAGCAACAACAAGTGTTCCACCAACCTCAAGCAATCAAGTTCCAATACTCCAAAGCTCAAGTATTGCTAGAGATCACCCAATTGATCAAATTGTTGGTGACATTGCAAGTGGAGTGCAAACTGGAGGAAGGCTAGCATCTTTTTGTGAACACTTTGCATTTGTGTCACAAGAGGAGCCCGAAAAGATTGGTGATGCCTTGAAGGATAAAGAATGGGTCATTGCAATGCAAGAAGAGCTCAATAACTTTGATAGAAACAAAGTTTGGAAATTGGTAGAGAGACCAAAGGACTACAATGTCATTGGAACCAAATGGGTGTTCAAGAACAAGCAAGATGAAGATGGCATTGTTGTGAGAAACAAAGCAAGACTAGTTGCACAAGGTTACACTCAAGTAGAGGGTCTTGACTTTGGTGAAACTTATGCTCCGGTTGCAAGATTAGAGGCAATTAGAATTCTATTGGCCTATGCATGTGCACACAACATCAAGCTCTATCAAATGAATGTCAAGAGTGCATTTCTCAATGGCTTTATCAATGAGCTAGTGTATGTTGAGCAACCGCCCGGTTTTGAAGATTACCATCATCCCAACCATGTGTACAAGTTGAACAAGGCATTGTATGGTTTGAAGCAAGCACCTAGAGCATGGTATGAGAGGTTGAGAGACTTCTTACTCAAGAAAGGCTTCAAGATGGGAAAAGTTGACACTACTCTTTTCACCAAGAAGATTGGGAAAGATTTGTTTGTCATGCAAATATATGTTGATGATATTATCTTTGGATCAACAAATCAAGAGTATTGTGAAGAGTTTGCCAAGATGATGGCAAAAGAGTTTGAAATGTCTATGCTTGGAGAGCTTACATATTTTCTTGGTCTACAAATCAAGCAAATGAAGAATGGCACCTTCATTAGTCAAGGGAAATACATTAGAGACATGGTCAAGAGGTTTGGATTGCAAGATGCCAAGGGCATTAATACACCAATGGGTACCAATGGATCATTGGACAATGATGAAAGTGGCAATATGGTTGATCAAAGGTACTATAGGTCATTGATTGGAAGCTTACTCTATGTGACCGCTTCTAGGCCCGATGTCATGTTTAGTGTGGGCAAGTGTGCAAGATTTCAATCATCACCTAGAGAGAGTCACCTCACCGCATCAAAGAGGATATTGAGGTACTTGAAGCACACACAAAATGTTGGACTATGGTATCCCAAGGGGTCAAACTTTGAACTTATTGGATATTCGGACTCCGACTATGGGGGATGCAAGGTTGATAGAAGAAGCACTAGTGGCACTTGTCAATTCCTTGGAAGATCTCTAGTGTCTTGGTCCTCAAAGAAGCAAACCGGTGTGACACTTTCAACCGCCGAGGCGAATACATTAGTGCTTGGGTAGTTGTTGTGCACAATTGCTATGGATGAGATCAACATTGAAGGATTATGGATTTGATTTCCATCATGTGCCTTTGTTTTGTGACAATGAGAGTGCTTGCAAGATGACTCAAAACCCGATCCAACATACAAGAACCAAGCACATTGACATAAGGCATCACTTCATAAGAGATCATCAACAAAAGGGTGACATTGCTATTCAACCTATTGGCACCGAAGATCAATTGGCCGACATCTTTACAAAGCCATTAGATGAGAAGAGGTTTTGCAAGCTAAGAAATGAGTTGAATATCCTTGACTTCTCCAACATGAGTTGAATGCACCCCACTATTATGACATGCCCCTTCATCAAGCAAAAGCAAAGGTATCATTGTTTGTCATGGCATTCATGATATCTAAGGACTTGTTAGAACATATAGACATATAACTTGTGCCTTAGGAAGCATTAATGGAAAATAAAAGGATTTCAATGTATGTATGCCATCACTATTGCTCTTTATGCTTGTTTGATCTAGTGATGACATATGACATGTTTATGGGCTTGCAATCTCAAGTGTTGAATTTGGCTATCTTTTCACACATATGCTTCAACTTAGGCAAGATAACCCTTGTTATGAGGTGTGAAGAAGCTTGTCTTTGGTTCAAACCGAAATATATGTTTGACAAGTGATTCAAATTTGACCAAATTTGAGCACTATTCTCTCTTCAATACACAACATGGTCATACCTTTTGTGGAAATTGTCGACAAAGGGGGGAGAGATTAGTGCATGAAAGGTTTTGAAAATTTAAAAATTCCACATGGTTTTGAAAATCTCTCATGTGCTCATGAGTTTAACAAGTGGTTCACACAAGTAGGGGGAGCAAGCTCATAGACAATTTGTTGCATTTGATTGTGCACTAACATATGACTTGCTCATTGCACATGTTTTTAAATTCCATATACATGCTTGTGTGGTGTATGCTAGTTGAGTAAGTTGCTTTACAAGTGGTTGATAACTAGCATGCATAGGAGCTAACTAGATTTTCTAAATTCCGCTCTTAATTCAAGTACCTTGCTCTTAATGTGATCTCACGTGGTACTTTGAGTTTTGATGAAAATCTAGTTATCTTGGTGCTTGTATGGTGAAAATGGCGCAACTCCGATTGGTATCACGCTTCAAAGGTCCATTTCTTTCACCTTAAGCGCCTTTTGGTAACATAGCTCACCCTCAATTTCAATATTCATACATGTATGCGATGCTTCGTTCCAAACTCATGGCATACATGTAGGGGAGCTCATGCTACCAAAACCAAACTATGATGATTGTCCAATCCTATGATTGTAAGCAAAATGCTTGGACAACCGTTGTATGTTCAAAAACATTAATCATAAAACCTTTCTTGCAGGTTGTCACCAATTACCAAAAAGGGGGAGATTGAAGATCTCTTGTTTGGTTTTAGCTAATTAGTGACACCTAAGGACTAATCTCTCAATGCCAAGTGTGTGACATGATTGGAGATTGGTCATGCCGAAGTTGGTGCATAGTGATCATGGAGGATGGATCGAGGTGATCCAAAAGGTGATCAAGCATGCAACTCGGTGGAGTTTCGGAGAACAAAGATCCCAAGGCAAAGGTATAACCATAGGGCTTTTGTTTTCACACCCAAGACACCATAGAGGGTGTGGGTGATTATAGGATCGATAAGCCGTACTATAAAGAGGGAAAACTTTCGTACATATCGATCCTCACGTGCCTTTAGGTTCAAGTCTCATATGCATGCATTCTAACCTAAAGTGCTAACTCCGTCCTTGTCGGAAATGGTTTTGAAAATGCTAACACATGGTGTCGGGGTGTTCTTTGGCGTGTCGGCAACAAGAAACAAGTGGCGGAAGTCGGTTTGGAGCAAAGGCGAAGAAACGGCGACGAAACGACGAAAATCGCGGCTCGGATGGCGGCCGGACTCACTGGCCGGAAGCATGCAAAAGTGACCGGAAGCTCCGGTTGGTGCGTCTGGCGAGAGCATGTTTTAAGTGGTCTATTTCGGGGAGTGACCGGACTCATGCGCGGAAGCATGACCGGAAGCATGCGAGAACGATCGGTCGCTCCGGTTGAGTGGTTCGGTCAAAAATAACAGAGCATGTTTTGGGGTTGCTCTCGGGGGTGACCGGACGCATGCACCGAAGCTTGACCGGACGCATGCGCGGGGTTCTAATTTTGGCTTGTTGGGTTTGTCGGTAGTGACCGGACTCATCGACCGGACTCATGCATGACTCCGGTCGGCGCGTCCGGTCGGCCGCGGAGAATTGTTCCTCCCCAACGGCTCCATTTTTAGGTGGAGCCTATTTATACCCCCTTGGCTGCCTCTTGCTCTCTCTCTTGGTCATTTGAATCACTCCTAACATCTTTGAGCAAGCAAGCAAGCCTCCCTCCTCTCTCATTCTTGATTTGAGCTTCATTCTTGAGAGAAGAGTGATCCAAGTGCATTGCATCGAGTTCTTGCATCTAGAGGCACTTGGGGATCATGTTGTGACAGTTGATTTCCTGTTACTCTTGGAGGCACCGCTCCTAGCCGGCTTGGTGAAGTGGTGGAGTTGTTGGCAAGAAGAGGTGATTGTTTCTTGGCCACCTCCGGTTGATTTGTGAGAGGATTACGCACTCCTCGTCGGGAAGACAAAGTGCAAGGAATACATTGCTCGTGTCTTGGGTACCACACTTGTTGAGTGGTGTGTTGAGGCTAGCAAGGGCACCGCCTAGCTCAAACACCATCCTTGTGTTGGTCGGCACAACCGGAGAGTAGCTTGTCGGTGTACAAGTGAACTCCGGGTGAACAAATCGACTTGTTCATTGTCTCGGCTTGTGGATCATCACCTTCGTGTGATTGATTGTTCATCTTGTTCGGTGATTGGTTGACATCCTCTTCAAGTCGGTATAACAAGCTTCTCACTCTTGCAATTACTTTCCTAGTTTACTTTGAGTAGAGAGCTAGCATTTGCTTGTGTAGGTTGTTCTTGCTAGCATAAGGACCATACTAGGATTGCTCATTAGCTAGAGTAGTGACATAGACCTTGTGTGCTCTAGAGATCATAGAATTATTTAGTCTTGTCACTAGAAGGCTTGCTTGACCATTAGAGCTAGTGCAAACCGCTTTACGCCGTGTTTTATACTAATCGGTTTTGTTTAGTTGAGCTTGTAGAAAATTTTTATAGGCTATTCACCCCCCCTCTAGCCATGTAGGACCTTACATCCACTGGCATATTTGTTACTAGCTCATTGTCACGTACTTTTTTAGAAAACTAGTGACTTTAGGAATCATGTGAATGCTTATTAGAAAGTCATGTATAAATTTAGTACCCACTGCACAGATCTGCAAGGATATTTATTTTCTCAAGAGGTGAATAATGCACATACCTAGCCAGGCTTGCAGATACCAGTGTACCTTTTCATTTTCTCGTGATGTACAATAAGTTACATTACTTTGATATGGTAGATAAGAAGGTCACAATATCAAGTACGAGTTACAAGAAAAACATTAATATGATCCTGTCACGTACTTTAGTACGAGTTACAATAAGTTATATTACAAGAAAAATACTGGTCGAAACATGATAGACTAAAAAACGAAAGGTGGAGATATGCAGAAAAATGGAGTTCAATTCTAATCTTCTACTTGTATGACTCTTCCTATATGTCCAACAACTCAACTGATTGCGTGGGTTGCTGAGAATCAGTCGATTGTTCCTTCAAGGACATCTGGCTACGTTTCTTTGTAACACCCTAACTTTTTCATGCATTTAAAATAGTTAAATGGATTTATTTATGCTATTTTGTGATGCATTGAATATAGGGAATTAATAATTTTGAGAAAATAAAATTAATCATAAGGCTAGACACATGGATTGATGCACTCATGCTGCTGCATATTTAATTCTTTGATGACTGGTTTTGGTTTGAATTGAAATTGTATTCAAATTCCTTTTGAAAAGCTTTTGAAATGGTTCAAATAAAAAGAAAAGGATTTATTTCCCTCTCCTATCCTTCCTTCAATTCAGCCCAATAGGGCCACAGCCTATCTCTTTTTTTTTCCTCCTTGATTTCTTTGCTGGATCGAGCCCGCGCCTGGGTTTCCTTCTGGGCCGGCCCACCTTGCCAAAAGCAAGCAGCAGCGCTGCATTGCTGGCCAGCGGTGACTGACCTGTGGGTCCCGCGTGCTCCACAGGGGTTTCCCCTTCCTCTCGCGGCGTCGGACGAGCCCGGCTGGCGCCCAGCGGCGCCGCGCCGAATCCCGGTGATGCCGCGCCTTTCCTTCCCCAGCGTCCCTTCCTTCTAGGCGTGGTGCCCTCCTCTTTATAAGCGAGCGCGAGCACGGCGGCGCCGTTTCCCCATCTGCGCCCGCGTTCCATCGCACCGAAACCTGGCCCGCCATTGTCGCCCTCGCTGCCGGACCGGAGCACCACCTCGCCCGTCGTCGTCGTCTTCGGGAGCGTCGTCGAGGTCCGCCTCACGATTTCGAAGCCGGTAGTGCGCTTGTCTTCTTGATTTGCGCCGCGGTTTCTCACGCCGCATCGTCGGTTTCGAGCTCCACCGGCCGACCGCCATTCCTTGGCGTTCGCCGCCGTCCGTCGGTTCCGCTCGATTCATCGCACCGGTGAGCCGCCTTGACCCTGGCGTTGTTTTCCCTCCATCAATTTGATAGATGGTGACCACTAGGGCGAGTTCATGCCGGCGATCTTGCCACCGTCGGCCATGGCCGGCGCCGCTTTGCCCGCGCGTTCGACGCGCGAATGCACTGGGACGAGTCGCGTTAAGCGTCTGCCGCCCTTGGCCCGTCGGATCGACTCGGCGGGTCCTAATCGCGAAATCGCGAACTCCGCGATCCGCGCCGTCGAAAACGGCCGCGCCCCCCGGACTCTGTTCCGGCGGTGTGGGCAGTTCCCACTCGCCCGATCTAATATGGATCGTTGAACTCAAATCGGACGGCCTGCATCGTCCGATACCCTTTCGGGTGGCCATCTTGCGCAAAAGCCCCTGCAGATTTTTAATGATTGCAGCGCCATCCTTTGTGTATTCCAGAAGTTATGCTTTGATCATTGAAAAGCGTAATCCCGTCTGTTCAGTTTCAAATTACGTTTTCAGTAATTACAGAACTGCCATTATTTTCATTTGATTATAACTTTCACGTTTTAAATCCAAATCGATCCGTTCAAGTTGCGTTAGGATCGTAGTTAAATTTCCTAGATGTTTATGCCACTGTTAGTTCAGTTTGCTACTGTTAATTTTCGTAGTTAGATTTAATTAGTTACCATGCATTAGTTAGTGTTGTTTTATTCAGTATCTCGCCGATTTAGCTCCGATTCGCTGCGTGATCTTTATATCTGTGTGTAGATCGTAGTAAATCGTAGATTGATTTATGAAACTTTTTAATTTATTTCTATACTGTTGGTGCAATGTTCTAATGATAGGCTTGTTTGCTTTGCATGAATGATTCTGGATTGCGTGTTGTTGCGTGGTGTTTGAGTAGAAGGTGATCGGTTTGCCGGTGATCGGTGATCGGTTTGCCGCTGATCGATGCTAGCGGTGACCAGGAGTACTACGAGGACCAGAAACAACCACCTGCTGAAGGCAAGTATAGCTTGGGTTTTACCTTGTTGACCTATTCACCTTTAACCATTATTTCATGTGCATGAGTTTAATTAATTTGCTTTAAGGATTATCCTAGGTTTGTTATCTGTTCCTTGTTACCTTGGGATATATGCATTGGGTAGTTTGCTAGCGCTCAACTAAAGATAAATGAACCCAATGATGATACTTGTTTATGAGATGTTGGTGATGGTGAACATGATAATGAAACAACAGGGCGAGGGAGCTCTTTTGATGCTCTTGGCCCTCCATAAGGACCCGATCCATTGGCAAAAGCCGGGAAAACCGTACAACCGGGAGGGTCATGTGGCTCGATCAGTAGTTGATTAGAAAGCTCGTGTCTAACTTGTTGGGAGTTACCCTTGTGGCGCAAAAGGGGGTTGTCGGTTGGGTATAGTGCGGTCCTGTCCCCTTGAGTATAGGCTGCGTGTCATTGTGCCATCGGGAAGGTTGGTCCTATATCCGTCGGGCTTCAAAACCTATAGCGGCTCGAACTTGTTAGATAATCTTTCGAAAGGCTATGTATGATTTTTCGATTGTAATGGAAGTCATGAGCCTTTACATTTGGAAATCATAACTCACAAAGGAAAGTGTACACCTCTGCAGCAGAGTAAAACTCATTATAACAGCCGTGCTCACGGTTATGAGCGCCCGAAAAACTTGACGGAATAAGTAACATGATAATGATGATAATGGTGGATAATGGTGATAAATGAACTTGGTGATCTTAATTAATTGTTGGGGGATAATTGGAGCTTAAGCATAACTTAGAATGATTAGAATGAATAAAACTTTGACTTATTAAAAAGCTTACCGCAGTATAACAAGTGTCGACTTTTGAGCCTCATTTATACCCATGTTATACTTGTTGAGTACGTTGTGTACTCACACTTACTTTATATTTCATTTTTTGGGAAAATCCCGGATGGGTACAGATGGCCATGGTTACCAGCCCTATGAAGATGACTACTAGGCTTGAGTGTCAACCAAATCGATCTTCCCCGTGGAGATGAAGGCGCCTGAAGCTTAGCTAGTTTATTTATTATTGTTAAGACTTTTATGATATTTATGTTTTGAGATACAATTCGTGATGTAATAAGGCACTCCGATGATACTATTTCCTTTAATTTTGTCATTATATGTGTGCGATTGATCCTAGGGTGCACATATAATCTATTGTTCAATTTGTTCTATAAATTGGATATGACATTCTTGGAGCAGTATCCTCATAAGAAGCCATAAACCTAATGATCAGAATGGAGCCCGGGTAAAACATAGGACACCATGTGGTCGCTTTTATTTGACGCAGCATCACAATGGAAGATCAAAGACCTCTGATGACGAACTTCAATTCTTCATCATCTGCTAGAGCTACCTTCTGTGAGTTGTATGAAATAGAGGAATATGGGTTATTAGATTTTAGCTGCTACCGCGTGCTCATTTTTCCTTGTTTCTCTTTGAAATAATTAGAAGAAGTGGGCAGCCAAAGTAGACGAACAGTTTAAGGGCATGGAAAGTATATAAAAGATGTCTAACACATGTGCATTTGCACACTTGTACTCTGTTGGGACACTGGGCATGGTAATTTACACTACCAACGCATACATCAAAATTTAAAATTCTTGTTCTAGACTAGAAGAAATGAAACCCTGGCACCTAACCACAAACACAGCCATATATCTTTTTTATATTATTGTTTCCACATGATGTGACTACATTTGAACGCTTGCTTCCTTGTTTTATATTTTTTTAAAGGTGAAAATACTGCACTTGCATGCTTAGCCTAGCAGACGCTAGAGTGGCTTTTAAATTTCTCTTAAGGTGGGACAATAACTGATGTTTATTTGAGTTATGATAGACAAGAAGGTACAATATGAAGTAAAATGGATAATCAAAATAATAATATGAGATGATTCTGATCATGGTTAAATGAACAAAGGCTCAGCAGTGCCTGTTACGTTAAATCCATTAACCGTGGTAGCCACATATGGGAGCCTGCTACGGTAAATGGTTTGAGAAACTTAAAAAACAAAGAAAAGAAAGCCCACATGGGCTTGGATCTGGGCCACACTAGACCTAGATCCAGCCGACACCACCGTCGATCTGCCACGGTAACTAGAGGTTGCCAAGCCCACTGGATGTCCACCACCGTCGATTCTATTCCTCTCGCGTCGAGGAAAGGGCCTGGTTCCACCATTCCACCTCTTCATTGAATCTGCCGCCTCCATGTTGGATCTGCACCAGCCGTCCGCCATGGTAGAGTCCGCGCCGCAGGATCCACGTCACTCTGCCTCCTCCTTACCGGATCCACGCCGCCGCTGCTGTGGAGCCCCAGCCGGATCCACACCTCTCGCTTGCCGCGCCCGGGCCTTTGCCGTGTCCACCACCGTGGGGAGCGCATGTGCCCTCGCTGTCGGGCACGCAACCAAACATCATTGTCACCAACCCTCTCCCAAGCATCTCCGCCCCCAGGCCCTCCATGGGAGAGATCTAGTGGAGGGAGGGATAGAATTTGTGGGGGAGGAGAGGGAGGGAGGGAGAGGCGGCCAGGGAGTATGGAAAATGGATGAGGGAGCTGCATGCGGAGGATGGGAGTCGCTGCATGCAGTTGAGGAGGCCGCTGGGAGTCCGTGTGAGAAAAGAGAAGGGAGCGAGGGAGACTGAGCGGCTGTGCCGAAAGGGATTTAGCTGGTGCATAATATGTATACACTAGGTGTGGCTATCGGGCTGAAACTGGGTCATTCGGGCTTCGGCCTTTTTCTGTAGGGGGCAAAATAGGAGTTTGTCACGGTTAAGTTTTGGGAAGTGTCACATAAAATCATTTCCGTTGTAGTGTTGACACATTAGGGTATGTTTGATAACCACCAGTGTACTCTACTCGTTATATATATATGCATATAGAAAAATAAGTCATATTCGCGCTAGTGAATTATCTAGCAGTTGCTGGGTTCAATGATTCAGTTTGTTAATTTTAATTTCATGTTACATATCTATTTGTAGTACACATGATACAGTAATGAAAAATAAAAGGTAAAACGTGCTTCAGAACACACCTCTTCTTTCCATTCATATTTAGGAAACATTATTATTATTGCCCTGCTATTTGTGGTAGCAAATGGAAAAATATTGTATGCGACACCGTTGCACATCCCCTCCTGTTCGACATCACCACTCAACGCATGTCTACATTCACCAGCAGAAAGGTTCAACTGGGAACGCTGCGTGGTCCAGTGATGAACGAATTCAGCATTTCTAGCAGTTGTCGGGTTTCTTGGAGAAACAGGTTACACAATTAAATGGTGTCTCACAGGAGATGATTGACGACTTGCGACGACGGTGCGTAGATCGTGCCACATATAATGCAGCTGTCTCACAGCCCCAACCTGAGCTGCAATTCAGTGATGGCCCAGCATCCCTACGTATTAATCTGAGACAGCCATTGCAGCACATACTAGTGCCGATGCACAAAATTCTGTTACCTAGATCCTGACTGCCTACCATTCCTAAACTAAGCATATGTAAGGATACGGTTATGCACCTGTGCCTTTGTAGAAGAACTATGGAAAACCATGTAACTATGTAAGTTAGAAGAGTCACTTAGACCTTATATAAGATATGGCATTGAGTTTGAAATAGAAAAGCACAGGGGTGTATGTCCTTCCACACTTGTATCCATGTGATTGTACTCTGGAACTCTATTACCATCTCTCTTCTTGTCAGAAACGAACCTCCATTTACACCAATAACACACAGTTGATCCACGTGCATAGGTACTAGCTTATGGGCCCATACATGTACAAAGAACTAATGACTTTGGGAATGGATGATGCCCATTATAAAGTCATGTATAAATTTAGGACCCACAGATGTGCGACGTTGTTTATATCAAACTGCCAAAAGCATACCCATGTCCACTCTTTGTACTCTGTTGCGACATTTTGCTTACAGTTGATCAGTGAACTAGCCACCAATGACTCAACACCACGTCAGTTGGCTCGCTGCTTCATATTCTTGTTCTAGAACAAATGAAACCATGGTAAGCCAAGGACATGGAGCTGCAAAGTTTCTTAGATTATTGTTTGCACATGATTTGCACTACAATGGACTACTGAAACTATTTTAGGTACACCAAACAATGAGTCCCCGCTAAGAGAGACTACAAAATTAATTGCACCTAGGATTTCAGCATCATTTCAGTGTCTTTAGACGGGGAAGCTCCCTCGAGGCCTCACGCTATACACGTCACTCCAATTCACGCGGGCCGATGAATCTTCAAATCAATGGCGGTCTGCTCCACCGTATGGCATGGCGCCCCGCCGAACTCGGCTAGCAGGCTCAGCGTTCTCACATTGGTGGCCGCGTTGTGCCCAGGCTGTAGGGTGGGCCCAAGTGCATTGTGGCCCCACATGCCGGAGGAGGTGGTTGTCGCGCTGAGGTGAGAGAGGAGAGCCGTGACTGCTTAGGCAGATCATTGTCGAATGGTGGTTCGTGGACTCAGCCCCTTCGGGCCCGAGACATGCATCTAAACTGAAATCATGTTCCAAAGACATTGCCGAGAAGGGACAATCAATAAATAATTGCGCCGTGTTCTATTCAGACAAGCTATTGGAAAAAACAGTCATAGGAATCTTGCTGCATATTTCTTCTCATTATGATATTTCTAGTGCTAAGTCTATCTTTCATAAGGAGCCAGAAGAAGACATTGTGTTTTGGCTGACAATTAGACTTCCAGAGCCATCTAAATGAGGGATCAACTCCCAAATTTCCAACCATTATCATGTAAACCTTTGCAGAAGCAAACATACTAGAGCCCCAGCTATACACCCATTTATCTTTTTCTTCATTCAAAGTTTTTGACTGAATCGGCCGCTGAAAATTTTGCAGTTGCATATAAGCGTTTGAGAAAGGGTAACTAGAGCACGCTTGTGCGCAATTTCATTGTGATTAAACACCTTTCGCACTTTGATCAGCTTGTTGACGGCAAAAGAAAGAGCTCAGGATTAGCAGGAGCCAAAGGCTGCATAGCCCGCTTATTATGCCAGAAGAATGCAAAATCACAACAATGAACATGAGCAGGGACTTTCGACTCGACGAAGCTTCAAAAATACCCCTCCACCAAAAAGTAGCCTTTTCTTATATGACTTGGCAACTTACCATTCCCCTGGGCTGTCACCTAATGGGAGCGATATTCATTTCATCCAAGGCAGTGCCGATCTTGAGTTTTCATGGACATGGAGCGGAACCGAAAGGCCTCTCAACATAAACATAAACATAAACATAGAAATAGCAGTCTCTAACTACCTCTGTCTAAAGCCTGACCAAGTTTGTTGAAATATTAGCAACATTTGTATGTCTAAATAAACTTATTATAAAAATAGATTCGATGATCTATCTTTTTTTCCAACTGAGAAACTTTCCATTTTGATTGCTTATCATAACAGAAATATAGATGTTTAGAATATAGTTCATAGTTGACAGCAAACTGAAAATCTGAATCCTAGCTACTTCCAGGAAGAGCCAAGCGGCTATTCCAAGCTCTGGCTTTAGAGCTAAGATGCTTTTATGTTATTGTTTGCTCATGAGTTGACTATATATGCAGGCACGCTCTCCTTGTTTTATTAATTGTTTTATTCTGAGGTGATGAATAATGCACATGCTTAGCCTAGCAGATGCCAGAGTGCCTTTTTGAATTTTTTCACAAGGTGGGACAACGAATGATATCTCTTTGAGATGGTAGATAAGAAGGTACAATATGAAGCAAAAGATAAAATCGATCAAAATAATAATATGATATGATACTGATCATGGTTAAATGAACACGGGTCAGCGCATGTTATAAATATGTAGAAACTTCCTTTCCTATAATGGCAAACCATGTGAATAGAGACTGAGAGAAGAGGTAGATAAAATGGTGAAAAAGGGAGTTGGGTTCTAATCTTCTAGCGGTGTTAATTTTTTATGCCTCTTCCCCTGGTCTAAACAGAAGGTCTGTTGTTGCCTGAGAAATTGATAGTAATGAGAGGTGCCAGAACATTCATCCATGGAATCCATGCCCTCGGGACTCGGGTGCTGCTTGCTGAAGCAGGGCAGCAAGGAGGGCAAGCGGCCCTGATCTCGGGTCCTCCTTGGTGGCGAGGCGGATTTCGGCCATGGCCATGGCGGCCATGGTGATGTTGCGCATTGTGGTGGCTCCATGCAAGCGGCTCACTAGGACCAAGAAATTATGAACAAGATGTGTAGAAAGCGCAGATACCAGAAAGGTGAGAGGAGGAAGAAGATGTATTGGAGGGTAAATGAGACATTTCATGCCCCCATCTCCTAATGTTGGATAAATTTTTATTGTAATGAATGTTGTGCCCACAAGCTAAGATATTTGTTTTCATATTGGTACTGAGCATATTTAAGAGTCACAGAGTGTTGTGGGTATCAACATGTTATATGTGAGAATTGTAATGTCCCTGACCAAAATTTTCCTAAATATTATTACCAGCAGTATGGATGCATAATTCCCTAGAAAAGTTAGTTTTAGACAATGTTTTTGTTGTGCTTAGCATGTAGTGCTCTGATTTTTGTCTTGTTGCAACATGCATACTTTCAAGTACTAGTAAGTGTCTTGTAATAGGTCAATATAGTATGTAACTAGCTCAATCTATATTGGGTCCATGTTAATACATAGCATATAATAAGGGCACTCATAATGCAGAAACCACAGTATACCTAAAAGACAATATAGTTAGAAGCAATACATCCTAATGCATAGTTTCTAGAATAATAATAGCTTCTAAATTTAAAAAAGATCACCCTGAACTTGCAGCCAGCATCCCCACATGTTAACTTGACAATGCTGTTGGAAATGTAGGGCGTGCTTGGTAGCTTTGCTGCCGCCGCCTTGCCTTTTTGCACTGTAGCTCGAGCGGAGGCCAACCCGTTGAGCCGGAGGTCTGTTCAACGGTACGTTCAACCAATATAGACTGATTCAGAACTAGGGGCTGCCATTTCCGTACGTGGCTGCATGGAGCCCGATTCAACAATGGTGGTTTGTGTTGTCTTGATTTGTTTGGCGCCCAACTTCAATTTCTTCTATGGGAGTTCAATTTGTTTGGCGTCCAGACTCATTTGGCTGAGTTGCTTCTCTGTTCGTTGAGACGGCAAGCTTGGAAAGTTGTTCAATGCCGATGTGCATGCCTGCAGCGCCTTCTAATTCGCGGATGAGAGCCAATTTGGCTCTCTAGGAATTTTTTCTTGCCGAGGCAAAGCAAGGTCACATGGCACAACAAGTTTCTATTGCTGCTACCAAACAGGTAACCTAGACAAGCGCGAGGCAAGGCAAGAGCGAGTCTGGTACCGAGTGCCGATGCTCAGAAATTCGTAAATACCTAGATCCTGATTGCCTTTCATTCCTAAACTACTAACTCACACCATGCATATGTGGCAAGGATAAGGTCGTGCACCTGCATTGTAGAACTATGGTAAACCATTGAAGTTAGGAGCATATCCTAGACCCTATATAAGCTATGGCACTTGAGTTTGAAATGGACAAGCATGGGGGTGTATGTGTTTCCACATTCATATCCATGTGCTTGTACTCTGGAACTCTAGTACTATCCCTCTTCTTGTCATCAAATAAACCTCCACAGTTGATCCACATGCATATTTTCTACTTGTATAGAAAAGCAAATGGCTTTAGGAAGAATGAATGCTTATTATTAGAACGTCATGTATAAATTTAGGGCCCACAGATCTGCAGGGATATTTATATCAAAACTGTCAAAGCCTCCTTATTTTATTTTCTCATGAGGTGAATAATAATGCACATGTTTAACCTAGCAAATGCCATAGTGCCATTTAATTTTCTGATGGTTGACAATAAGTTACATTTCTTTGATACGGTAGATATAAGAAGGTATGAAGTATGAGTTAATTACAAGAAAACTATTAGTATGATTCTGTTTGTGCTTAAATGAATAAAGGGATGTCAGGCTATAAATGTGTATAAACTTTGTACTGGGCATATTTAAGGGTGGTTGAGTGTTGTGTGTATGAACATATTACATGTGTAATGTCCCTGACAAAAATTTTCCTAAATATTATTACAAGCAATATGGATGCATAATTCCATAGAAAAGTTAATTTTACATAATGTTATTGTTGCGCTAGCTTATGATGCAGTGCTATGATTTTTGTCTTGTTGCAACATGCATATTTTCTTCTAGTACTAGTAAGTGTCCTGTAATAGGTCAATATTAGCTTTTAGATTATTTTGCTCAACCCATATTAAATTTTCAATATAGTATGTAACTAGCTCAATCCATACTGGATCAATGTCAAAACTCTTGGTATATAAGGGCAGTCATAATGTAGAATCCACCCTAATGCATAGTTTCTAGAGTAGCTTCTAAATTCAAAAAAGATCACCTTGAACTTGCAAGCCAGCATCCGCACGTGTTAACTTGACAATGCTGTTGGAAATGTAGGGCATGCATGGTAGCTTTGCTGCCGCTCGCCTCGCCTTTTGCACTGTAGCTCCACCGGAGGCCAAACCAGTTGAGCTGGAGGTCGATTCAACACCAGGAACGTTCAACCGCTTCCAATTTGGCTGCTGCTTCCGTACGTGGCTGTATGGAGCTCAATTGAACAATGGTGGTTTGTACAGTCTTCTATTTGTTTGGCGTCCAGCTTACATTTCTTCTATTGTTTGGCGTCCAGACTCATTTTGATGATTTGCTTCTCAGTCCGTTGAGATGGCAAGCTGGAAAGATGGTCAATGCTGCTGTGGATGGGTGCATAGACCTGCAGTGCCTTCTCACTCACGCATGAGAGCCAATTTGTCTATCCCAGAAATGAAAAAAGGGATTTTATTTTCATTACGCAAATGAAAAAAAAAAGGTCCCGGCCTCTACATTAGTGGATGTATGGGACCAAAATTATCACAAATGATACTTTGGGGATGAGTCTATCACCCCACAAATTAAGCACACCCAAAGCCTGGCAAAAAGTAGTTTTGATTGCTAAAATTAAATGTCTGTAGTATGGCTTCAAATATTTGCAATAAACTCAGAGAAACCAATCACATTAACCGAAAAGGGCTACTGATGTGAGGGTGCCCTCTCGATTGCCTACCGTGCGACTAGCAGCCATGCTCAGCTACAACAATGTACAGCCACTTCACGTGGTGCTCAGCTCGCTAACTGTGTGAAGAATATCAATGTCCATGTGCACTCTCGTAATGTGTTGTGACATAGTGCTCATAGTTCAGCATATTAGTGAACTTCTAAGGCATGGTAACTCAACACCACCTCAATTGCTTCGACATTTTATATTCTTGTTCTAGAAGAAATGAAAGTATGGCACCGAAGCCATGTGGCCGTTTATGTTATTGTTTGCGCTTGAGTTGACTATATATATACAGATGCACTCTCCTTGTTTTATTAATTGTTTTTTTCTGTGAGGTGATGAATAATGCACATGCTTAATTAGCCTAGCAGAGGCCAGTGCCGTTCTAAAATTTCTCACAAGCTGGGACAACTAATGATATAACTCTTTGAGATGACAGATAAGAAGTACAATATGAAGTAAAAGATAAAATTGATCAAAATAATAATATGATATGATTCTGGTCATGGTTAAATGAACAAGGGTCGGCATGTTATAAATATGTAGAAACTCCCTTTCCTACAATGGCCAAACCATGCATGTGAGCAGAGAGACTGAGAGAAGAGGCAAATAAAATGGTGATAAAGGGAGTTGGGTTCTAATAATCTTCTAGCAATGTTAATTTTTTTATGCCTCTTCCCCTGTTCTAAACAATGGTTAGGTCTAGGTTTGCTGCTGCATGAAAAATTGATAGTAATGAGAGGTGCCAGGGCATTCATCCATGGAATCCATGCCCTCGGGAATCGGGTGCTGCTTGCTGAAACAGGGCAGCAAGGAGGGCAAGCGGCGCCCTGATCTCGGGGTCCTCCTTGGCGGCAAGGCGGATCTTGGCCATGGCCATGGCAGCCATGGTCATGTTGTGCATTGTGGTGGCTCCATGCAGATGGCTCACTAGGACCCGTGAAAGAAGAAAGTATGAACAAGATGTATTGGAGGGTAAAAGAGACATTTGATGCCCCCCATCTCCTAATATCGGATAAATATGTAAGAGTGGCATAGTGTTTTGGGTATCAACATATTACATGTGAGAATGGCGATTTCATCCATGGAATCCATGCCCTCGGGACTCGGGTGCTGCTTGCTAAGCAGGGCAGCAAGGACGGCAAGCGGCGCCTGATCTCGGGGTCCTCCTTGGCAGCGAGGCGGATCTTGGCCATGGCCATGGCAGCCATGGTCATGTTGTGCATTGTGGTGGCTCCATGCAGATGGCTCACTAGGACCTGTGAAAGAAGAAAATATGAACAAGACGTATTGGAGGGTAAAAGAGACATTTGATGCCCCCATCTCCTAATGTTGGATAAATATTTAAGAGTGGCATAGTGTTGTGGGTATCAACATATTACATGTGAGAATGGCGATGTCCCTAGAAAAGTTAGTTTTAGATAATGTTTTTGTTGTGCTTAACTAGCATGCAGTGCTATGATTTTTGTCTTGTTGCAACATGCATACTTCCAAGTACTAGTAATGGGTCAATATCAGCTTTCAGATTATTTTGCGCAACACATATTAATTTTTCAATATAGTATGTAACTAGCTCAATACATACTGGGTCCATGTTAAAACATGGTATATAAGGTCAGTCATCACGCAGAAACCACCCTATACTAAAAGACAATATAGTTAGAAGCCATCCTCACTAATGCATAGTTTCTAGAGTAGCTTCTAAATTTAAAAAGAGATCACCCTGAACTTGCAAACCAGCATCACCACGTGTTAACTTGACAATGTTGTTGGAAACGTAGGGCTTGCTTGGTAGCTTTCCTGCCACTTGCCTCACCTTTTGCACTTTAGCTCGAGCGGAGGCCACGACAGTTGAGCTGGAGGTCGATTCAACACCAGGAACGTTCAACCGCCTTTTACACTGTATGGAGCCTGATTCAACATTGGTGGTTTGTACAGTCTTCTATTTGTTAGGCATCCAAGCTTCCATTTCTTCTATGGGAGTTCTGATTTTTTTGGCATCCAGAATCATTTTGCTGATTTGCTTCTCTATTTCGTTCAGATGGCAAGCTGCAATGATGGTCAATGCTGCTTTGCATGGACGCATAGACCTGCAACGCATTCTCACTCGCTCATGAGAGCCAATTTGGCTCTCCCAGAAAGTTTTCCTTGCCGAGGCAAGCAAGGTCACTTGGCGTAGAAAGCTTCTATCGCTGCTACTAAACAGGTAACATAGACAAGCGTGGTGCGGGTTTCTGGTGCCGTTTCTCAGAATGTCGTAAATACCTAGATCCTGACTGCCTTTCATTCCCAAACTACTAACTCAAACCTTGCATATGTAGCAAAGATAAGGTTGTGCAATTGCATTGTAGATGGATCTATGGTAAACCATTGAAGATAGGAGCATGGCCTAGTCCTTATATAAGCAATGATACATGAGTTTGAAATGGACAAGCACGGGTGGGTGTATGTGTTTCCACATTCATACCCATGTGCTTGTACTCTGGAACTCCAGTACCATCCCTCCACTTGTCATCAAAGAAACCTCCACAGTTGATCCACATGCATATTTACTACTAGTTCGTAGTCCCTACTTGTATAGAAATGTAATGAATGCTTATTGTTAGAACGTCATGTATAAATTTAGGACCCACGGATCTGCAAGGATATTTATATAAAAACTGCCAAATCCTCCTTATTTTATTTTCTCATTAGGTGAATAATAATGCACATGCTTAACCAGCAGATGCCATTGTGCCTTTTAATTTTCTTATGGTGGACAATAAGTTACATTTCTTTGATATGATAGATAAGAAGGTACGAAGTTACAAGAGGAACATTAATATGACTCTGTTTTTGGTTAAATGAATGAAGGGATGGCAGGGTATAAATTTTTTTAGATAATGGATAATAAAATCCGGCCTCTATATCCAAGGATGTACACAGCCAATTATTACAGAGTTTCGAAAAAGACAAATCAAAAGGAAGCCTAGTGTCTGTAACATAGACATAGGAACTAAAGCAAACGGAAAAGATGCTTCCACCCTCTATTGGAAATTTCTAGAGCAACCTTCTCTAATTGCTTGCTCAACACAATGAGGGCGTCCTTTGCTTGCTCAAAGACGTATGCTGGGGGCGCCCCGCGAAGCCAATAAGCTCCCCGAAGATAACCCGCATAATTGAGTTAGTTTTCAATTTTTTAAAAATCGTGTCATTCACGACATCTCCGGATGGCCCGAGAATAAGGCAGCCACACCCACCCAAATCGAGGCTTAGTTTGTTTATGTTGATTATTGAGCCAAGTACCAAACATATGGTTAGTGGAGACGGGTTGGGTGAGATTAGTAGCATAGAAAATAATCCTCCAAATCATCTTTGCAAAAGGGCAGTAAAAAAAGAGGTGTTGAATAGTTTCATTCAAGTTACAACACTCGCATTTTTGACTCCCTTTCCAATTTTTCCTGGCAAGGTTGTCTTTCGTCAAAATGACACCTCTTTGAATAAACCAAAGGAAAATTTTTATTTTTAGAGGTATTTTCCATTTCCAGATCCTCTTGTGATGGAAGGGTGGATTTGTATCTATAGCATCAAGATACATAGACCTGACAGAGAATACACCAGATTTGGATAAAAGCCATTTAAAATAGTCTTTACCATCCACAAGAGCCACATCGGAGATCTGGGCTACTAGGTTAAGCCACTCAAACAGATTATTGTCCACTAAAGATCTCCTAAATGAAATATTAAGAGGATTAGAGGACATAACTTTCAAAACCGTTGCATGTCGATCCCTAGCTATATTATATAAGCTCGGGTATTTAAGTTTGAAGGGCTTATCACCTACCCAAGTATCTTCCCAAAACCTTGTGCTAGTTCCATCTTTGATTAGAAAACATCCTTTGGCAAGCACCTCATCTTTGATATGCATGAGGCCTCTCAAAAATGAGAGTCATTGGGTTTGGCCGAAACACTTGGGTAAGCGTCTTGGAACTCAAGTATTTATTCCTTAGCAAAGATTGCCAAGAGCCATCGGTGTTTATAAGATTGACAATCTATTTGGCCAATAAACATCTGTTTTGTAATTGCAGATCTAGAATTCCAAGACCACCTTGGTCCTTAGGGCGACATAGGATGTCCCACTTAGCGAGTCTATATTTGTGTTTTTCTTTAGACCCATGCCAAAAGAATCTTGATCTGAATTTATCAAGATTTTTGAGTACTCTTTTTGGAATCTCAAAAAAGGACATCATAAACATTGGAAGACTGCTTAAGATAGAGTTTAACAAAACAAGTCTCCCCTCATAGGATAGGTATCTAGCTTTCCAGCAAGAAAGTTTTTGTTCAAAGCGTTCTTCCACCCTCCTCCATTCAGAATTTAGGAGTTGTCTATGGTGCATTGGGATTCCTAAATATCTGAAAGGATAGGTCCTAGCATTACAACCAAAGAGTGTTGTATAATAATGTTCCATCTCTTTGGCATCACCATAACAGAAGATTTCGCTTTTGTGGAAATTAATCTTGAGACCCGATAATTGTTCAAAGACACACAGCAAAAGTTTCAAATTTTTCGCTTGCTCGGGTCATGATCTAAGAAGATAATGGTATCATCTGCATATTGTAAAATGGATAAACCATCATCAATTAGGTGTGGAATAACCCTCTTATTTGTCCATCGGCTTTTGCTCTATTAATGAGAAGAGCTAGCATATCGAAGAACGATGTTAAACAAGATTGGCGACAAAGGGTCTCCCCTGTCTAAGACCCCGTTTAGTCTGGAAGTAGGGGCCAATGTCATCATTAACTTTAACCCCTACACTCCCCCCTGTGACCATGTTCTGGACCCATCTACACCATTTGGGAGAGAACCCCTTCATGCGTAGAGTTCGTTGTAGGATGGACCATTTGACCTTATCATAAGCCTTTTCAAAATCAATTTTTAGAATTATACCATTCCTTTTCTTGGTATGTAATTCATGGATAGTTTCGTGTAGAATAAATACTCCTTCCATGATATTCCTTCCCGCATGAATGCGATGCAGGTCGGGCTCACTACTGTCTTAGGTACTTTATTCAGTCTGTTAGTTCCCACTTTTGTAAAGATTTTGAAACTAACATTAAGGACACAAATAGGTCTATATTGCTGAATAGTAGTAGCGTTTTGGGATTTAGGAATCAGAGAGATGATTCCAAAATTGAGACTAAAAAGGTCTAGGTTCTCATTGTGGAATTCATGGAAGATGAAATGATATCATCCTTGATTACCTCCCAAAAAACCTGATAGAATTCGGCAGGAAAACCATCGGGTCCAAGAGCTTTATTGTGTTCCATTTGAAAGATGGCTTCCCTCACTTCAGATTCAGTGAAGTCAGCGATGAGGATATCTATAAACTTTGCTACTAGTTTCTAACACTGGTCGAAACATGAGACTCAAAAAACAAAAGGTACAGAATATTCTGAAAAACGGAGTTCAGTTCTAATCTTCTACTTGTATGACTCTTCCATTATCTCCAACTCAAGTTACCCTAATTTCCCTCTTCTGTGGTGCATATGTCTTTTTTTTTTTTAAAAAAAGAAACTGGTTTCTGTTTTAGATTGTGGGTGCATGAAAAAAAGATAGTAACGGGAGGTGCCAGAACATTCAACTGATTGCGTAGATTGCTGAGAATTAGTCGATGGTTCCTTGAAGGACATCTGGCTACGTTTCTTGGAGCATTGGAGCACTATCCTCATAAGAAGCCATAGACTCAATGATCAGAATGGAGTCCGGGCAAAGCTTAGGACACCAATGAGGTCACTGATTTGTAGCAGCATCACAATGGGAGATCAAAGATCTCCGATGACGATATTCAATTCTTCATCATCTACCGGATCCATGCAGCCCGCTTGCCACGCCGTGCCTTTCGCCGTGGGCCACCACCGTGACAATTTTAATTTGCATATCTATTTGTTGTACACATACAGACGTCTTCTTTCCATTTCATTCATATCTGGGAGACATTATTATTATTGCCCCGATAATTGTGGTAGCAAATGGAAAAATATTGTATGCAACACCATCGCACGTTGACGTCGCCCCCTGTGCGACACCACTCAACGCATGTCCCACCAGGAAGGTTCCACTGGGCATGCTGCGTGGTCGAGCGATGAGCCGACTGAGCTGGATGATCTTGACCGGAATCGCCCTGTTTTGTCCATCCTCTTCTCTCTTCACCTCTCTTCGATCGGCATCAGAAATTCAGGATCAGCTCGCCCAGTTACATTACTCTCGCTCTCAGATCTTTCTTCACGGCCGTGGTGAAGGCGTCCACCGGAGGCAACGACATGCGACGACGTACGGTGAGAAGTCGCTGTGCGCCACATATAATGCAGCTGTCTAACAGCCCCAACCTGAGCAGCCGCAGCTCAGTGTTGGCCAGCATCCCCACGTGTTAATTTGAGACTGCCCATGCAGAGCATACTAGTGCCGAAGCACAAAATGGCGTTACCTTGATCCTGACTTCCTATCATTCCTAAACTTTGCGTATGTAAGGACACGGTCATGCACCTGCCTAGTAGAACTCTGGCAAACCACATGTAAGTTAGAAGCGTCGCTTGGACCTTATATAGGCTATGGCACTTGAGTTTGAAATGGACAAGCACGGGGGTGTATGTCTTTCCACTCTTATATCCATGTGGTTGTACTTTGGAACTCCATTACCATCTCTCTTCTTGTTAGCAAATTAAGGAAACTCCATTTAAACCAATAACACACAGTTGATCCACCTGCATAGGCACTACCTCATGGTCGGGCCCATACATGTACAGAGAACTAATGACTTTGGGAAGCATGGATGCATATTATAAAGTTATCTATAAATTTAGGACCCAGAGCGGTGCAAGGCTGTTTATATCCAAACTGCCAAAAGCATATCCAAGACCACTCTTTGTACTATGTTGCGACATTGTGCTCATAGTTGAGTAGATCAGTGAACTAGCCACCAATGACTCCACACCACCTCATTTAGCTCGCTACTTCATATTCTTGTTCTAGAACAAATGAAAACATGGTACCTAAGCCAAGGACATCGGAACTGCCAAGTTTCTTAGATTATTGTTTGCACACGATTTGCACTATATATAATGGACCACTGTAAACTATTTAAGGGACACCAAACAATGAGGCCCCGCTGAGAGAGACCAAGAAAGTTGAACCCAGGATTTCAGCATCATTATACATTTTTTTGTTTTCAAAAATGGAACCATTACTGATTTCAAGATCATTACATCGAGATGATACAAATATCTTGAAACACTTCCGGCTTTTATATAACAAGGATACACATAGCCTTACAGAAGATCATAAAACAACAAGACACACTAATGACACTAAATCCGAAGACTAGACTACGCCAATTGTTGAGATGCTGCTAGAACCAAATCTTGTGAAGCTGGCTTCTGTAGAAGAGCCCATGTATGAAGCCAATGAATAATCAAGAAGATAACCTGTAAAGGAGAAGAAGTACGTTTCTTCTAAAAAACAAGGTCGTTCCTACACAACCAAAGCGACCAAGATGTAGCTGCTAGCAAGGCCAACGATTTTAGTTCTTTAATAAGGCTGCATAGCGAAGGCCCAAACATGCTTGAAACACTATATGGTTCAGACAAGCCTCAAGCTGCCAGAATAATAGACTAGACAACATGAGCGAAACAATACTCGACAAAAGGTGCTTAATTGTCTCATCTTTGTGACAAAACAACACTCCTTTCTACCATGCTAATTACACTTAGCTAATTTATCTTTGGTTCACACTACGCCTTTACGTAGGTATGATAAAAATACCTCGATCTTCAATGGGTGCTTCTAATTAACATAAGCCATTATTAATATTAGGGACATCGATCATTATGGATCATTATCAGGTAAAAGGTTTGACTGAGAACTGACCATTAGTATGCAAATTCCAGCGAAATTCATCTTCTTGGTTGCTTAACATAATATTGGTGATGTGTAGAAGTAGTTTGTTCGACACTACTAATTTGTGTCCAATTAGATCTCTTCGCTAGGAAAGAGCAGGTAGAGATGTACTTATCACTTCTGCTACAATAACCTGTTTATATGTTGTGCTTTGTAAAAAGGCAAGAATATTGTTCATGCAGAGTTGACTGTCCTAGCCACGTGTCTTCCCTGAATCTTACTTGTGAACCATCCTGAATTATGAAGGAGGTCGCAAAACGGGGTTTCAGGGTTCAACTTGATCCGATGGGCAACATTAATTTGATCTCCAGGCTTCAAAACACGCCCACACTGCCCCCGCACTCCCTCTCGCATGCCGCCATGTGATGGGCCACCTAGGAGCTTATACCGCGATCTCTGCTGGTACTCGCCTTCACACTACCGATGCAAAAGGAACTTGTGCCGATGCTCATAATGTCGTAAGCACATAGATCCTGACTGCCTATCATTCCTAAACTAGTTACTCATACCATACATATGTAGCAAGGATAAGGTCATGCACCTGCCTTTGTGAACTACAACAAACCACCTAAGTTAGACGTGACGCCTATAGACCTTATATACAAGTTGGAAATGGAGGGCCACGGGGGTGTATGTCTTTCCACACTCATATCCATGTGCTTGTACTCTCGAACTCCTGTACTATTGCTCTTGTAGTCACTAGAGAAACCAGCATTTAATTAAACCGATAACACTCAGCTGATCCACGTGCATATGTGCTAGCTCAGGGGCCCATATACTTATACTAATGACTTCTTTAGCTGAGCAGTTGAAGGGCTTGTGATCACAGTTTCTATGTAAACAAAGTAGCTGAGTAGTTGAAGGACATCAGTGAACTAGCCGTGGTAATTTACACTCCTCACATACATGGACATTTTTCTATTTTTGTTATAGAAGATATGAAACCATGACACCTAGTAAGCCATGCATAGCAGCACTGACATGTACGTTTTATATTATTGATTGTACATGATTTGACTATGCACGGGTGCCTCCTTGTTCAATGTAATTTTTCCTGAACTGAATAAAAATTCACATGCTTAGCCTAGCAGACGCATATAGCGCCTTTTAAATTTCTCACAAGGTTGGACAATAATTGATATTTCTTTGATATATGGTAGATAAGAAGGTACAATATGAAGTAAAAGGAAGGATCAAAATAATAATACAATGTGATTATGGTCAAGGTTAAATGAGCCAGGCGGGTCGCCAGAATTTAAATATGTATGAACTTCCTTACTTTCTTACAATGGACAGAACATATGAACAGAGAAACATATGAAGAGGTAGAGAAAGTGATGAAAAAGGGTGTTGGGTTCTCTAATCTTCTACTAGTATTTGTTTTTTGTATGTATCTCTTTCCTTTGTTCTGTTGTGCATACATGCATCTTTTCTTTGTAGACCGTGTTTGGTGTTTAGGTTGTGGTTGCATGAGAAAACAGTAGTAATGGGAGGTGACAGGAGATTCACGTGATCATGATGTTGCTGAGAGTCAGTCAGTTGTTCCTTATGAGACGCTTGATGGTGCTCCCTAGACCTGCATCCTCAGCACCAGTTCTCCATGTGTACAAATGTTCGTGCCCGTGCATTGTTACGGGTTTCAACATGTACGGTATACTATTGTTAAAAAGTCTACTGTCATGGCTGCTTTTACCATTGATTTTGAAACATTTATCAAATTTGAGTGAAATCAGCATGGAATTGGGTTCCACATTTATCAAGTGCACCAATCAATCCCATATATTCATTGAATCAATCAGCCTAATTCACAAATAATCTGAAGCCAATCTAGGGGTTGCAATGGTTGTACACACATAAACGTTGCATTTGCTAAGAATTTTTTCACAACAAATGTCCCAAGTTTGCAAAGAATTAACTGGCTCCTACAAACCTAACTTCTATCTTCTTCATTTTGTTTTCTTTCAACAATTTGTCTTTTGAAATTTCCCTGTTACACATAATTCAATCATCATTATTTAACAGTCTCACGGACAGATTCAAATTCATGTCAAGTAGATTAAATAAAAACGTGAATGCAACTCTACGTCTGTGAAACCGCGGCCTGTGGACATATCACACAACAAAGATTACATGGTAAATATGAAAGCATACAGTATGATCTGAACACGACATATCACAACCAGCTAAGTGCACGGTTTAGGTAACCTTTGACAAATAATAGGCAAGAGATTGTTCACCACAGCCTTTGCACAAGCCAATTTCACTATTAGCTAGTGCTACTACTAATCTACCTTCTGTTTAAACACAGATGGTTCTCAATCGCGAACACATGGTTGATTATAACCATTTATGTTTAGCTTTTGTGATGAGTCATTGTCAACTCTCAACATTTTTATTCTATTTTCACCTTCTTTTTTACCTCGGTTATCTTCACCCGCACATGCAAAGTGTGTCGGAAGACGCTTGTTTCTTGGCTTGTGTTGTGCAGGTGCTGAGCTCGGGGCGGTGGTCAACGGCGAGGTGAAGATCAAGGAGGACGTGCCGTGGCGGATAGACCTGGAGCGGTGAAGGGCGGACGTGAGGCTTGGATCGAGGGACCGAAGCGTCGGGTGGCCAGCCGTGGTGGCTGACACTTGGGACATCGACGAGTGTGAGGACTTATGGAGTGACCATGTCGATCGGGTCAAGTCGACGGACGTGCATGTCGAGCGGGAGGCTCGAAGACTTGGCGCCGGGCGGTCGAAGACGGCGGTGACATGTGTCAAGACGGTTTGGTGGTTTCGCCTCAAAACCATCGGCGACAGGTTTCACGGGTTTGGGCCACAAAACCCGGGCTGTTCCGATGGCGGAAGGACGACACGTGGCGGCATCGGGGAGTTCGCGTCGAAGCGAAGCTACCGGTGAGAAGGCGCGGTGGCCGTCGAATCAAGAGCATGCGAGTCGGACCATATATCGCCCATGGCTATCTGTGGTTTTGCTCTAATTAGACTTAGGGGTAAAATTAGGAGTGTAATAAACCCGTTAAATAGGTAGAGGCAGTCTCCAGCCTCCGACATCTCTCCTATTCACGTTTTTCTTTTTACCGTGGTTTTTCTTCGTCCTTTAGGGTTGTTAGAGAGAGGTCCACATATGGAGAAATTTGTATGTGTAATTTGAGATTGGAACATGTGATTTTTGAGTGGGAATAGGAGACCAATCCTCCTATGTGTCCTCCGGGATTTTGCAATTGGAGCTGTGATTTTGTTTCCACGTGATCTAGTCTTTCTCCCCAATTTTTGTTCTTGTCTGTGATCTGAAATTCTTGAATTTCGTGTTGGGGTCGAGCCATGATTTTTCTAGAATAGCACACTGACTCCATGAAGATCTCCCGTGAAAATTTTGGGAGCGCTTCGTGGAGTATTTGATCTGAACACAATCAATTCTCTGTCCATGCGGCGGGCCAAATTTTTATTTGTCTTTTTCATTTGATCATCTCGCATGTGTTCTATTTGGTGAGCTCTGCATGGCTTGTTTCTATAATTAGCTTTTCACTGATTTCATTAAGAGGATCCAGCATGCCGAAGTTCATGCATGTGTTCTCTTCGTGCGGCTGTCAGTCAGGTCATTGGTGTCGCACCCCTGCTAATTAAGGATCTATGGTGTCGGGTGTCGGTGCAGTTCATGTGGTCGCATGTCTTGTTTCCGCAGTGAGATCGTGTTAGTTTCCTGTCATTTGTTCCTGTGATTTTGATCAGACAAACCCAGCCCTCATCTACGTGGTGCATCAGGTCTCAGATCGTTTACTCACCAGTCACCATCAGCAGGTGAGGTTAAGCACTTGTCCAGGTATATGATGCCATCGATCTTTCTCTGTATTTTAATTTCAGAAGCATGTTCACTTATCTGAATTCAACAATAGCAGTCAGTTCTTGATAATAGTACAGGAAACAAGTTGCAGTACACAATTTCTTTACCATGCTGCATACGTGAATTACTTCTAACAATCATGAGATTATCATTGGAACATTGAACTATTTCATTGTGATTAGAGTAGCATTCACGTAGTGCAAAGTTTGGTGCTTTCGTCTCGCGCTTCTTATCTGCAGGTTCAGAGCTCATGTTGTCCAGCAAGGATTGTTAGCTTACATTCATTTCCTGTCAGTGTTTGCATTTGAGAGAACTTCATTTCTTCGGCAGCAACTTGTTCTTTTGCTAGGCTAAGTTTTTTGACTTGTTCTTTTGTCCACAGCTTGCCCGTTTGTGCTCCGATTTGTATTACGGTTGTTGCGTTGGAATCTTTGAGCCTATTACTCTGTGTGTGATATCTTGCTACCAGTTAGCACGTGTATCACTCATATCTTCTTGAGTTCGCTTTTGAGGTTAGGGGTTGAGCCGATGACCAAATTGAAAAGAAATCTGAGGCTCCCATTCACCCCCTCCGTCGCCGCTTTTGGTCCTTCAATTGGTATCGGAGCCGTTAAGGATCACTCCACCTTAATCGTCCGTGATCCGCAGAAGGCGACATGGATCATCGCGTTTCAGCCACTTCCGGGGCAAACCGCCGGAGTTCGATGGAACGAACTATTCCTATTGGAAAATCAAGATGCAAGCACATCTTATGGGGATAGATTCACGTGTTTGGGAAATCATTGAGGATGTCAACTATGTGGTTCTTGCTGCTCGTGTTGGTCGTGGAACAAATTGACCAACACAATGCCAATAGTCGGGCTCGCAGATGTTCTTTTCTCAAGTTTGAAAGATACCGAGTTTGAGCGTGTCTCGGATTGTGCTACCGCCGAGAGATCCGGGTGAGGTTGCAAAACTATCACGAGGGAACCCTCAAGTGAAAAACCGGACTCTTTGAGACGCATGCCAAGCGAGTACGAGAATTTTGTTCAGCTTGATGGCGAGTCGATTGATTCTTTGTTTGCACGTTTGCAAACTATCATCAACAAGATGCGGGCAAACAAGCCTCGATACCTTATGATGATCATGAGAGAGCAATCAAACTTCTTTATGCTCTTGATCGGAAGGTTTGGGATGTTAAAGTGAATGCGATTCTTGAATCTCCCACTTTGGACACTTTGACGGTGGATGAGCTATTTAGCAAACTAAAATCGAGTGAAATCGATAATCAAATTCAAGCTAAGCTCAAAAATCCCACCGCTTCCTCTTTGGCTCTTGTGTCCGGCAAAAGGAAGCTCTAGTTCTTTCACTAATGCATCACAACCTAGCTTTGCCTTGTCTTCTCTTGTGAGTGTGACAGAGGAACAATTGGAGGTGCTTGAGACGACGAGCCGGGCGCTTGTGATTAGCCGCTTCTCTCGGATCCACAACAATCGACTCAACCGGGCGTGGTGGTAGTGGTCCAAGGAAGGGTGCTTCGGATGTGGTGATCCTGATCACTTCATCGCCAATTGTCCGAAGAAGAACAAGCGCTTCAATGACAAGTACACCTCCGACAAGCCAAGCTTCGAGAAGCACAAGCACAAGCATGCTTCATCCTCCAAGCACAAGTCCAAGAGCAGTTTCAACAAGGAGGCCATCAAGAGGAAGTTCCTCAAGCGAAACAAGGCGCATGAACGTGCCTTCCTTGCCTCACTCAAATACCTTGAGAACGCCACCGACGACGATCGGTCTTCCTCGAGCGGCGAGTCCGAGGAGAACATCGAGGACAAGATGAACGGGGCTGTGCTTCTATGCCAGCTCCGCACACGGGCGGCTTTTTGCACCATGGCACTTGGAGATGAGGCACAAGATGGCAAGGGTGAGGTCGGGCAACGACTTTACTCTTCTTCTTCGAGGTATCTCCCACAATCGATTCCCTCTCGCTGAACTTGAGTCCGTGAATGATGCTTTAGTTGCTCAAGATAAATTGCTTAAAGCGTGTCGTTAGGGAGAGGAAGGAGTATAGAGAGAAGTTGGAGATGGCCTTGAGTGAGTTAGAGTTGTCTAGGAAGCCCGCTGTTTTATCCGATGAGCCTGAATGTGATGCTTGTGCCCCCGCATATGTCTAGCATTATGTCTTTGCAATCTAAATATTCTCAAGTTGCTAGATGAGCATGTTGAGTTGAAGGCTAGGCCTATGCTGTTGGGTGCGTGCAAGTCCTGCTCAGGCTTGCGATCTGAGCTGGTAGAGAAGGATGCTAGAATCTCTTTGCTAGAGAAGGCCAGTTCCGATAACATAGTTGCTAGGTGCGCTTGTTGTGAGGGTTCAGAGCTTGAGATTGAGGCTTGCAGGCGTGACAAGTTGAAGACCGAGGAGGACAACACATACCTCCTGGTTCTGCCTTGAGCCGGGTGTCTAGTGGAGAGCCACAATTGGGCATGATGATGAGTCAGTTTAAGAGGGGAACTGACACATCGGGTTTAGGCTTTGCTATAGGTGGGAAGGGTGAAAACTTGTATGGCAAGGTTGGTCACATAGTGGTTTGAACCCAAGTGAGAAACCTTCTACTACTCCTAAGCTGATCAAAATCACCTCACCTAAACCCACTGAAGCCACTATGAAAAATGGAGTGTTTGAAGAACCTCCCAAAGCTCCACCTCAAAAACAAGTGTGGATTCCAAAACCTAACCATCTCAGAACCCACTTGATACTCTCCCAAACATCTCTAAGGAACCCTTCCCAAAGCTAGGCCACCACCAAGAGTGAACCAATCCCAAAAAGAGAGTGAGCCAACAATCACCCAAGAGAGAGGTGAGGTATCACCGCGTGAATATTGTGAGAGGGATGGTCACCTTGCCGAAGTTTTGCTTTTTAGGAGGAAGAGAGATGAGAGGCGGGAGTATGATTTGAACAACCGTAACATGTATCGTCCCATCCCATGGAGTACATGTGCCGCCTATTCGAGAGGCACAATGCTAGGCGCGAGGTGCAATGCCTCGAGGTGCTAGGCCCCATGTTGCTAGACCACGAGGTAGTGTTTTTCAGTCTGACAACTCTAGCGGACCACGTTTTCCCTTTCGTGGTGATCGCTTCTCTCCCATGGGACATGGCATGTTTGATGTTTTCCGTGACACTTTTCCAGGGCAAATGAGCCAACACTGGTATCCTTCTTATATGACTAACCCTGTTGTGACATTTGCTCTCGCCCCATGTCTTTCTATTGATGCGTATTAGGCTTGGAAAACATGTGGCTTCTTGATTCCTGGATGTTCGTGCCATATGACCGAAACTCAAAATGGTTCTCTAGCCTCAACCCACAAGGAACAAAGAGTACATTATCTTCGGGATAACAACAAAGATACCCAAGCATTTTTGTGGATGAGGAGTGGATCTTCTAGTCGCCATTAATGTGAGGCTTACTTCTTCAAGGGAGGCACCTTGACATATTCAGTATCGCCATTCACTTTAGAACATGATTGGTAAGCTTGATCAGTGAGTCACACGGAACATGTTGTATTAGACTTCTCACTTTGCTCATTCTCGCATTTGTTGCTTCTTTTGAGCCTCAAGATGTTGGACATGTTCTATCTGATCATTTTTTTCCTTTTTGCTATTGTATCATATTGCATATCATCTCATCATGTATAATAGATCATATTGAGCTTCTAGATTATATTGATTGAAATGAGACTATGCCCTAGATAGTATGATTTATACATGATAGTGCTTGTAGCTTAAGCTCCTATTGATCATTTGCTATATGTTATGAGCTAAGCTATTTTCTAAAATGTGAACTTGACTCTAAATTGATGAAACTCGAAAATGGTTCACCATTTTAGATGGCTCCTAGCATGTGTAGAAATTGAAAAGAAATTTGAGGCTCCCATTCAACCCCCTCCGGGTCGCCCGTTTCGGTCCTTCACTCAAGCAAACAAATGTTCCAAAATTTGTTCAGAGTGATTCCATTTGTTCAGAGTGCAAGTTACTCGATTCTCCATCCAACATTGGTTGCAAAACATTCTTAGGCTACCAGATGCCGGAAGCATTCTACGCCATGTGAGCTCGCTTGCCTCGACAAGGAAAATTTGCTCATGCGCGGGAAGCAAATTGATCTCATACGCGAAAGTGACAAGGCATCGGTAGGCACAGTCACGTTGATCCCGACCGCCTTTCATTCGTAAACTAGTAACACATACCATGCACATGTAAGGATAATGTCGTGCACCTACATTGTAGAATTATGGTAAACCATTTAAGTTAGCAAAATATCAACCTCCATTTATCACTTGAGTTTGAAATGGACAAGCAAGGGGTGTACACGTCTTTCCACGCTCATATCCATATGCTTTTACTCGAACTTTAGTACCATCTCTCTTGTTGAAACCTCCATTTAAACCAATGACACACGCTTGATCCACTTGGATAGGTACAAGCTCATGAGCCCATACTTATATATAGAGCTTAACTTATAATGACTTTTGGAAGCATGAATTCATGCACGAAAAGCGTGACTTCCTTTGTACAAACTCGTTAAAGAGCATTGTCGTGGGATTCGATTATTCATCCCACAACCCACCCTATTAGGAAGCAATAGAAGTGGAAAGATAGCTGGTTTAAGATCGCATCCATCTCTGAACATGTGCTCCCACCTTACCGAATGATAAGTAGGTCCATCCAGAAAATCGAGGGCATCGAATTCTTTACCCGTTGGCAAAAAAACGCTAGTTTTGAAATAAATGCCATGCATAAATTTAGGATATTTATATCAAAAACTTCCAACACGCATATCCATGTGCACTCATCGTACTCTGTTGTGATATTATTGTTCTCACTATTGATCGATTAGTGAACTAGCCATAACTCGACACCACCACACTTGGCTCTCTATTTCATATTCTTGTTCTGCTTTTACATTATTGTTTGCGATGATTTGACTGGGCTTTGCTGCCTCCTTATTTTGTTTTCTCCCCGGGTGAATGATGCACATCCTTAATCTATCAGACGCCGAGTGCCTTTTAATTTCCTCATGGTAGATCAGAAGGTAACAATGGAGTAGATGAGACAAGAAAAACCTTAATGTGATTCTGTTTGTGGTTAAAAGAAGAAAGGGTCGATGGACTGTCCTCCACCTCGCGACACGGGCGACCCAGGCGATGGAGTGGGCGCTCGCGAGGTCTGCCATGGCGTCGAGTCCGACACGCCTCCGAAAGTGTACCAAGTGGACCGGGGTGCACGGAACCACTTCGTGTTCCAGGGCAATTGCGACATCTCACGCCAAAGGTGAGACTCCTACCACGCTGCATCTCACACCCATGTCTCGACTCCTTTGCGGTCGATGACCTCTGGGCCATGGAGATTTCAGAGTGGGGACGCTAGTAGGGACCCTGAGCAGTCCTTGAAGCACCAACTCGATTCCATTCCCCATCCCTTTTCCGGTTTTGCTGGCGGCGCGACAATCCAGTTCGGGGAGAACTCAAACCCTAGCGATTCCTCTAGAATCGCAGGGGGGTCTGGAAGCACTGCTAGCAGGGGGGCTCGAGTGGAGGCGAACCGAGGACGAACGAAACTACCACACGAGGTATGTGATCATCCGTATCCCGATTTGAGCGCACGCCTTGTTCATATTTGGTCCAATAGTTTACAAGTAGGTGTGGCGGAGGCAGTTATCTCTACAGATCTTTGTGATGTGGGGGCAAAGATACCAGATGGGCACCTTTCGCGGGCGGTGACCTACAAAGAATTCGTTGGTCAACACTAGGAGGTGATATACGTTCGTTTGTGCAGGTTACTCAGGCCCCTCCGCAGCCTGCTTCAAGCATGAATCGCAGACCATTCATGGCAAATCGCAGTACAAGGTTTGATGAGAGCAGGGGCCGTGGATTTCAGAAACAGTGGGTTCAACAAGGCTATCGGGGCTTTGGTCCTAAAGGTCGCGGATAGAGGGGAGATTCAACAATGGGGGTCGTGGGTATGGAGAAAGAGAAAATAGGGAGCCTGTTCGTCAACCTGAAAGACCTATATCCCACAAGAGCAGAGAAACAGAGTTGATGAACAATATAACAGAAGGAATGACGAAGGTCATCAGAACAATACAGGTACTAATGAGGCAGAAGCTTCAGTTAACAAGATCAATAATCCAGTGGGAGAAGAAATACAAGACAATACTGGCCGGAATGCCGGTAATCAACCGAAGTCTGATGGCCACTTTGACAGACCTTTGTTCTGTCAAAAGTATGGGAAAGTGGATCATATTATCAACAAAGGCCCATGTCCCGTAGTCTATCTAAGGTGCAAGGCCGAAAAGGCATGTTGCAAGAGTTTGCACAAATTAAAATGCCTTGGGAATACATGGCACCTTTTTATGGCTTATCAGCATATGGACAAGGGTTTCATGTAATTGAGAGTGCCAGCATAGATGAAGGCATCAAAGATATGACCAATGTGGCATTAGTGTCTGTCATTGCTGGTCAGGCAACTGCAAGACAAATTGAAGCTGAGTTTGCACTTAAAGCAGGAAAATAGTCCACTTGAGGTGGTATGCCAAGAAGGCGTGAGAAGGAAAATTCTAGCTAAGGTTCCCTAATCAAGGCATTAGAAGATGTGACACACTTTATTGAAATGAGGATGAGGTCCCCGCCTGAAGTGGTAATTAAAGTAGAAAAATGGGACCCTGCACATGGTTCCAAAGGGGTTCTAGATGTGGCATGGTTTCGGATCTTCAACATCCCACCAGAAAAGAGATCCTATGCTAATGTCTGTATGGCAGCCTCAAAAGTGGGCTTACCCTTGGAAGTGGATAAGGATAGTTTAAAACAAAATGACTATGTCGAGTCAAAATCGGTGCGAGATGTCACTAAGGTTCCCGCTAAAGTGGATGCTCTGTTGGATTTCCATTTCTATGATTATGTGATACAAAGAGAGGTAGTGCAGGAAGGGCATACCAACCCAGCAGGAAATCGAGTGGGTCGAAATGATAGAGGTAATATAGGGGAGGGAGCACCATCTCCAAAAAAACAAAAGACTGTACAAGAAAATGAAGCTGGTACATCAAGCAAGATTGTGACTATCATGGCGGGAAGTGCGTGAATGGGTAAGCAACATGAGGAAGGGGATCAACAAAAGTCCATCAAACATACAACTCAATTCAGTGAAAGCAAAGAATTTGATGAGTTTGTGGATGGAGACCTTATGTCACCTTCTGGCAGGCTAAGAATTGTTGGAGAAGAAACCATTCAAATAGGCCAAGTCAGTTGCTTCTCCTGTGGGAGATAATCGAAAACCATCATTAATGAATATGGATCCAACTTTACACAACTCAAGCACGATCCTTTGATTGTGTGTGAAGCAAAAAGCCATAAATGAAGCTGCTCAAAATTGCTACTTTCAGTTTGATGACCGCTGACACCTGTTATAGCATAATATTACTAGTCAACTAAACTTGGATAAGGGCTTAAAATGAATATCAACATAAGTTTAGGGGTTTAACTAACATAATTCCATGAGTTTTGGTGATTTATATAATTTCAGGGACTTAATAGATAAATGAAGAGAAGAATGGAGAAAGTTCCGAATATATCTCACATACGATGGCAAGACTTAACCGTGAAGTAACGGCACGCCACCACCTGGCGTCGCCGTTGTCCACCCCGGCGGCGCCAAAGCCACAAAGGGCCAATCAGGTCCAGCTTTGTATGTCGGTTTACCACCGACCTTGAGGTTGTATCTACACCGTTGCCAAGGTCGGTTTGATCCAATGGTCATCGTTCATCGCCAAGGCCTATATAAGAAGACCCCCTGACCCCAGGGTTAAACCTTAATTCATTCTATTCTCATTCTATTCATTAGTCTTTCAGTTGTAGAGGTGTCCCAATGTAAGGATAACCTCTCTCTGGGATTAGTGAATTAGATATAGATTAGAAGAAGATTAGCAATGTAACTAGAAGTAGATTAGATCTAACTTAGATCTAATTAAGAGTAAAGGAGAGATGAACTATACTTTGGTTCTGGAGATGTCTACAGAGCTTGGTATGTTTCATATCTTATCTTTGGAAGACTTATGATTCACATATTTATCTTCTCTATTTACTTCCATGTCTTTCGTATATGGTTAGGTATAGTTGTTATGCTGTTGCATGGGATCTCCGCTCGTATTGAGGGCTCTAGTTATGTGCAGTAGCTAGAGTTGTAATCGATAGTGTAGACATGGTGTCTAGGCTATAGGTTACCCGAGGTTGCGCCCAATCCCACGGATAGTTGTGGTAGCCCTGTGGGTGACAAACCAGAAGGCCTTTGTAGTCCACCACGTTCGGATTGGTGTTTTCGTAGAGCTTTTGGCAACCTTCTCCCAACTACCTTCTTCCCGCCTTTCTCGAGAGTTGGGACGGACTTGCCGCCCAAAGTGCATTAGTATAATTGCTATCATAGAGCCTTAGTAATAGAGAAGTGCATAGGAACCTTGATCTCTCTTTGACCTCTTTGATTAGTTTAGTTATTCTTTTATAACCTTAGGTATTTTATGCTTTGTTATTTACTAATCCATTTATCAATTACCCCTCACTTTAGTTTAGTGGTTTGCTAAGTTAGTAGATACATGATTGTGACTTATTAGATTCTTTAACCAAAGCTTCCCTCGTGGATACGATACTCTAGAATACTCATCCTAGGGAAAAGCTACAATGGTAGGTGTTCTCAGGCGCTTGCGTAATCCTTCATATTCTTTTAGCACTTAACAAATGCCAACAATGACTTGCTGGGATACAAAGGTAGTAAGAGAATTTTATCTACCATCCTAGAAGACAAGGAAGAGGAAGTTGCGTAAGAAAGAGTCAGGTCAATGAGTCCTACTAAGGGCAAATAAGAGATCCCGCACTGGGTTTTTCTCGGTCAAGAGGACAATGCACAAGGTGTTGGGATAGTTGGTGAAGGCATGTCTATTAATGAATAAGTGGAGCCCTTAAAATGTACTTCTAGACCAGTGGCACAAGTGGTGATGGGTGAAGCTGAAGATACTCAAATCAAGAGTCATATGACTGATGTAGGCAGTGAGCTGTTCAAAGAACATGGTACCAGGGATGATAATGAGAAATGGAATGGCTTCCTCTCTGAGATAAATGCAGGGGGATGGAGGATCAACAAGAAGAGAAGAATGGGTGGTATAAATGGCAAGATGTCAGACAAAAGCAAGAGGATTAAAGTCTGCTGATTTCTCAAAAGATGACAATTGCTCAAGAACCAAAAAAAGCTAGCAAGAAGTTCAACATTGAAGGTACCCCTACTGAAAGTTACAAAACTCCTTTGCCGTTTTAGCTAATCCTTAATTAGTTGATATAGGTAGTAAGATGGGGACTAAAAATTATGCAACAAATTTTGAAAACATTGACTTGCTCAAAGATTTAGAGTTGGCAAGAATAAAACTGAATGAGAAATGTATAGGAGAGAATGAAACAAACACTGAAACAAATAAGGAGAATGAAGAGGATGAAGAACATAATGTTTTAGAATGGGACTCTGATGACTCTGATGAAGAGTCCTTTATCAAGCTCCCTAGTGCCAAGAAGGGCAGATCAGCAAGGAAGAATAGAAGAAAAACTCTTGCTCTAAAGAATTATCTTCTGGATGATGCCTTAAATGAGGAGGGGGAGAAGTCTAAGGTTAGCCCTGGACTTGCTCTCAAAGGCAGGAAAAAAGTCAAAAAATTATTAAAATGATCGGGATTCTATGGAATTGTAGAGGAGTGGCCAAAAAGGGGCTTAGCACTTTCATTAAGGAGCTGTTATGGGATCATAAAGTTGATTTTATTGGGATCCAGGAAACCATGAAGAAATCCTATACTGCTAGTTTCTTTAGAAAGATTGATAGTAACAATGAGTTCAGTTGGTTCTGGACTCCTTCTAATGGCAAGTCTGGTGGTATGCTGAGTGGAGTAAGAAAGGACAGGTTCGATGTTGAAAGCTTTGATAATGGAGAGTACATGATTGTGGCTAATGTTTATGATAAGCAACTAAATAAGCATCTGTCTCTGGGCAATGTCTATGGACCTGCCCATGATGACCTCAAAGATGACTTTTTAGTTGAGTTGTCAAGGTATTGTTTCAAAGCTAAGCACCCTACCCTAATTGGTAAGGATTCCAACATTTTGAGATACAGCTTAGAAAAAAACAAGATGTTCAGTGATAATAATTTCACTTCTGTCTTTAACCTTATTATCGACTCTTATGAGCTCAGGGATCTTCCCCTTGCTGGGGGCAAGTTTACTTGGAGCAACAATAGAGATTGTCCAACTCTAGAGAAATTGGATAGGGTCATAATCTCTAGTGAATGGGAAAAATACTTTCCCCTTATGCAATTTGAGGAAAATTCCAAGATACATGTCGATCATAATCCTTTGATTATGAGGACAGATTTGGAGCAACAGTGGGATCCAAACCTTTTGCTTTGAGACCTCTTTGGCTCAAACACAAAGAGTTTGGGGAAAAAGTTAAGGAAATTTGGAACATGGAAGTTCATTCTAAATCTGCAATAGATACTTGGTGCATCAAAGTTGACAGGGTGAAAAAGTTTCTCAAAGGCTGGGGTCTAAGTTTGAAAGGCCACTCGAGAATATATAAAGGGATTCTAAACCAGAGAACTAGAGGTGCCGGAAAAGAAAGAAGAAGAGGGATGCTGAATCATGAAGATTTAGGAAGAAAAACTTTTATTCAAAGTGAGTTAATGAGGTTAATGGAAGAAGAAGAGTTATATTGGCATAAGAGATCTAATAATAACTGGTTGTTGCAAGGAGATTCAAACACCTTGCCTTTTTCACAGAGTAGCAATGGTAAAAAGAGAAAAAATACTATTTTCTCATTAAATCATTATGGCCATTCTATTGAGGGAGATGAGGCTTTGGTTGAGCATGCTACAAATTTTTATAAAGAACTGCTTTGGTCCTAGTGACCCTTCTAGCTTTAAACTGGATCCAAATTGCCGGGACCAGGAGGATTTAGTTTCCAATCAGGAAAATGAAGAGTTAGAGAAACCTTTTGCGGAAGAGGAAATAAAAAAGGTTGTGTTCTCAATGGAGAAAAATACAGCACCAGGACTGACACTCCTCCCTATTGAATTCTACCAAATTGTTGGGGAACAATCAAAAGTGACCTTTGTTTACTTTTTGATGACTTCCATAAGAACAAATTGGACATTGGTAGATTCAATTATGGGGTGATCTCTCTTTGCCAAAAGTTAAAGAGGCAAACAACATCAAGCAATATAGACCTATTTGTCTGTTGAATGTGATCTATAAAGTGTTTACTAAGGCTCGACCTTGAGACCGAAAGTGTGATGGGTAGAATTATTAATAAATACCAGTCCGTTTTATCAAAGACGTAAAACATCATGGATGGAATTATGGCTTTGCATGAGATCTTGCATGACACTAAAGTGAGGAAAAAGGATGGTCTCATTCTTAAATTGATTTCAAGAAAGCTTACGATAAACTAAGCCGAAGTTCTTACAGATTGTCTCAGACAAAGAGGTTTTGGAGAGAAGTGGTGTAAGTGGATACAGGAGGTGATGAGTACTGACCGTGGAGTGTTAAAGTTAATAGTAAAACTGTAAGTTATTTCAAGTCAAAACGGGGGGTTAGACAGGGGTGATCCATTATTCCCCTTCCTTTTTAACATTGCAAATTGGATGCTTTGGCAAAAATGGTAAACCTAGCACGTAAAAACGGCTTGATTAAAGGCCTAGTGCCCGAATATTTTGATAAAGGAGTGGCAATTTTGCAAGATGCGATGACACTATCTTGTGTCCCAGAAGATGACAAAAGTCACCCACCAATATGAAATTGTTGCTTTATCTGTATGAAAATATGTCCGGCTCAAAATCAACTTTGCAAAAAGTGAGGTGATTATGATCAGCCAAGATGACAGCAAAGAATTTAGAGTATGCAACTATGTTCAACTAGGCAATTGGTAAGTGGCCCATTAAGTATCTTGGGGTGCCCGTGGCGGGTCCGAGATTACATGTGGTAGATTGGCTTCCAATTTGTGAAAAGATTCTCAAAAGACCGGATGGGTGGAAGGGAAGTTTTCTCAGCTTTGGAGGGAAATTGATTCTCATCAATTCTTGCCCTGTCTAACCTACCAATTTATACAATGTCCATGTTCGCTGCCTCGTGTCAGTCATCAACAAGATGGATACTTTGCTAGGAAACATTTTTTCCGCAAGGGGGTAGCATCAAAAAGAAGTATCACTTGGTCAAATGGGCAATTATTACAAAAAGCAAGAGAAAAAAAAAGGTGGCCTAGGAATTAAGGATTTGAGAAGGATGAATATAAGTCCGTTGAGTAAAAATGGTGGTGGAAAGCGTAGAGATAGGCAAAGGAATCCGGCTGAGCCGGGTTAACAAGAAATACCTAAAAAAAGGCATGATAGCAAACTTGAGCAAAAGCCAAAAGAATTCCCCTGTTTGGAATGACCTTCTCAAGGTGAGACATGTATACCTGAAGGGTAGAGCTATGTGTGTGGGTAATGGAAAAAACACTAGCTTCCGGCATGACAAATGGTGTGGGCTTGTCTCCTTTGCGCATACAAGTTTCCACAATTATATGAAATCAGCAATGAACAAAACTGTTCAGTTGCTGAAATTAAACATAAAAAATCGGAGGCTGTCTTTTAGGAGGTGGTTATATGAAGATCTTCAAGACCAGCTAAGAAGACTTAATGATATTATGTACAGATGTGTCATTAACTCTGATAGGGATAGACCCATTTGGGGCTGGGAAAAATCTGGTACCTTCTCTGTTAAATCAGTTTATAAGTACCTGAGTAGGCATGAATATGGAGAATGCCATAAATTGATTTGGAGAGCCAAGTTACCTCTCAAGTTAAAAATTTTCATGTGGTTGATAAATAATAAGGCTATTCTCACTAGGGATAACCTTATTAGGAGAAAGTGGAATGGAGACCCAAATTGTGTTTTTTGTGATGATAAAGAATCCATCAACCACCTGTTTTTTGAATGTGCCTCTGCGAAATATGTGTGGAGCTTATTAGCTCACTCATTTGGGGTAACATACAGACCTGCCAATTTTGAACAATATTGAACTGGGTTCATACGATTTTACCTTTCTGTCAATCTATGCATATGGTTGGTTTGGCAGCCGTGTGCTGGGCCATATGGCGCACCAGGAATTTGGTGTGCTTTGAGAAAAAAAGATTGCAATCTCCTACTGAGATTGTGTGCCTGATCTGTTCCTTTCTTATATACTGGACAGGTTTGTTACAGGAGGAGATGAAGCAACAGGTCACCAATGGCGCAGAAGTGATCAAGAAGACGGCCCTATTCTTCCACAAGCAGCAGCAGCAACAAGAAGGTCAAGACAAACAGCTGGTGCCTTATTCTGTCTGAGGAGGGTAACCAGGATTCGCCTTCGTTGGGACACTGAAGACGCTGATAGTGTTCCTGGTCTTAGCAAGACCCAGTGGAAGATAGCTCGTTATTAGCTTTTGTTGTTTTGCTTATCAGCATTTGTAGAAGTTTAATTGGCGACATTTTGCTGTACGTTCGTCTGTAAGGTTGCCCCCAATTAGGTTCCCTGGGTGTTCCTAGTTGGGGGGTGGGAACATTTGCTTTTCAAAACTCGGTAGATCTGGTTCCAAACTCTGTATTTTCGTTACAATAGTAATGAAAATCGGTTTTACCGCTAGGAAAAAAAAAAAAGAAGAAAGGGTCGGCAGGCTATAAATCTGTATAGTTTTCTTACTTTCGTATAATAGTCAAAACATGGGACAGAGAGACTGAAAGTACAAGGTTGGAGAAAATGATGAAAACGTCAGTTGAGTTCTAATCAGCTACCTGTGTGTGACACTTCCTGTGTCCCGAATTCTAGTTACCTGAATTTTAAAAAATGTTTTTATTTTAGGCTGTGGCTGCATGAAAAAGGACACCATATGGGCTGAATATGATCCATCATATGGCTGTTTGTGTGGGTTGCTGAGAATCAGTCAGTTGTTCCTTGACTTCCTTCTAGGTCATCATATGGCTGTGTTTCTAGAAGCGATAGACGCAATAATTAGAAATATATGGAGCTTGGGCTAAGCTTAAGACACCAATGAGGTAGTAAACGCAAAGTGCATCAGCAAGGTTTAATTCCCTCTAGCGATTAATCATCATATCCCCGCAACCTGATCACCCTAAATTGCAACACGGTGATAGCCCAACATCCCCACCTTTTTTTTTACGTCCAGGCGTTGCACCCGTTTTTCCATTAAGCAGACAGGACGAAATTTTCCTAGTGAGAGACGAGCACTAGTTTGCACCCCACATCACATCCCCAACTCATAAGTACTATACGGCCATCAAGTTTTGTGACCACAACAACAACATCATAGCATAGCCAACCCAAAGGCCCATTTGTTTTTCTTCAACAGTTCAAGTGGACCTCCTGCGAAGATTTTTGAACAGCTCAAGTGAGGTCGAATGCGCCTTTGCTGAAGACCCAGTTGTTTTTCTCCTTCCACGTTGAACACACAACCATGCTCACGATGCTGACAAATGCTTGTCTGGTTTTATGCGTGATCAACCTCGCCAAACAACATCCCTAGCTTTTAAGTTGAGATTGCTGATGGAAGTGTAACTCATGCCAACACACAGAATGTTGTAAATACCTAGATCCTGACCGCCTATCATTCCTAAACTAGTCACTCATACCATGCATATATATGTAGCAAAGATAAGGTCATGCACCCGCGCGCCTTGTAGAAATACGGCAAACCATGTAAGTTAATTAGCAGCATTGCCTAGACCTTATATATAAGCTATGGTACTTGAGTTTGAAGTGAGGAGGGCCACAGGGGTGTATGTCTTTCCAAACTTATTTTCATGCATGTGCTTTTACTCTGGAACTCCAGTACAATATCTCTTCTTGCCATCAAAGAAACCTCCATTTAAGGCAATACTATTTGATCCATGTGTCATTGACCTTGAGAAGCAGAACCATGCCCTGATTCTTAAAAACTTGCATAAATTCTTTAACAGGGCTGATATTCCATGGGTTGAGCTTATTTGGGAGAAACATTACAGCAATGGTAAATTACCAGGAAATGTCAAGAAGGGGTCCTTTTGGTGGAGGGATACTCTGAAGTTGCTTCCTATCTACAAGGCTCAATCTAAGGTGCATTGCCATGATGGTGGTAGTATTTTGCTGTGGCATGATTTGTGGTCTGATAACTGTCTCAGGGAAGCCTTTCCTGAGTTGTTCTCTTTTTGCTAAGAACAAGAACATCTCTTTGAAAAATGTTGTGCAATTGCCTGATTGCAGCCAGCTCTTTCATCTGCCTCTTTCAGAGATTGCTTTTGATCAGTTCTGTGATTTCCAGTTGCTCCTTGAGGGTCTGGTTCTTAGTGATGATTGTGATACTTGGTCATACAGCTGGGGCTCTAATAATTACAGTTCAAAGAAAATATATATATGTAACTGGTTGATCACACTCGGCATGTGAATTTCAACTTTAGATGGTGTGGGATATCCAAATGTCAGCCCAAGCACAAAGTTTTCTTTTGGCTGATCATTGTTGATAGACTCAGTACTAAAAACATCCTCGAAAGGAAGCACATGCATCTTGATTCCTATTATTGCCCCTATGCAGTGAATTAATCAAGAAACGGTTGGATCACCTCTTTACGAACCGCCGGTTTGCCGAATGTGCTGGAATCTCATTGCCGTCGACCTACCGCTTAATTGCAAGTTCCCGGATATTGTCCTACTTCTCGGGTCTCAGCTTAACCGTCGGGTTCTTTATGGAAGCAATTATCCTTGTCTACTGGACTATTTGGACAGCAAGAAACGACGAGTTTTCAAAGGCCTAAACTGGAATGAGGATGTTTGCAAGAACGCTTTGTTGAAGGAGCTTGATTTGCTGAAATTCAGAATTAAACCCGGCTTGGAACCACGTTTATCTTCATGGATGTTGATATTTCTTACACGATCCCAATTAGGAAGGCGAAAGAAATATATATGGGATATCTATCTAATCATGTTAGCTTGGATATAGGATTAACCTCATGATCCAACAAAGCGGAGTTAAGCGGTGTTAGTAGTGGGATGTATCTTAGCATCATTATCCATAGTGGAATTAATCTCACCAGGATATGCAATCAAAATATACCACTCATTTCTAGGCATTACCTATTACACTAGTCTGTCACCCTAGCAATAACGCTAAGAAATGCGAGGCATGGTATTCTTGATTGGCCTTGATAAAGAATGAACATGATATCTGCAAGCGCCTGAGATAGAAATACCAATTGTAGCACTTCACCGAGTAATCCGGTATCGTATTTATATTTTACCACAGGAAGGGAGTCTATGGAAAGGTAGAGAGAAAGGATATCTAAAGATTTATATATTGTGATTTAGTTGTGAGATCATCCACTTCACAGTAATATAATGCAGAGTTGCCATAAGTATCTAACTTTACTCAACAGGATAAGTCATAGAATAAAAGATAATTATATAATTGATAAATACCCAAATCTAAGATCATTAAGCTACTAGAATCATACAAGCAATTAGCATGTTATAAATTAGACTAGAATGAATATTCCTAAAATACTCCTAATCATACATGTCAATGAATACTATAATTAGTGCAATACATCTAGCTATCATGGCAAGGTTGGATTACTTCTACACATGGCAAGCATTACCAATGACAAATAAGGATGAAACTTATCCATCACCGTAATTAGACTCGGCGTGTCCTACATTCGGAGGGTGGATTCCAAAGGACTCAATGGGTCTGTCACACCCAAGATCTACCACACGGCCCGAATGTAGGGGTGCAATTGCGGATAAACGTTGTATAAACACCACGTTTACACATTGCTTATCACCCACATAGTGATCATCTATATGGATGCTATACAATTCTATGCATAAAATATAAAGCAATCTTACTAAACTAAATATATAATCATAGCAAGCATAAACACATATCAATAAGAATACAATATTTATAAAGATCAAAGCCATAACAATTGTATTCTAAATATAAGAGAACTTACAGATTGAATACAAGAGAGAAGTCTCAAGAACGATCCTTGCTACTTCTTGACTAATCGGGAACTCAAGATGAACTTGATCTTCAACTAGAACTGGTTAGATAGCTAATTACTTCTAGTATGAACTAGGGCTTATGTCTAGACTTGGCTGGACTTGATGGGTATAAGTTGATAATGAAATTGTTATGAGCCTCGAGGGTCACCGGTCTTCTTATATATAGTACCCGTCGATCAAACGTCAACCCTTGGATCAAACCGACCTTGAACAACGGCGCGTAGAAACAACCTCAATGTCGGTAGTGAACCGACATAGAAATGTGAGGTCGACAAACCGGGCGGCCGCCCGAGTGGATGGTGGCGGCCGCCAGGGCGGCGTGCCACGTCACCTTCCCCGCTTTTCTCGTGTCCTCTGGGTGTCTTCTAGAATGTTTTAGTCCACTTTTCGGGTTGGGTTGATTCACGGATAAGTTTGGTCTTCATAGGCCTTGAATATTCGGAACCTTCTCCATCTTTCTCTACGCAATTATCTATTAAGTCCCCTCAGTAAAAGGCAATGAATACCAAAACTCATGGAATTATGTTAGTTAGACCCCTAGACTTATGTTTGGTCTTTGACTTTAGCCCTTAATTCATGTTTTTAAAACTTGTATTTTTATGCTTTAGTAGGTGTCAACAATGGATTCAAAGATTCGAGATAGATCTTCTTGTTTCTTTTATTTTCTTTGTTTCCTTTCATGTATCTTAGGCTGGTTTTGCTTTTTCTTCGGTCGTTTTTCCTTTACGTATTTGTACTCTAACGTTGCTACTTTGAATAAATTACTGTAGGGGCTCCGGCCCCTCTAGACTTTTCAAATATATATATATATATATATATATATATATATATATAGGGTAAATTTTTTCTACACCCTAGGTGTACTTACACCCATGTGTATATCTCAAGATTTATGGTATATATGACCTAACGAAGTGCATATGGATGAAGTATATGGTCATACTAGACCATCTATGGTGTTATATACGTTAAGTATGCATTCATACATTGAGTATATGGATATACTTTTTTTATATACTGCAAGTAGTGGCATTTTATGTAATATATTAAAATATATGGGTTCCATCGAAATTTTTTCGCCTTAAAGTGAAAGATCTAGAGTATCTTAATATGAGTATCTAAACATACTCAAACCAATAAACAAGTATGAACGCATACACAATATGGTTTTTTTGAATATGGGTGTAACTACACCCGGTGTATAGAAAGTGCACCCTATATATATATATATATATATATATATATATATATATATATATATATATATAGGTATTCTATATATTACCCGGGGTAGTGATTAATAATCACTACCCGAGCCCCCATCATCACCGAGCGGCGACCGCTCTCCCGCGCCGGTTCCCATCGCTCCCTCTCGGACCCCGAGCCGACCGCCGGTTCCCACGAGCTCGAGCTGCTAGGCCGAGCCACTCGGATGCTCCCACCACCCACGACTTTCTCGGGTTTCTATTTTTCTCGACCCGGCCGCGATCGGTCAGCTCTTTCTCACCCCCACCGGCACCGCCGATCCGATCCCTCTTCGCCTACAACGCTGCTGCGGCGAGGGCTCCACCGTGCGTCGGCGTACGCCTCCGCGCCGTGCGCCACCGGCTGGGCGTTCTCGGCGCCGTTAAAACTGCATGGAAGGCGGAGGCACCGTACCCGTAGGCTGCCGTCCTTTCCACCACCCGTGGGCGGAGTGGCTAGTCCCTTCCTCCACCGGTGGCGCGCCCGCCCTTTCCCCAACCGCGGCGGTGCGGCCTCGCCCTTCCGGACCCGGCGGCGACAACCCTGCGGTGATCCGGTCAAGTCGCTCTTCCCCTCCCATCCTCCGGGCGACGGCGGCGTTACCCTCCTCTGGCGTGTGGTTGTCCGACGGGCTTCCTGCGGCGCTATGGCCTATCCGCGAGCCTCGCCTCCTAGGTACCGTCGGCTCTTCCTGTTCCCTTGTCGCACTGGCCTTGACCCATTGACCGCTGCCAAGCACGAACAGAAATTAAGATTCTTTAGCTTGATCTGTCTTTATGTTTATTTAGTTATTAATTATTGCAATCTCGTTCCGATCTATGCATTCCATCTCCTTCTGATCCACATATTCAGTTCCTTCTTGTTTGTTTTTGATTTCCCCCTGCCGCAGCAGTGCTTTTCGTCCTGTCCTCCCTTTACATGCCTTAATTAAATCAAGTGCTAGTTAGTTACGTTCTCATGTAATTTTCCCCAAATTCGATGTGCAGCTATGTCACTTAAAACATCTTTTTACCTTTCTAGTTCTAGGTATAGGTAAATTGTGTAGCATAATAATTGCAAATTTGGTATATCTTCTCCCCATGTTATTGTTTCATTTAGGTGCATTTGTGCCATACAGGCTATACATATTGCAATGGTGATTTAGTAAGCATATATGTCCACACGGATAATCTGTGTATGATGAATAAATGGGTCATATAATCTGTGCCTCCCAGGATTGGGATCCCATGGACAGGAGCCCATGCAGCTGGTCCGGCGTGCGATGCTTTGACGGTAAAAGTAGAGATTCTGTAAGTGTGGTTTTCCTTTATTTCCATACAAATTGATGCCATGAACAACCTTCCATTTTAATAGTTCACTACAGCCTATTGATGATTTTTGTAGGTCCAATCTTAATAGTTTGCTACAACTGTCCATTAAGAGGACATCAGGATTAGGAAAGAACTAATTTATATTGTTTCTTTCTTGTAATTAGCATGATCTTTTCAAAAGCTGCTGTGCCAATTTGATTTGCTGCTATTGTTTTATTTGTATCTTGACTTTTTACACAAATCATGTACATTGGTTTCTTATTTTGTTTTTTTTCATACAGGATCTTAACAGGCCGAGAATTGGCTGGAACTCTCGCACCTGAGATAGGGAGCCTTCAAGGTCTGAAATTCCTGTGAGTTGATTTCTACACTCATCTCCACAGTCAAGTAACTTCTTAGCTCTAGCGTAATGTATTATGTACCAGAAATACTTGTGTGGGATGATATTTTATTATTCCTTATTTTGTCTAGTTTACTTCCAAAGAACAACTTTTGCGGGAGAATCCCCAGAGAATTTGGAGGGTTGTCTGCTCTAGAAGTGCTAGATTTGAGCAGCAACAAGTTGTATGGAACAATTCCAGAAGAACTAGGGGCTATGCCACTGCTCAAACAACTGTAAGGCTTCTTATTTCCCTCTGTTCTCCGTTCTGTTCATTCCTTGGTATAATGAAGGTCTCTTATGTTTCAAATCCCTTCATGATAATCAGTTCCAAGAAGGCGTCCAAGTGATAGCTGATGATCAGGCAGGATGCTTGAGCTGAAAACTAGGGTGCTGGTAAGGGAATATATTCGGTGCTACTTCTGTCTGTGCCCCATTTTAGCTTCCAACATTCCTAGTCTTTGTTTCTAAATATTTCACCTCTTTAAAGGTCTTGCTGTACAAGTCGGACTTTAAGGATTGGATATCTCTCAGTGTCACCAATGTACCAAGTAATTTTGCATTTTTCATGCTGCAAAATCAGCCCTTGTGCTTTTATGCTATATACACTGCATTTAACATTTGTATCCTTGCACATCTTTCAGATTTCAGTGAGGCACATGTCATGAAGAATTTGCAGTCATTTGCAAGTGCCATGCGCCGCAGGCTTCTTAGTGAAACTGACAACCTGCCTGTTTTTTGGGAAATGATGCTAATTTATCTGATCCAGAAAACCCAAAAAAATTCAGAGATGTGATTTCTCTAGGAAGTGGCTCATTCCCTGCATTTCCGGGCATATATGGCCACGCTTTGGCACCTTTGCTTCCCGAAGATATTGATGCTACTGCAGTTCAGCAGCTGTCTACAGAAGTGGCCCAGTCCATCGATGTACAGAGGTCTGGTAGAAAGTGTAGCAAGTGGGCATATATTATCACAATTCCAGCTGTAATGTTGCTCATTGGTCTGGTAGTTTTGATAATTTTGGTTTTGCGGAAGCGAGGGCGTGCATCAGTAGCCCCTTGGAAAACAGGGCTAAGTGGCCCTATTCAGAAGGCCTTCGTAACAGGTGAAACATTGTTATTATTCTTTTTAATTTTGTACTTGGGAAGTGAATGCATGCAAAGTTGGAAAAGAGTGACATTCTGCATGAGGCTTTGGTTGTTGAGACTCAGGTTTTCTTGGTGGGTTAAGATATGGCCAGTTCAGGAGTTCTATTGTGGTTCTAGTTATACTTTTATATCCCACTCATAATTATGTCTGAGCATCCAGTTGCTTTAATGCATTTCTGTTTCTTAAATTCAGGTGCCCAAAAACTGAACAGACTTGAGCTTGAAGCTGCTTGTGAGGATTTTAGCAATATCACCGATACTTTTCCTACCTGTACTGTATTCAAGGGCATGTTATCAGGTGGAGTTGAGATTGGTGTTGTCTCCACTGTCATATCATCGATCAAAGACTGGTCCAGAAGTGCGGAAACATGCTTCAAGAAAATGGTTTATGACTAGCAACATCTTGTTCTTGACACAAAGTACCTGAGAATAGAAGATCTTTCAATACTAATTCTTCGTCGATAACCCCCCTCCATGTAGATAGATACACTGTTAAGGGTCAACCACAAGAACTTTATCAATCTCCTTGGCTATTGCCTAGAAAATGAGCCTTTCACAAGAATGATGGTGTTTGAGTTCGCTCCACATGGCAGTCTCTCACAGCATCTTCATGGTAAGTGATTTTACTTGCGCATAACCTCCTAATTCATATGCATATGTGTTCCCTGCAACTTGAATGCACTGTTTTTTTTGCAGTCAAAGAATTTGAGCATCTGGACTGGGCTACGAGGATGGGAGTCATCATGGTCATTGCATACTGCCTTCAATAAATGTAGTTTTAATTTTCACATGATTGTCTAGTGCATGACCAAGCGCTGTGTAAGCACTTGCTGCTATTCTTATTCTAAGTCTGACGAAGGTCATATCAATGGTGTGCTAACTAAAGCTCAATTGGTGCCAGGCTAAGCAGTTCAATATTTATGCAAGTGAAATCATTCCAAAATATTTTTTTGGTGTAGTTTTCTAGGCAATGCTTGGTTTAGGATCTCTTTCATAGGTTAATTTATATGTATCGCTGCCCTCACCTCTTTCATAGGTTAATTTCTAGGCATATTCCATCGCATTTAATGCAGTGACATGCCAATCTTACTTATTTCGCCTCTAGTTTCAATTGATACTGAATTTTTTTTGGGTTTTGCACTCACGAGCAGTTTGCCCTTTGCTGTTTCTATTTGACAAGTCTACTATTAAGTTGATGTGCAAGTGTATGCTACTATCAATTCATTATGCTACTTTTGTTGCAAGATCTCTAAACAGATACGAAGCCTGAGCTGCAGCATTACCTGGCTCACAAGATACCGATAAATTTCATTAACTCTGCCTTGAAGGAGTCTCATTTTAGAAAGTTGTGATCAGCAGGGATAGCTGAGCTGCACCATTACGTGAAGAGAACCAGGCTCACAAGGTACCGATAAGTTTCTTTACCTCCACCTTGAAGGAGTCTCATTTTAGAAAGTTGTGATCAGCAAGGTCACTTTAGAAAGCTGTGACCAGCATCTTGCGATGGCTCTGCTCATGACAGACACCATCATGTTGTCGAATAGTCTGGAGGAGATATTTTTTTATCTTCTTAGATCAAATGTCCATTGTATTCTAATGCATATGCCTTGTGGAGGTGTACGAGCATGACAGGAGTCTGTTCTACTACCTCGCCGATTTGTGAATGTTCTGCAGGTCAGTCCCCATGTGTGTGGCCCCCTTTTTTGTCAACATCAAGGCCTTTAGTTGTGAAAAAATGGGTACTGGATTCAGTTCTTTCAGCCTTTTTTTGCAAAACATGAATTCAGTTTTACTAAAATAATCACGGCTGTATTTTCACTATGTAGCCTTTCTGAATTTCTAGACCTTTAGCCATTCTCGTGTGTGATGCATTGATGCTGCTGCCTTCTGTAGCCTCAATTTTGTTATACCAAATTACTCTCTGATTTCCTTTCTCATCTAGAAATTTACTATTTAACTTTGTGACAATTTTTAGTAATTACCAATCTGCTTTTAATTATGAACAATTACTCACTGATTTTCCCTTCATTCATACTAGCTACTCTCTTTGCCCTGATGCTTTGTTGCTTTATGCTTGTATATTTATTATCATATAAAAATAAGTGGATGCAACAATAGTCACTTGATTGTCCTGGATTTTGCACAAGGTGAAACAGTGCTCAGTTGCTTAATTTTTAATGCGTTCAATTATCAAGCTACTGACATTATTAGTAGTCGAAATCTATTGCTTGGACATACGAAGTGGTGTATCAATTCAAATTTTAACGTTTCCATTGGAGTGTGGGTATATTTGCATTGCAGTCAATTGTTATGATTATTAGGGATTGAAAACTAACATGATAGCAATTTCTCTGATCTGTTCAAAGTCTTATGCTTCTACAGCTCCGTTCCTTTTCTATATGTAATGCAAAATATCTAGAAGCCATGTCTGTGTATGGCTGTGTTGTTAGGCCTTTGATGGTGGTCTGGTTGTTGTTTGGCACAATAAGTTTCTGAAACATTGATGACTTGAGACTTCATCCCCGCGCTAGCAACCGATCTAGCCTAGTAGACCTAGGGAGCAGCTGACCCCCATCATCCAGTCCTCCAATTTGTCTTCCATTTTGTTATCTTTGCTCGGCTTGTTTGGACATGCTGTTGTTTCAAATTTTAGTTTCGTTAGAGATTATAGTATCAAGTCAATTTCTTTTGGTGCAGATCCCAGTCGCTCGGCATTAAAGCATCCTCCTCCAGCTACTACTTCCATGATTTGCTCAGATAGGTAGTTTCTTCTACTATTCCTGATTTGTTTTTTGTGGCTAATTATGGTTGATAATTTACAGGCGTAAAAATTTTGCATTTGTTTCCATTGGAATAATTACTTGCTAATAATTTTTTTTTTTGCAAAATCTCTTATCAGATATGAAGGCCCTGAGCTGCTGCATTACCTAACTTTCCATCAAGATAACCACGCTCACAAAATACTGATAAATAAGTATCTAGAATTCTGCCTTGGAGGAGTCTCATTTTACAAAGTTGTGATCAGCAAGGTCACTTCCGAAATATGTGATCAGCATTTTACGTGGTTCATCACCAACACTGTTATGTCCTCTAATATTCTGGATGAGATATTTATGGTTTGAAATAATGTCTAAATAATTTGTCTTTAAGGATTGACGATGCAACATATGTGTTTTTATAATCCAGTTAAATTACTATTTATAGTTTGGGTTATGAATTATTATAGTTGACAAGTAGTCCATCATGAGAAACCTCGGTTGTGAAGAAAAATGTGTAGATCAATTAATTGTATCCAGAAAGGCAAATGATGGATCAGTAGTCTTAATTGTATTTGTGTCCTAAAAGTTTTACGAATTCAAATAGCAATTGTGATGGATCAGTTCATCAAAGGGAGAGTAGACGATAATCCTTGCTAAAAGAGAAAGATATTCTTTGTTACAAAAACACGAAGACTTGAAAAAAAAAATATTAAACTATATGGTAACTAGGACGGTCAATCTTGTCTTTTAATATTTGCAAATCCTGCTCATTTGTAAAAAAAAGAAATAGAAAAAAGCTGCAAAACCTTTGCGTTAAAAAAAAACAAGTTGCGTGAAAAAAAAAAAAAAAAAAACACAGACGGTGTGAAGAAAAATGGAAAAAAAAAAAAATAGATACGCTGCCAAATTTTCTCCCGTGAAAAAAAAAAAATTGAAAGAGTCAAAGGAGGTCTACGGACGGACGGAAGGGATCATATTCGTGGTGTCGCGTGACCGTCGGGCGGGCTTCACGCGGGGGCTCGGGTAGTGATTATTAATCACTACCCAGGGTACTACTTAGCGCAGCCATATATATATATATATATAGAGAGAGAGAGAGCGCGTGGTCATTCCCTTGTGTGTCTGCAATAATTAAAAAGAAGCGTCTCTTACATGGACATGCCAAGCAAACTAGCCGAGCAGTTTAAGGGCTTGGAAAGTACATCAAAACTGTCAAACACATATGCATTTTCACTCTTGTACATCTGCGAACTGTAGCCATTGTAATTTACTCTATCTCTCATACGTCTGTGATGTATTTAGCAAATCTTAACTATGGCGATTTTTTATTGCAAACCGCCCTGGTCAATAATGCCTCGATTAATTGTGGTGGTTCTATTTGATTAACCGTGGCGGTTCAAAACCCACCGTGATTAATCAATTAACAATGATGGGCATTTATTACGTGTGTTAACTGTGAATTTTCTTGAAAAACCCACCATGGTTGATCATTAAAACTGTGGCAAACTTTCTATCCGTAACCGTCATATTTAATATTGGCCTATTTCAACCGTTCAAGGCCTGCTACTAGGTTATTTGTATATGTACCAGCACCCCAAACCCTAACTCCCATCACTTCCTCTCTCCCGGCGGCCCTCTCACTACTACAGGAACGATTTTTCGGTGGCGGGCGTTTTCGATTTTCCGTGGCGGGCATTAGGTCCGCCACGGAGCTAGGTCACGGTTAATCGCCGCCATCGAAACTCCATTATCCGTGGCGGGCGTTTAACAAAAACCGCCCGCGGTTAATAGATTAACCATGGCGGGCACCGTTACGTGCCGCCATGGTTAATACGTATTAACCATGGCGGGAGGGTTTTGTTATAAGCCCGCCACGGTTAATTAATTCAGGATTAATAAAAAATATTTCAAAAATACTATAAAATTATAAATTACGATTTAAACAACATATTAAATAATAAAATAAGAGAATATTCACATAAATCGTAAACATGCATCACAATTTAACATTCAACTAAGATGAACATTCTATTAAGCACTTAGAGTTTAAAAAAGTGTGATCACCACATCGAAATTTACAAAACTCGATCCAACGATCGATTGATCAATCACGTTTAGCTAGGTTAGAAATCAATGTCATCCCACCTATAGTCCTTCATGTCTAGCTTATTTCTCCAGTCCGTAGTTCCCATAAGTCGGGATTTGTAGCCAAGTCATTTGTTAGGGTCAAAGAAATGGCGGTAGGTAGCACAACGTCCTCAATGACGCCCCCTACGGATGGCGCCAACCAGTTTCTTGAGCGTAAGGTCGTCCCAAGCCTTGCATCCAAAAATCTTCCGTTGTTTTCTTCGCCGGCTCGCGCCCGCGTAGTACGGTACACGTCCAATGCGGGATATCCACGTCACGGTATAGAAACCACACGGGTTCTTTGCCGAGAAAGGCTGCTTACCGCCTTGCATGCACGATATATGTACCGAGAAAATGGTTAGAATATTATGAGACCATTCAATATGGATGAGCAAATGAGAGTAATATATCTTGCATATACCTCGTAATCTCGCTGATCTTCATTTCGTCCTTATGTTTGTCTTTGCATATCTTTGTGCCTCCGTCGAATGACTCGGGGTCTTTCGAGGTAATCCTTGTAAGCCACATGCAAAATCCGGTGTCATGACTTACAAAAAGTTTGTGGTATGAAATAGTATACAAGTGTCGTGACTTACACAGTTGCGAGCTGTTCAAAATGTTTGTAGAGGCCTTTTGGCGTATTATACAACGAGTCCAGCCTAAGGGCCGCTCCATCTGAGGGGGAAGATTAGCCAAGTAATCCAAAGGCCAATGTGTCTTTTTGTTTCTATACCGGCAATGCTACACCATTTTATTTGATTAGAGATAGATTCAAGTGTTCAAAAATTAAAAGTATTGCTTTTGACTTACTTGATATGTTGGGCATAATGAGACAACCGGCATCCGATTTGATCTTCTTCATGCACTTACAGAAGACCCTCGGGTTCTGCCGCGGTCTTCACGGCCCTCGGGTTACCTTAGCCAATCGGAGGTCCTTTTTCCTTCTCCGCTAGCTCCTTCCCTGGCCTCATCATCTAAGTATTTGTTGGTCAGGGCAAGAACTTCCTCATCTTCTTTTGATAGCTTCTTCTTCCTCGGCGCTTAGGGGGAACATTCGACCTCATCCTCCTTCTGACCGCTCTGAGGTGGTGTTGAGAATCCTATGCATGTGGAATTGAACTAAATTAGCCACCAATTAATGCCTAGTACAAGTTAATTAGCCGTACTTTTTTTTCCTATACCTGTCACATTTTCGGAAACCTCCTCGACCATTGGGCGCTTGAACGGCGTGGGAGGACGGTGAGCAACCTTCTTAGGAGAAGGTGTCCTCTTGCCTGAGCCGTGAGGTGGTGTCTTGTCACCGTCCTCTTCTTCCGGTGGGTTCGGACGAGGACTTCCACCACCTCGGCCACCATCTTCTCCTTCGGTGGGTTCGGATGAGGACTTAGGCACCTCGGCCACCATCGTCGTCGTTATCATCATCGTCATCGCCACCGCGTCACCCGGGAGGAGGAGGAGAACTGCGCCGCTACCGTCGGAGGTGGTGTTGTCGGCTTCCACGGGGACAATGTCTTCCTTGTTCCATAGGTACTCCCTCTCCTCCCGAAGGTCCTTGAGTCTTGTTTCTCCTTGTTCACCAGGATATCGATCTCCTCATCACCCGGGCACGGTTCTATGGATGTCGGATAAACGAAGGCATAGTCCGGTGGGACCGGCTCGTTATTGTACAACTTAAGACTCGTGGTGCGGAACACAACGGCGGTGCCCACCTCCTTCTTCTTCCCCTTCACGCCAACGGGTATATAGAGTTTGCCCACCGCGGGTTCGGCGAATCGTTGGCTGGGTTCTTCTTGGCGACATCACTTTCGTACTCACACCTTGGCTTCCTTGGATGTTGGAAAGACCTCTTGTCGTTAATACCTCTTCTATTTTCTTCTCGACTATGTCCTTTATGGCTTGCTCATAGCCTTGCATCTTAAGGTTTTCCTTGTACCTCTGCCTCGTGTGGTAGTCGGCCGCGTCGGATGCCCAAGAATCCACTTGGTCTTCCAAATATACCTCGAGCCATGCCCCGAACTTCGGCCACGGTGCAAGTCCATTACATAAATGTCGTGACATACATATTTGGTTCCATTACATATTTGGTTCTATTACAAAAGGATCGACTTATTTTTTGCCGGGGCTGCCACTTTTCTTCTTCGACCGTCCGTGCGGCATCGGGGGCTTTGTGTTGGTCTTGATGACATTCCCCCCCACGCGTGTCTCGACTTCCTTGATCTTGGTTGGATGATCGGTAAAGAGTGTAAACTCTGCGTAGTTGTTGTACTCTTCAGCTGTAACACCCTAAATTTTTGCATGTTTTTGAAATAGGCAATTTGATTTATTTAAGCAATTTTTATGGGCATTGGAATGTAGGATAATATTTTTTTTATGAAATAAAATCCAATATAAGGTCTAGAGACATGTTGTTGCATTCATGCTGGAGCATATTTTACATTGTGATGACTGTTTTTAGCTTGAATCAAATTGATATTTAATTCCCTTGAAAAGTTCATTTGAAAATGATTTAAATAAAAGAAAAAGGGTATTTTCTTTTTCTCTCTAATCTCTTTCTTCTCTCTTGCCCGTGGCCTGTTTTCCTGGAACCTTGGCCCGAAGTGGCAATTCCATTGCCTGGCCGTTGGCCTATTTATTTTCTCGGCTTGGCAGCCCAAGTCGAACGCCTTGTCCTTGCTGGTTGGATCGAATGTCCATTCTATTTTCTAGGCCTCGACTTTGTTTCAGTTCTCAGGCCGGTCCAACTAGAGTGCAGCAGCTGCAACGCTGCACCTCCTCCTCGCGTTGGGCTACAGCAGCCACGACCAGCCCAGCTTGAACCCGGTCGTCGTATCGTCGTTCCCTCACGCGTACGAATCGTCGCACGGACGCCGACGCCGTGAATGCCGCATGCTTGCCATGGCTGCTGCTCCCTTCCTTCTAAGCCGAGCGCGACGCCTACAAATGCCCCCACAGCACCGCGTCGCCCCTCTTTCCGCACGCGCTCGCCCTCGCAAACAGCAGCAGCGCCGCCGTAACCCTAGGCAGCGCCCCCCCCTCTCGATTTCGCCGAGTTCGTCGCGTCAACGCCGCCGTAAGTGCCTTGCCGATCTTCAGGCCATCGTTGCGAAGCTGCCGGGCCCGTCCTTTATCCGTTTTGTGCACTGTGTCGCTCACAAGTCGTCGCCGAACTTTGCAGTTCGCTACCGTCCGCCAATCCGGGAAGCACGCCGTCCTCGAGCCGTCCCGCGTGTCCCCATTGCCCTCGGTGAGTAGCCCTTGAAGTTATCTTTCGTTTGGTCCCGGCCGCGTCCGATTTGGTGGCCTGTAGGGCCCGATTCTATTTTCCGGCGAGCTCCTCGCCGGCGTCCATGGCCAACCACCGTGGCTGGTTTTTGCTCCGGTGGATGCACCGCCCAAACCTGCCCGATCTGTTCCTGGCCGACGGATCTCGATCCAACGGTCCAGATCGACGGATACCCCTTCGTTCGGTCTTTTTGTTTAAGAGTCCCTGGCGTCTATGTTTATTTCTGTCCAGGTCCTCGGTTCTGTTTTATAAAAAGAAATTTCGAGTTCAGTCTATTTACAGATCTGCCACCGAATTCAAATGCTCATAGTTTTGTCATTTTAAATCCGATTAGCCCCGTTCAACTTGCGTTGGGTTCGTAATCGCGTCATCTACATGTTTATTTTACTGTTAATTCACTTTTCAAACTTTTAAATTTCGAGTTTGAATTTAATTTATTAATTTAATAATGACAATCTTGTTTGATGCGTAACTTCATCGTTTTAGCTCCGATTTCGGTGAAATTCGCGCGTCTATGTGATCGTAGTGATGTGCACTTTTGTTTTATAACCTTTTCAATTTATTTACTTGCTGTTGGTGTACTGTTCTCTTAAGATCTCTTTTGTTTGCATCGTGTATGAATGCGTGGATGCTTGTATGTTCTTTGCATGACGATCGATATAGTCGGTGAGCTTTACGTGGTGATTAAGAAGCAAAGTGGTCAAGGAATTCTTTGAAGCTTTGGTCGAGAAGAAGGATCTTTACTTTTAAGGCAAGTATAGCTTGGGCTTTACCTTGTTGACCTATTCACCTTTAACCATTATTTCATGTCCATGAGTTTAATTAATTTGCTTTAAGGATTGTTCTAGTTTTGTTATCTGTTCCTTGTTACCTTGGGATATATGCATTGGGTAGGTTTGCTAGCGCTCAACATAATCTAAATGAACCCAATGATGATTAATGATGCTTTGAGATGATGGTGAACATGATAATGAAACAACAGGGCGAGAGAGCTCTTTTGATGCTCTTGGCCCTCCATAAGGGCCCGATCGGTTGGCAAAGCTGGGAAAACCGCACAACCGGGGAGGGTCATGTGGCTCGATTGTAGTTGATTAGAAAGCTCGTGTCTAATTTGTTGGGGGTTACCCTTGTGGGCGCAAAAAGGGGTTGTCGGTTGGGTATAGTGCGGTCCCCGTCCCTTGTGTATAGGCTGCGTGTCATTGTGCCATCGGGAAGGTTGGTCCCTAAATCGTCGCTTCACGAAACCTATAAGCGGCTCCCGACACATTAGATAATCTTTCGAAGGCTATGTATGACTTTCGTTGTTTAGGCATAATTAACCTACTCAATTGAAAGTCATAACTCACGGTGAAAGTGTACACCTCTGCGCAGAGTAAAAGCTGTTATAACGGCCCGTGCTCACGGTTATGGCGGCCCGGAAAACTTGACGGAATAAGTAACATGATAATGGTGGATAATGGTGAATAATGGTGATACTTGAACAGTGGTGATCTTAATTAATTGTTGGGGAATAAATGGAGCTTAAGCAGAACCTAGAACTATTAGAATGAATAAAACTATGAATTACTAAAAGCTTACCGCGGTATAACCCGAGTGTCGACCTTTTTTGAGCTTCATCCACCCATGTTATATTTGCGGAGTTCGACATGGACTCACCCTTGCAATATCCCACTCAAACCAGGGGAGATTGCTAGATTGCTAAAGATTGAAGGAGTCGGGGCTTGTGATCAACCCGGTCGGTCGTCCCTGTGGATTGGAGACTTCATCCTAAGATTGGAGTGTCTTTCCGTTGTTCGCTTTTGAGGTTATCTTCTTTATTTTAAGTTCGTTATATATTAAGCATTATGTTTTGATATTTCCTTTAATTGTAACTATATGTGAGATTTGACTTCACGGGCTCACATATAGTGTGGATCTAGTTTTGTTCTTAAAACCGGGTATGACATCGGGACTCTGCACTCCATCGGCTCCCACGATCCTTTGCTTCCCCGACGCGGACCGCATGTAGTTGCTTTTTGCCTGCGATTTGGGCACCCGGTAGTAGGCTACAGGCCCACGCGACTTGCGAGTACCCACTCATCATCTCCGGTACTTTTCGAGGCTGAGCGGTGGTTAACCCAACCGTCCACGTCAACCGCCCGTTGGCTTGACCCACCACACCGAAAAATGGGTATCTGTAGCTCTACGCCATAATCAAGTTCCCAAATCTCTTGGATTTGCCCATAGTATGTCTTGAGTTCCTTGGTGGCCATGTCAATGCCCACATACCGGGCGCCCAGATTCTATGACGCGCTCTTGTTGTCCTTTTCTTTCGTGTGGAACTTTGTATCCGTTGATGTCGTAACCTTGCCATGTGATGATTTGGCTAGATGGGCGTATCAAGCATCGATTCTTCAGAAGATCCGCATTTAGGGGTATCTCTGTTCGCGGATCCACGTTGTGAAATTCTTCGGTGTTGTCTCGGTTACCCACCCCTCCGTGCGCCCGATCGGCCGTCTTTGCGAATTTCCTCCGGATGCTTCTCAACCCGATCTTCCATTGATACTAAGCGGTTCGGAGCGTCATGGGCTTCTTTAATTGTTTCTTGGTCTATATCCGTCCATTACTTTCCTCCCCGCGCAGCCCATCCCCCCGCGGTCCGCGCCTTCGTGCGGGTGGTCGGGTAGGCGATTGCCTTTCCATCTGGATGTATCTAGTGCGGCGAAGTTAACGGCCTCTGTGTTGTGTATGCCTCGATCATAGAGCCCTCTGGGTATGCACGGTTAAGGACGGATCTGTTAAGAGGGACATGAACCGCTGGTTAGATCCCACATCTCGTGCGGTAGAGAGGCCCCGGTTCTTCTATCGATCGACCATGTGTATCATGTGGTGTGGCATAATATCGAAGAACGGCGGTGGTAAGCACATCTCGAGCTAGCATATAGTCTCCGCGATGAACTCTTTTCGGTCGCGGGGAGGTCATTTTCGGCGATGACCTTCTACGTGATGCGATTAAAAAGTAGCACAAAAATAACGACCATCTTCACGAACTACGGGCGATGCACCTAATCACAATTGGAAGGAACACCGTCGGCATGACATGGCGTCATGGGCCTTGAAGTTTGGCGGTGTGAGGACTTTCATCGATACAATGCTCTTCATGTTGGAGCGAAAACCGATCGGCACTTTGACATCCCCGTGCCATTTGCAAAAATCCCTCTTTTCATCCCGTGTCGGATTGCAGCTCGCGGTGGAAGGTCGACTTTTCCGCTATTCCCGAGGGTGTCAAGTGAAGTTCGGTCGATGCCCATGTCGGCAAGATCGGCGTGACTTGACACCGCCCTTTGTCTTAGTCTTGATGTCTAGTAAAATCCCGACCAAGCTCTCGAAGACATTCTTACGTAGATGCATGTTATCGATGGCATGAGGTGTATGGAGCATCTTCCAATATGGCGGGTGCTTGAAGAAAATCCACCGCTTCTTGAATGGGACTTTGGGCGGTGGCGGATTGGGTTACCTTACGCTTCTTCTTCTTCTTCTTCTTCCACTTTGCCTTTTTTTGTTCCGCTTCCCGCTTCTTCTTTGCCTTTGGCTCATTGACCTTCTTCTTTTTTCCAAACTCGTGGTTTATGTTCTTCACCATTTCAAACACCTTTGGCCCGTACTTTACCCTTTCGGCTCCTCCGTTTCACCCGATGGCTCGCCATCAAAGTACTCATCCATCGAAGTTTCCGGTACCTATGTTCTTTGCGAGGAGGAATTTACAATGTTTCATGTACACCGTCTTTTGGGATCCGCTAAGGTAAGTGGAGGCGGGTATTCTCAATGCAAAGCGTGCAAAAATTTGTCTTCCCCTTAATCTGCCCGACAATGAAAAAGAGAGGGTAATAATCAGCGATGGTGACCATTATCATGGCCTTTAGAGTGAGCTTCTTCTTCTCGGGCGCATCCATAATCTTGACCCCTTTCCACGGTTTTGCCAATTCCTCCATTCTTGGCTCAATGAGGACATCTATATCGATGCACAGGCTGCTTTGGTCGGAAATGAGCATGGCGAGAAAGAGATATTTGCGCTTCGGACACTCGTAGGGAGGCGGGTTGTATATGGTGAGGGTGACCCGCCAGGTCTTTGTCGCGAAGCTACGAGGTCTCGAGCGGATTTATCCGTCGGTACTCAAAGCGAACCTTACGTTCTGGGCTCGTCCCTAAACTCGGGAACATGTCATCGATCGCGTTTCCACGTTTTGGCATCGAGGGGTGTCGCGACTTGGCATCGCCCTTCGTGCGTTCGGCTGATGCATGCTAGGACATCAGCTTGGCATCCTCTGGGGTTCCCAAAAATTGCACGCGGTGATCGAGCACGGGTAGGTACCACACCGATAGGGCGGGGATCTTCCTGCAGGTGTAACCCTCTTCTTCCTCGTTCTCGGTGGTGGCATCTGCTTCTTCTTGCCTGTCTTACGCTGCTTGGGCCCTCTCGGCGGTCCCTCCTCATCGGTGGCACGACAGCCCGGCATTCCTCTTGTAACGACTCACGCCGCATCGCGGACGGTTGTGCAAGTCCGCATAGTCACCCCGGTATAGAATACGGTGGTTAGGGCACGCATGAAACTTCTTGACTTCATCACCACCGGACGAATCATCTTCTTCGCCCGATAGGTATTGGCGGGCACCTTATTCCCCTCGGGTAAAACGAAGTCACCGAGGTACCGTAACAGTCATTGAAGCTCGTGTCGACCACCCGTGGCGAGCCTTCAGCATCAACATTGTTAGGTCAAAAGCGTAGCACCGTGCAATCCTTCGGACATTTGCCGTCGTCTTTGTAGAGAGGGTCAATTGCCGCTGCTTCATCTGTCTAAAATTCTCGAGCCACCTTGGATTGCCAAACAACACGTCATCTTCATCTTTGAGGTTAGCAATTTCCTCGAAAAGAGCAAAGATCCTCGGGCGACATGTCATCAACTCATCGACCGTTCACCATCATCTCCACCCGCATTGTCGCCCGCGCCATGTCTTCAAGCGGTTCATCTACGGTGATGTAATCACGATTATCAACTTGTTCTCGTCCTTCGTCCACCACCGTTGTTTCCGTCATTGCAGTCGACGGGGTCCTCCAGATGAACCGGCCGCGACACTTGGTTCTTTTTCACCATGATACGTCCACACGGTGTACCTCGGCTCCACGATGAAACCATACCGCACCAAGTGCTCCATGACGGCGTCATCCTTGTGTAAAACGGATGCTTGCACCGATAGCACGGGCACACCATTACTTCGAACCACGACTAATTCGATGCTTCTACGCGACGGGCATAAACTTCTTTTCGCACATCATCAACGAATTCCAAACTCATCCTCGGCCTGTACATCCAATCTCTATTCGGCGCCATGGTCGACGGCCTGCTCAAATTAATTAAACCAAAACAAAGAGAGCGTCGATGATTAGAGATCGAAGTATCGATGAAAAAGAGCACGTACACTTCAAATGAGAGGGGAGAGAGAAGGGAGGAGAAAGAGGGAGAGAGAGGGGGAGGAGAAAGAGGGAGAGAGAGATAGGAGGGGAGGGGAGAGGAGCTAGCTTGAGAGGGAGAGAGAGGGGAGGAGAAAGAGGGAGAGAGGGGGGGGAGAGAGAGAGAGAGGGGGGGAGAGAGGGAGAGAGGGGGAGGGAGAGAGAGGGAGAGATCAAAACTAGATCTCAAAAAGAGAGGGGAGAGAGAGGGGAGAGAGAGAGGGGCGAAAGAGAGAGGAGGGGGGAGAGATAAGGGGAGGGAGGGGGAGAGGGGGGCAAGAGAGAGAGCACAAACCACACATTCATCCATGAATAAGGGAGAGAGGCAGGGAGGGAGAGAAAAGAGGGGAGAAAGAGGAGAAATACCCCCTATCGGTGCCAAACTTCAATCAAACCAAGGGCAAAAACTTCCCCCCTAGAAATGGTGTTTTCTAGAGTTTTGAAGCTCAAACCCCTAGAAAATGGCGAAATCCTATGGGGAAGAAGAAGGTTGGGGCTGTATTTATAGCCCAGACTTTTCCGTGGCGGGCATTATAAAGGAAACCGCCACGGTTAATGGTGATTAACCGTGGTGGGCATTGTAAAAAAAACCGCCACGGTTAATCGCCATTAACCGTGGCGGGCGCGTTATAATGCCCGCCACGGTTAATCGATTAACCGTGGCGGGCATTCCCCGCACGGGGGCTTCGAGCCAAGTATTTTCCGTGGCGGTTTTAAAAATGCCCCCACGGAAAATGAAAATCAAGCACCTCGCAAAATCCGTTACGTAGTAGTGTCTCTCACTCTCGCCCGAACCACTTCCTCCCCTTGTCTCCTTCTCTTACTCAATTGGCCGACGCCACACTTCCTGCCCTCCCCTCCACTACCCACCATCTCCTAGACGCCACACTCCCTCCCCTCTCCTCCCTCCTATGCAGTGGCGATTACGGGCGTCACTCAGCAGTGGCGAGGTACTCGGTGGTGGCGGCGTCGCGGCCTCCCCTTTCACGCCGAACCGTGCGCATGGGCAGCGGTGCACACAGGCAGCCACGGATCTCGATGTCCCGTCCCCAACCGATGAATTACGGGCGTCCCGGCGGATGCGGCGATGGGCGAATGGTGCGAAGGAGCATGGCGGCGGACCATTACCCAAGTCCAGCCTCAGCTATCCGGCCAGCGGCTGCGGCAACCTCCACCACCGAGCAGCTGCGGGCGTGCACGGGCGGGCAGCCCCAGATCAAGCCATAAGCAGGCCCGGATCTAGGGTTTTTCGTTTTTTTTTTTTTTCAAATTAACTGTGGCCAAGCTAAGACTAGATTAATTGTAGAAGTTTTACTACAAAAACCGCCACGATTAATGAACTAACCATGGCCTTAGCTCCATGGGACTAATGGCTTAAGCGCCATAGTTTCATTTCTTCTAGAACAAGAATTGAAAATGTCGATGTTTATATCACTACTACCGAAAAGATTTGACTATATATGCACGCTTGCCTGCTTGTTTTATTTGATTTTTTAGGTGAAAAATACTACACATGCATGCCTAGCCTAGCAGGTAGAGTACCTTTTAAATTTGTCACAAGGTGGGACAATAAATGATATTTCTTTGAGATATGGTTGACAAGATGGTACAATATGAAGTAAAGGGGAGCATCAAGATAATAAGATGATATGATTCTGATCATGCTTAAATGAACAAGGGTCACCAGGTTATAAAGATGTATGAAATCCTTACTTTCTTACAATGGGCAAAACATGTGAACATAGAGACTGAAAATAAGAATAGGTAGAGAAAATGTTGAAAGGGTGTTGAGTTCTAATCTTCTGCTCGTATTGTTTTTGTATGTCATTTCCGCTGTTCTGTTTTGCATTCATAGAATGAGAAAAGCATAGTAATGGGAGGTGCCAGGACATTCAACTGATTGTGTAGGATGCTGAGAGTCACTTTTTTTCGTTCACCTAGGCGAAGATGGACTCATTTGTGGAGGAGGTACACCCTGGCTTGGAGGCTCAGCAGGAAAACACCCGGTACTCGCTGTCACCTCCTGCCACTCAAACTGCTGTTGCTCGGTATCCACCTGCTCCTGCTGGCGCCCCACGCCATCGACATTTCTGGCAACAGGTGAGCCGTCAGCCGGCGAATATGCCCTCCAAGTGTACTTGTGCCGTAGCCTTAGGATGAGAAGCCCCACCAAGAGGGATTTGGAAGAGAATGACTCCAATCATGCCAGGTACCTTTCAGGTCTGCTGCATAGTTCATCAAGAGACTATCCAAGATGCCGGGTGGCCTGCTCCCGATCCCCCCACTTCAAGAAGATAAGAAAGAAACATGCATGTGCAGCCTCCCACTGAGGCACCGTGCCGAATCCGACGACTTGCAGGTATGGGGTATGCGACCACTGAGGTATATCTACCACATCTGAAGAGGAAGGTTATGCGTGCTCTTCATTTGGACATCGATGTGGAGGGAGAGCAGATTAATGCAGTCATTGTAAGACTACACCAGATGATTTGGCAATTTTGGTGGTACTGTCACATACAAAGAACCTAGCTAGCTGCTCTGTGCTGTTTAACTCATCATCATGATGATGAGCTTAGAACTGGTTCAGTGGACTCCTTTGCCTGATTAAGGGCCTGCCTTGGACGTTTCTCTACAAATTAATTAATGGGCATACTGGAATGTTAGTGGATTTATTAACTTGCCAGCAAGGCTATATGCAGCGAGAGTAATTTTGGATTCTTCCAACCATGGACCTATGCTCAGTAGTGAGTTTGACAATAAAACTTTATCTTCCTTCCATCTGTTGACAATAGCAAGTGGAGAAATTGTAAATGCCAAGAGATCCAACATTGGTATAGCTCAAGTAAGTCGGTTGGATGCTCATTTGTGCATATGTTCAGTTCTGCTCAAGCCTTGGACAAGCCTGCTGGTGGCTTACATGCGTGTATGGCCGCCAAAGTAACCAGGAGAAATTCCAATTCCTCTGAGAACTGTGCGATATACGGGCTAATTGCATAGGTCCATGGTTTGTGCCGTAGACTTCAATCTGATATACAAGGACGAGAACAAAAACAGAAACAATCTGAATAGGGCAATGATGGGCAGATTTAGAAGTTGGATCAGTAGTGACACGGCGGTCAATGAAATTGTTCTCCATGGACGGAAGCTTACATGAACCAGCTCTAAGGACGATCCTCGATTCTTCATCATCTTCTTATTCATAGAGCACATCTTGTCTCAGAAGAGACCTTGAGGACAGAGGCAGAGGAACATGGACGGCCTGTAGACGATGTGCCGATGACCCTTGTTAATCGTCCATGTATCAAGCACATCTGGAATCAGGATTACTGTCTTCTATCATCATTTTTTAGATAATAGATTTTCATTCTATTAGGATGACACAGAATCACACAATTTGTTATAATTTCAAGTTACATATCTAATTGTAGTACGCATCATATAGTAATTTGAAAAAAGGCTAAAAAGCTGCTTCAGAACACACTTCTTTCCATTCATATCTGGGAGAGACATTATTATTATTATTGTGGTAGGAAATGTAAAAATATTGTAGGCGACACCATGGCACATATATCGCCTCCTGCGCGACACCATTAATGGTATCTCACAGGATTTCTAGTAGTAGTCGGTTTTGTGGATAGCCACCATTAATGGTATCTCACAGGATGCAACGTCGTGCGACGACGGTGAGAAGATGATGCAACATATAATTCAGCTGTCTAACAGCGCCAACTTGAGCTGCAACGCAGTGATGGCTCAGCATCCCTACGTGTTAATTTGAGAACATACTAGTGCTGATGCACAAAATACTGTTACCTTGATCATGACTGCCTATCATTCCTAATAAACTAGTAACTCGTACCAAGCATATGTAAGGATACGGTCATGCACCTGCCTAGTAGAAGTAGAACTATGGCAAACCATGTAAGTTAAAAGTGTCGCTTAGACCTTATATAAGCTATGGCACTTGAGTTTGAAATAGACAACCATGGGGTTGTATGTCTTTGGACATTCATATCCATGTGCATGTACTCTGGAACTCCAGTACCATCTCTCTTCTTGTCATCAAAGAAACCTCCATTTAAACAAATAACACCACAGTTGATGATCTATGTGCGTATTTACTACTAGCTCATGGCCCATACATGCATGTTTCTGTTTGTGGTTAAATGAACAAAGGGTCAGCAAGCTATAAATCTGTATAGCCTTTCTTACTTTCTTGCAATGGTCAAAACATGGGAACCTAGTGACTACCCAAATTTTCATCTTCTGTTGTGCATAACTTTTTTTTCGTTTTTTTTCTTCAAAAAATAGAAATCTATTCTTTGTGTTAAGTTGTGGCTGCATGAAAAAAAAAAAGGATAGTAATGGGAGGTGCCAGGACATTCAATTGATTGCGTGGGTCACTGAGAATCAGACAGGTTCTCCCTTCTAGGACATCTGGCTATGTTTCTTGGAGAACTGGTGCACTATATTGAAGAAGAAACCAAGACCCAATAATTATAATGGATCCCAGACAAAGATTAAGACACCAATGAGGTCGCGTCATTTGAAGCATGCATCGGGATGGATAATCAAGGAGCTCTGATGAAGATCTTTAGTTGTTCATCATCGGCTAGCTAGAGCTGGAGCAGATGAATAGAGGGTTATTAGCTTTTGGCTGCTACTGCATTTCCTGGCGTGTCTTTGCAATAGTTAGAACAAGTGCTTCTTACATATCATGGACATGGCAAAAACAAAGTACAGTTGAAGGGCCTGGAATGTGTATCAAAACTGTCAAACATATCTATGTGCACTATTGTACTCTGTTGTGACATGTTCGGACTTGGAGTTTTCCTTATATACAGATTAGTGTGATCACAGTTTAGCACATCAGTGAACTACCCGTGGGAATTTACATTACCTCATATATTCCTTGATTGTCCTTATGCTAGTATAGTTCGGAGGATTATCTTTTTGCTACTGGTTTGACTCCACCTAGATCAATAAGCCATATGTTTGGAAATTGGCTTACTAATCAACAGAGTCAGATTAGGAAATTGATCTGGGTGGGTGTTGCCGCTATATGCTGGGCCATTGGCACTGTCGAAATGATATTATTTTTAACAGGGTCAAAGTGAATTCAATTTTACATGTTATCTTCAAGGGAGCGTACTGGATACGTTTCTGGGCGCAGCGTGATGAGCAGGCCAAGAACACACTCTGTCATCAGAAAAATATGGAGATGATTGCTTTGGAGCTTTCTAACGGAGTGTGTGCTTTAGTTCTTTTGTCCATCTAAGAGACTGGTTGTGCTCTTTTCTTTTCAAGTTTTTGTAATAATTGACTATGTACGTCTCCAAGCGTAGAGGCCGGATGATGTTTATCTAAAAAACATCGACATTTTCTATTCTTGTTCTAGAAGAAATGAAACCATGGCACCTAAGCCATGCGTAGCAGCACTGACAAGTACCTTTAATATTATTGTTTGCAAAATATTTGACTGTGCACACGTACGTCTTTGTTTTTTTTACTTTTTCTGAGGAGAATAATAATGCACATGCTTAGCCTAGCAGATGCCAGAATGTGTTTTAAATTTCTCTAAAGGTGGTACAAAAGGTGATATATATGATTCTGGTCAAGGTTAAACGAACAAGGGTCGCCAGGATATAAATATGTATGAACTTCCTTAGCTTCTTATAATGGACAAACATGTGAACAGAGAGACTGAAAGAAGAAGAGGTAGAGAAAGTGATAAAAAACGGTGTTGGGTTCTAATCTTCTATCAGTATATTAATTTTATGTTTACTGTAAGGTTGTGGCTGCATGACAAAAGTATAGTAATGGGTGGTGCCTGGACATTCAGAAGATTGTGTTGGATGCTAAGAGACATTCACTGTTGTGTTTAGCGAGCCTTACATGGAGTATATGGTGGAGGAGGTATCACTTGGCTTGGAGGCGCAGCAGGAAACGCCCCCTCCCTCCCCAGTGTCAGCTCCTGCCACGCCTTAGCAGCAGTAGCCGCAGGATCGACCGATGCCCATCAGAACGATGATGTACAGTTGTGGCGCTGCCTTGATGGCTACTCGAAACATAGCCAGTTGGAGCGGGTGCCGAGGCGTCAGTTTCACAAAAGCCAAAGCATTACGCCCGCCAAGCTGCAGCGGTTATTTTCTTTATTATATAATACCACATATAACTGTTTTGTGTGTTAGGTTTGTGGATGCATGAAAGAAAAGGATAGTAATGGGAGGAGCCAGGACATTCAAATGATTGGGTGGGTTGCTGAGCATCAGTCTGGTTCTTCCTTCTAGGACATCTGGTTATGTTTCTTGGACCATTGTTACAGTATCCTAATAGGAAACGATAGACCCAATAATCAGAATTGAGCCCTTGCAAAGCTTAAGAGTTAGGACACCAATGAGGTCAAGTCATTTGTAGACGCGTTACTATTGGAAAGTATATGAAAACTTTCAAACATATCCACGCATGTGCACTCTTAAACTCTGCTCTGACATTGTGATCACAGTTTAGCACATCAATAAACTAGCCATGGTAATTTGCACTACCAGGACATTTTCTTTTTTTTTTTCTAGATGAAATGAAACCATGTATGGCACTTAATCCATGCGCCCAGTACTTGCACGAGGACGCTTAACTTTCAAACATATCCAGGTGCACATACCTTTCATGTAATTGTTTACACAAGATTTGACTATGCACGCTTGCCTCCTTGTATTATTTGCTTTTTTAAGAGGTGCAGAACAATGCACATGCTTAAGAGTGCCTTTTAAACTTTCTCTCAAGGCCGAACATAAGTGACTGAGATATGGTAGATATGAAGGTACAATATGAAGTAAAAGCTACAATATGTTAGTAGGTAAAGATGAACTATTAATTAGATATGCTAGTTGGTTATAATTGTAATTTTAGGGGATTGTTGATGTGGATAGCTTGCATGTTGAGAGAAATACCTTAGTGGGGTTTATCTTTATAGAAGTAGTAGATGAGAGGTGCCAGGACATTCTGCAGGTTGTGTAGGTTGCTGAGAGTCGGTCATTTGTTCCTTAAGTGATGTTTGGTGGCGTTTTCTGGAGCTGATATATATACATCATCTCTCCTAGTCTACCAAACAAAAACTTTCGCCTATCTTCTAGTAGAAGAGGATAGATCAAACTACAATGTTGTAGGAACAAGGAGAGAATAGCCTTGTACATTTTTTTTTGTTCATCAAAAAGGATCCACATGAAATGGTCTGTGTGCTAATGCATTAGTTTTGTGCATGCCTTTTTCACCTCTAATTTGGGAATTTAAACTCTTTTGTCAATGAATTTAATCTGGCAGCAAGTCGGTGAGCAGAGTCAGACAGCTTGCGCAGGACAGTTTGTGACCTACGGAGGGCTGCTTGGATAAGCTATCACCAGTTAAAATGATTTAGAGTAGCAGGGATCTGTACGTTAAATGGGTTCCCAGCAACCAGCTGGCCCATCGGTTGACTAGCCGGTGCTGCGTAAGGACCTCCAAAAACATCGGAGAATGATGGGTGACTGCTGCTCCAGGGTGCTGGGCGTTGCAAGGGAGGATGATCAATGGAACCGAAGTGATTCATTTCACCATACCGAAGCTCGTATGCTGAGGAGAAAAACAGATGGGTCGACAATAAATTGATTTTGAGAAATGACGTTTGTTACAGTGTCACCTATACCATTCGTGGATGAATACTACCCCTACATGAGGATGCTGAAAAACTGTCTCTTCGAATCAGTGTTTTCAATAGCCAGCTAAGGCATGCTGACAATCAGTTGAGTCGTCCAAGACAGGTCTATGATTACAGAACTTGCTACTTGCAATTGGAGAGGAGGTGTATATATGAAAGTGAACGCAGGGGTTGTAGGCTCATCGTTATATAGTATCTTGTATTGTGCAGTGATTCTCCATCACTCCCTTTTTCTGAAAGGGACATTGATTAAACCCTCCATTATGTAATGTAGTGACTTGAAATGTACCATATATTGGTAAATAAAGAAGAGTACCAGTCTCTTCTTAACAAAGGAAAAGACCTTGGACTGATCAATCTACCAATTCCTATGCAGTCAGTCAATGACTACCCTGTCATACAGTATGCAGATGACACTCTAATTGTGGCGAAGGTGACACCAGGCAATTACTTTTTCTGAAATCAGTCATCAACACTTTTTCTGAAGCAACTGGTCTGAAAGTTACTATGAACAAGTCAGTGATGATGCCCATAAACATCAGTGAGGACAGGTTGGATTTCCTAGCAAGAACATTTGGCTGCTCAAAAGGATCGTTCCTCGGGCTCCCCTATCCCTTACCAAGCCAAGAGTCACTGATTTCATGCCATTAATTAACAAGTGTCAAACAAGACTTGGATCCATTTCCAAGTTCCTGAACCAGCCGGTAGACTCGAGCTCACAAATGCAGGTGTTCACTACACTTTCAACCTTCTATATGTGCACACTAGAAATCCCAATGGGAGTGATCAAGCCAATTGACAGATGCGAAAATTGTGTCCGTGGACGGGAAATGAGGCCAATGCAAAGAAAATTCCAAAAAGAGCTGAAACTTGTTTCCTTGCCCAAAATTGAAGGGGCCTGGGGAATCATTGATATTCGAAGCAAAATCAAGCTCTTCTTCCTAAGAACCTGGATAAATTCTTTAACAAGGGACATTCCTTGGGTTCGAGATGGTATAGGAAAAAATACTACTACAGAGAGGAAACCTACCAGGATTAACTGCTAAAGGCTCTTTTTGGTGGAGAGCAAACATCAAAAATCTCCAAAAATTTAAGGAACTGGCATCCCCATTCTCGCTTAATGGGCTCAACATTCTTTTTTTGGAAAGATACATGGAGTGGGCACAACAATCTACAAAGCCTGGCCCTAGAATTGCACTCATTTGCAAAGAATAAGAACATTATAGTAGGTGCGATGCTCGAGCTCGGGACATCACACACCTTTTTCACCCGCCAATCTCTGCTTTGAAGCCTTTCAAAGAATCTTTTAATGGATTCGGGATGATCTTCGAATAATCCCAGATCCGCGAAAAGCCATGATAATTGGGTTTTTACACTTGGGGAGTTCATTTTCCTCATCAAAAGCATACAAGAAGTTAATTGGTCACGAAGCGTGTCCATGTTGCTTTTAAATGGCTCGAAGTCCTGATGTCGGCCCAAGCATAAGGTTTTCTTCTGGCTCCTTCTCAAAGACAGATTAAGCACAAGGAACATTCTTCGATGAAGGCACATGGATCTCCCTGAATACAATTGTGCCTTACGTGTTATGTATTTGTCATACCCATTTTTCAAGAATAAAACGAGTACAAAAATTACATATGTGCCCCGAGATCAATCACACATATGCAAGACAAATCACTTTGGAGTATCATATCCATAGCTTTATTACATAGCGTTCAATACCTATTACATGAATATTATTATATCTAATAAAACAATAAAAGATAACTAGCACACTCGTGCTACTCCATTACTCCACGGGGATGCCAACTGGTTGACACCAAGCCTAGTACTCATCATGATAATTCTCATTGAAATCAGCATTCCGTCTTGATCTATTGATGAAACATAGCAAGGGTAAGTACATATCGTACTTAGCAAGCATAACAAGGGGTTCATGAGGCTCAAAAAGGATAGACACTGGTTAAATCTGCGATTCGCTTTTAGTTGATCAAAGTTTTAAGCATTAGCATCAAAATTTCCCAACAACCCATAAACATGTGAATAACAAGTATGAATAAATAAGCTGAATCATAAACATGACATGAGCAAATGATCATCTATTTCGTCGATGTCTCCAAGGTCGTTCATAACCGCGAACACGGCCGATATATCAGTTTTTTAACTCTGCTTGCGAGAGGTGTACACTTTCACTACGGGTCATGATTTTCCATTGCATGGGTTTCCGACCCCCACAACACCAAAACTCACATAAAGCCTTTCAAAGGTTCACCTAAAAATATTAGCAGCCAACGAGCGATACAACCCCGTTTCTCCCATTCCGGCAAACTGCCAACAAAGATAGATAAAGTTCTTTGACCGACTAAAGCTAGAGCCACGTAGCCCCCATAGTTGTACGATAAATCCCGGATGATCGAGAACAAAATAAGTCCTTATGGAGAGCTAAGAGCTTCATAACATAAACCCCAAGCTCTTTTAAGCCCTATATACCATGGCATCAAACTGCTTGTATCATGATTTAATACATAACAACAAAAATAAAGTGTGTGGGTTGAGCGCTAGCAAAATTACTACCCAATGCATAAACCCATAGGTGTCAAGGAACAAGTATTCAAGACTAGGATAATCCTTAATGGCAATCAAGGAGGACACATGCATCATGAATTATTAATTAAATGAATAGGACAACAAGGATGATCCCATGCTATACTTGCCTTGGTTGAAGAACTCTTGACGCTCCGGGTTACCAAGAATCTCTGGTTCATAGCGCATAACTCACCGCCTCACCGATCGTCACGCAAAGAACATACAATCATTCACACATACATACACGATGCAAACAAGAGACATTATGAGAACAGTACACCATCAGCAAGAAAATAAATTAAAAACACTTTAAAACACTAGTTTGCATTACTACGATCACATAGACGTCAAAATCACGTAAAATCGGAGCTAAAACGGCTTTGATATGAATTTTACAAGATTAGCTTTAATAAAATAATAAGCTTAATATAAACTCGAAATTTAAAAGATTAATAACATGACTAATAGTAAGATTAACATGTAGATTACGGAATTACGAATCTAACGCAACTTGAACGGATCGATTTGGATTTAAAACGAAGAAGTTATAAGGATTTGAATCTGAATGGCAGTTCTGTAAATAAACCGAAACTGATTTCGAAATAAAATAAATAAAATTCAGATTTAAATCAGATATGAGGATCTCGGGTGAAATATAAGAACAACTAGGGTCTCTTTAACAAAAGAACCGCGAAGAGGTATCTTCTAATCTGGATCGTAGATCATGATTTGGACGGCTGAGAATCAAAAGAGAGATTGAAAGAGAAGGGACACCATGGCTGCTCACGTACAGCACGGTGGTTCCATTGCCGGCGACCATGGAGCTCGCCGGAGTTCGCGTAGCTGGCCCTAGAGACCATCAATTGACACGGGAATAATAGACCCAATCGAAAGAGGAGCTTGATGCAGACTCACCAAGGACGAAATCGAGGACCGGAACGCGACGAATCGCGGACCCGAGCTTGGCAGCAACAAAATTAGGGTTAGGATGCCTCGGCGGTTGCCCAAGGCTGGAGCTGCGAAGCAAGATGCAATTGGAGGGGTCTGGGCGTCGGCTTAAATAGCCTCGAGACCGGCAGCAAGGAAGGAAATCTCAGGCGAACTTGTTCACCGATGGAAACAGGAAGCTTCCATTTTAGGAAGGTGACTCAAGGTTGAAGAAAGGAAAATGAAGCTGCGCTGCTGGTTTCCTTGCTAAACTGGACCGAAGGCAATTCAGCCCAAGAGAAAAGAAAATGACGAGTGGCCCAAAAGAAAAACAAATGGCGCATGACCAGGTTGGGTTGAACGAAAGAAACAGAAATTAGAGAGGAAAGAATATCCTTTTCTTTTTATTTCAGAAATCCCTTTTCAAATGATTTCCAAACCATTTCGAATTCTTTTTGCAAATTTGGTCAAATCCAAACAATACAAAATAACGATGCAGCAGCATGAGTGCACATACATGTGTCTAGCCTTATGATTGATTTTAATTTTCATAAAAATTATTATTCCTAAATTCAATGCTTCACACAAAATGCATAAATAAATCAATTTAAACTATTTAAAATTCATGCAAAATTTAGGGTGTTACAAATCTACCCCCCTTAAAGAAAATCTCGTCCCGAGATTTGGTCATGCTTACTCAAACAAGTATTTATATGTCTTTCTCAACTCATCTTCTCTTTCCCAAGTAGCCTCTGCCTCCGAGTATCGATTCCACCGAACTTTGCACATTCTAATAACCCGACTTCTAGTAACTCTTTCTCGCCGTTTCCAAAATCCTTATCGAAATTCCTCATATGTAAGATCCTCTTTAACGGTAAAAGCTCTTCCAAAGGTATTTGCTCCTCAGGTACCCGCAAACACCTCTTGAGTTGAGACACATGGAATACATTATGCACACCAGACAAACTAGCAGGCAATTCTAACTCATAAGCCACTTCACCACGTCTCTCAAGAATTTTGAACGGACTAACATATCTTGGTGCTAACTTCCCTTTCATGTTGAATCTCTTAACACCTCTCATTGGAGATACCTTTAAATAAACATAGTCACCCACATTGAAACTCAAATCTTTCCTTCTAGTATCTGCGTAACTCTTCTGACGGGTTTGTGCTATCCTCAAGTTCTCTCTGATCTTTCTAACATGTTCTTCCGCAATTTTTAGCACATCAGTTCCAAACACTTGAGTCTCTCCTGTCTGATTCCAGAACAATGGTGTTCTACACTTACGCCCATACAATGCCTCAAACGGTGCCATCTTGAGACTCTGTTGATAGCTGTTGTTATAAGAAAATTCAGCATATGGCAAACACTTTTCCCAACTAGTACCATACTGCAATGCACAAGCTCTCAACATATCCTCCAAAATCTGATTAACCCTCTCAGTTTGTCCATCTGTTTGAGGATGAAAAGCTGTACTAAAATTTAACTTCGTTCCCAGAGACTCATGTACTCTTTCCCAGAAATGAGATGTGAATTGGGCACCTCTATCTGACACAATCTTCTTTGGAACTCCATGTAAGCAAACTATTCTCTCCATGTATAACTCTGCTAACTGTGGTCCTCGGTAGGTAGTCTTGACTGGCAAAAAGTGAGCAACCTTTGTTAATCTGTCAACTATCACCCAGATTGAATCATATCCTTTCTGTGTGCGGGGCAATCCTACTATAAAATCCATACCAACTTCTTCCCACTTCCACTCAGGAATCCTCATTGGTTGTAACAAGCCAGCAGGTCTCTGATGTTCAGCTTTCACCCGCTGACAGGTATCACATAAAGCCACATACTCCGCTACATCTCTCTTCAAACCATACCACCAATATCTCTCTTTGAGATCAAGATACATCTTAGTGCTGCCAGGATGAATAGAGTAAGCTGAATCATGTGCCTCTCTCAAAATTGCTTCTCGAATTGATTTCACCTCAGGCACACAAATCCTTTTGCCAAACCACAAAGTACCATTCTCATCAAGATGAAATCCGGGTGCTTTACCAATTACTACATTACCAGCTATTTCCTTTAGTTTCTCATCCACTAACTGACCTTTGCGGATCTCTTCCTCCAAGGTAGGTGTTACTTCTATCTCCACCACATTGCAGACAATACCCAAGTTGAGATGCTCAAACTCTGCACATAACTCCTTAGCCATATGTGTCACTTGAATTTCATTAGCATACGTCTTCCTACTAAGTGCATCAGCCACAACATTTGCTTTACCAGGATGATAGTGTACTTCAAGATCATAATCCTTGGTTAATTCCAACCAACGACGTTGTCTCAAGTTCGATCGGTCGAGTGAAAATATACTTTAAACTTTTGTGATCGGTGTAGATATCACTCTTATGCCCAATCGGATAATGTCTCCAGATCTTCAACGCATGAACCCACTTTCTTTGCTAACTCTAGATCATGGGTAGGATAATTTAGTTCATGCTTCTTCAACTGCCTGGATGCATATGCAACAACTTTGCCTTCTTGCATAAGAACACAACCCAAGCCAAGACGAGATGCATCACAATAAATAGAGAACTTCTTACTTAGATCAGGCAACACTAACACAGGAGCAGTAGTCAACCTCTTCTTCAACTCTTCAAAGCTAGCTTGACACTTGTCTGACCACACAAACTTGACATTCTTCTCTAATAGAGCAAATCATCGGTTTAGCAAGTTTAGAAAATCCTTCAATAAACCTTCAGTAGTAACCCGGCTAATCCAAGAAAAACTGCGAACTTCACTTACATCTATAGGTGGATTCCAATTCAAGACATCTCTCACTTTACCCGGATCCACTGATATCCCTCCATCAGACACAACATGACCCAGAAAAGAAACTTTCTTCAACCAAAACTCACACTTACTCCGCTTAGCATACAACTTGTGCTCTCTAAGCTTCTGCAAAACCAACCTAAGATGCTCAACATGTTCTTCTTACTTGTCTTGGAGAATATCAAGATATCATCGATGAATACCACCACAAACTTGTCAAGATATTCCATAAACACCTTGTTCATCATGTACATAAAGTAGGCAGGTGCATTGGTCAATCCAAAGGACATAACTGTGTACTCATACAACCCGTACCTCGTAGTAAATGCTGTCTTAGGCACATCTGAACTTCGAATCTTCAATTGGTGATATCCAGAACGTAGATCAATCTTAGAAAACACACAAGCACCTCTCAGCTGATCAAACAAGTCATCAATCCTTGGTAGAGGATACTTATTCTTGATGGTAACTTCATTCAAAGATCGATAATCCACACACATTCGCTGAGTACCATCCTTCTTATCAACAAAAATCACAGGAGCACCCCAAGGTGATGCACTGGGACGTATGAAACCTTTCTCTTGCAACTCCTTTAACTGTTTCTTAAGTTCCTCTAATTCAATACCCCCCCATTCTATATGGACGTTTAGCAATAGGTGCAGTGCGGGTAATAGTTCAATAATAAACTCAATATCGCGGTCGGTGGCATACCGGCAAATCATCGGGAAGACATCTGGAAACTCATCCACAACTCGTTCCTCTTGATTATCACCTTCATTATGCTGGTTCACTGTGGGTGGTTTGGTTGGTGGTCGACCGCTACATCAACACCGACTGCTCTCCGAATGTGACATGAGCTCAACTAATCTTCCTTTGCAATTAATTGACACCTTGTGCTTATCCATCCAATCCATTCCCAAGATCATATCAATGCCGAGGTTTCTCAACACAATAGGCTCAACAAGAAACTCTACCCCCTTAAAAATTAGGATAACAGAGGGGCAACTACAAAGAGCTTGCAAGGTACCACCCGGTGAATTTACTAGCATGTTATATTTCAAGGCTACCATTGGAATGCTATGATTTCTAACAAAGGTTTGGGAAATAAACGTATGCGAAGCTCGAATCAAAAGAACGTAGCGGGGTTGAGTTGATGCTAAACGTACCCATCATTATTCCCGCCGCCTCCGCTTGCGTTCTCAGCGGACACATTATTAGCACGTCCAGAATAAGGGGATGGTTTCTGATTGCTATTGTATGGCTTCTGGGGTGTCTGTGGACCCATCTTCTTAGTGCACCGATTAGCAAAATGCCCTTCATCACCACAACGATAGCATTTTTGAGGAGTACCAGGAGTATTGTTCTTCATTGGAGTGGTGTTGGGATTGCTTGGACGAGATGTTTGAGGTCCTCCCTGATAGTTTTGTGGATTCTGGGGGCGTTGCTGACTGTTGTTGCGGTACCACTGATTATTGGGTCCCTGATACCTCTGTTGATAACCAAAACGTCCACGAGTGTTACTCCCCGAAGCTTCTCTATTTCCTTCCTCTTCTTGTCAATCATATTGCGCTCATTGTCAATAATAATAGCGCGGTTCACCAACTCACAAATTTCCATAGGAACTAGACATAAGTTGAAGCCTGAGAGAATCATATAGTCCTTCAAGAAACAGACGCTGCTTGTTAGCGTCATCTCTAACATCATCAGGAGCATAGCGGGAAAGTTGAATGAACCGATCTCGGTACTCGCGATCCTTTGTCATGGAACCTTGTCTCAGTGCTCTAAACTCAGCTTGCTTCAACGCTATCAGACCATCAGGAATTTGACTAGCTCTGAAGTCTCTGTAAAACTCCTGCCAAGTGACCGGGGAAGCATTGTTGGGACGCCCATATAGGTATGACTCCCACCAATCTAGTGCAGCCCCTTGCAACTGTCCTGAAGCATAAAGGACCTTCTGAGCATCATCACACTTGCGCTATGTTGAGCTGCCTCTCGATAGTACGCAACCAATCATCAGCTTCAAGAGGGTCTTCAGCGTGAGAAAAATATGGAGGATGTCCCTTTAAGAACTCTCCACGCCTGTCTCTAGGTGGGGGTGGAGGATGTTGCTGACCACCTCCTTGGTTCGCTTGCTGATTCTGCATGAACTGCATCATAGTTTGCATGAACTGTCCCTGCACTCCCATGAACTCCTCTTGAGTCATCAGTGGTGGGTTGTTGGCAGCACCCCTGCCCCTACCACGGCCTCGTCCTCTTCCACGAGCAGCCATTAGTCTGTTAACACCACATGTATGAGCCTTAGAAACTTCCAACAAAAAAGATCAGACATATAAAAGATATAGATAGCAGCAGATTTCTGGGCGAAACTTAGTAACAGCAGCTCGGTTAATTGGCAATAACTTGAGTTCCAGAAATCCAAATGAGACATTCTTTACATGGTTGGAAAGCTTATGAAATTCTCTAAATCTTTCATGTTTTTCATTTTAACAGATTCTGCCTTTTGGTAACTCGAAAACAGTAAACAACAGAACCTGTTCAGTATTTTCAGACAGTGCAGATACCTCAACTCGTGACAGCCATAACTCTTAGCTCATAATTGATAATTAGGTGATTCAGGCGGCATTAGAAAGGTACTGAAGTCTAGTTTATGCCAGAAAAATTTCATCCATTTTGCTCAAACCGAATTCGAATTAAACCCGAAACATTGCAGACTGCTCTCAGGAAAACAGCATGGACAGGAACGAAGTAACCAACCCAACTAAGCATTTATTAATATAACCTTAAAATTCTTTAACTAAGGAACTTTGTGGACATACCCACAAGATTCCAGCACTCATTACAAAACTCCAACTCAATCATAAGCATAAGTAAAATTCAACTCTCAACCAAAGTTCACACTAAAACAAGACTCGACACCCTTAAGACACGACTCGCATACTAACGACCTCTAAGATAATGGAATTCCAACTCCCTCTTGGGCGAGGTGGTGGGGAAAGCTTGGTGAACAGCTTGTCTTCTCAAGTTGCTCTCTGTACTGATCTATAGACGCCTGGTATGTCTTGAGACGCTTGCCTTGCCTGTACACCAATTGTTCCGTGTGCTCAACCTTGTGCATCAGATCATAGGCAAAATCCACCATCACACGAAGAGTGGGATCTGCTCCAAGAGGATTCATCATAGTCCAATCCAAAGTAGTGTGACCACGGGCGTATAACGCCATGATTGTTGCTCATCAACTCAAAGCGGCGCTCACGAATATCCGGGCATGCTACATGTCGCGGCGGCTTCTATGCTTGGCTTCCATAGTAGCACGATGTCCAAGATGAGTGTGACAAGCCTCCAAGAAGTATCCTCCCTTCTCTCTGCATCCCAAGTGAAAATGCCAACAGCAGCCTTCCAAGATGTGTCTTCCAAAGGATGAGTATACTTTCGCGGCCGAGATGTACTCCACGGTAGCATTCCAATCATCGTAATATTGAATGAGCATCCCCACTAGACGGTGGTGTGATCTAGTGTTCCCATTCATGTGGTACTCCCGAACAGTCCATCCCATGGGAGGTGGTGGATCATCGGCTTGTGGCGGCGATGGGGGCTCATCTTCGCCTTCATCTCTAGTCGGATCAACAACCTCCATGGGGTCACCCTCCGGCACAACATCCTCCATGACGCCCTCTTCTTTTCTCGCACCACGTCTTCAACCACCACTTCTTCATGCACAGGCTCCTCCTGAGCAGGCGCCACCACAGGTTCAGTTGCGGCCTTGGACAGTGCAGCGTACTGAGAACGAGTCATGCGAGACATCTACAGAATTTAGACTTTAGTTAGAATAGAATCAAATAATTTTCATAATAAGACAAGATATGGAGCATAAAAATTAGCAAATAACCATGGTTATGAGAGGAAAGCATGAAATAAGTGAAGCAAGAGAAACTAAGACGACCATTCTAACTAGGCTTATGCGTCCCTACAAAATACCACGGAGCTGATACCAATTTGTCATACCCATTTTTCAAGAATAAAAACGAGTACAAAAATTACATATGTGCCCTGAGATCAATCACACATATGCAAGACAAATCACTGGAGTATCATATCCATAGCTTTATTACATAGCGTTCAATACCTATTACATGAATATTATTATATCTAATAAAACAATAAAGATAACTAGCACACTCGTGCTACTCCATTACTCCACAATGGATGCCAACCGGTTGACACCAAGCCTAGTACTCATCATGATAATTCTCATTGAAATCAGCATTCCAGTCTTGATCTATTGATGAAACATAGCAAGGGTAAGTACATATCGTACTTAGCAAGCATAACAAAAGGGGTTCATGAGGCTCAAAAAGATAGACACCGGTTAAATCTGCGATTCGCTTTTAGTTGATCAAAGTTTTAAGCATTAGCATCAAAATTTCCCAACAACCCATAAACATGTGAATAACAAGTATGAATAAATAATGAATCATAAACATGACATGAGCAAATGATCATCTATTTCGTCCGTTGTCTCCAAGGCCGTTCATAACCGCGAACACGGGCCGATATATCGGTTTTAACTCTTGAGGGTGTACACTTTCACTACGGGTCATGATTTTCCATTGCATGGGTTTCCGACCCCCCACAACACCGAAAACTCACATAAAGCCTTTCAAAGGTTCACCTAAAAATATTAGCGACCAACGAGCGATACAACCCCGTTTCTCCCATTCCGGCAAATCGCCAACAAAGATAGATAAAGTTCTTTGACCGACTAAAGCTAGAGCCACGTAGCCCCCATAGTTGTGCGATAAATCCCTTGATGATCGGTAACAAAATAAGTCCTTATGGAGAGCTAAGAGCTTCATAACATAAACCCCAAGCTCTTTAAGCCCTATATACCATGGCATCAAACTGCTTGTATCATGATTTAATACATAACAACAAAAATAAAGTGTGTGGGGTTGAGCGCTAGCAAAATTACTACCCAATGCATAAACCCATAGGTGTCAAGGAACAAGTATTCAAGACTAGGATAATCCTTAATGGCAATCAAGGAGGACACATGCATCATGAATTATTAATTAAATGAATAGGACAACAAGGATGATCCCATGCTATACTTGCCTTGGTTGAAGAACTCTTGACGCTCGGGTTACCAAGAATCTCGGTTCATACGTACAACTCACCGTCTACACCGATCGTCACGCAGCAACATACAATCATTCACACATACATACACGATGCAAACAAGAGACATTATGAGAACAGTACACCATCAGCAAGAAAATAAATTAAAAACACTTTAAAACACTAGTTTGCATTACTACGATCACATAGACGTCAAAATCACAGAAATCGGAGCTAAAACGCGGCTTTGATATGAATTTTACAAGATTAGCTTTAATAAAATAATAAGCTTAATATAAACTCGAAATTTAAAAGATTAATAACATGACTAATAGTAAGATTAACATGTAGATTACGGAATTACGAATCTAACGCAACTTGAACGGATCGATTTGGATTTAAAACGAAGAAGTTATAAGGATTTGAATCTGAATGGCAGTTCTGTAAATAAACCGAAACTGATTTCGAAATAAAATAAATAAAATTCAGATTTAAATCAGATATGAGGATCTCGGGTGAAATATAAGAACAACTAGGGTCTCTTTAACAAAAGAACCGCGAAGAGGTATCTTCTAATCTGGATCGTAGATCATGATTTGGACGGCTGAGAATCAAAAGAGAGATTGAAAGAGAAGGGACACCATGGCTGCTCACGTACGGCACGGTGGTTCCATTGCCGGCGACCATGGAGCTCGCCGGAGTTCGCGTAGCTGGCCCTAGAGACCATCAATTGACACGGGAATAGACCCAATCGAAAGAGGAGCTTGATGCAGACTCACCAAGGACGAAATCGAGGACCGGAACGCGACGAATCGCGGACCCGAGCTTGGCAGCAACAAAATTAGGGTTAGGATGCCTCGGCGGTTGCCCAAGGCTGGAGCTGCGAAGCAAGATGCAATTGGAGGGGTCTGGGCGTCGGCTTAAATAGCCTCGAGACCGGCAGCAAGGAAGGAAATCTCAGGCGAACTTGTTCACCGATGGAAACAGGAAGCTTCCATTTTAGGAAGGTGACTCAAGGTTGAAGAAAGGAAAATGAAGCTGCGCTGCTGGTTTCCTTGCTAAACTGGACCGAAGGCAATTCAGCCCAAGAGAAAAGAAAATGACGAGTGGCCCAAAAGAAAACAAATGGCGCATGACCAGGTTGGGTTGAACGAAAGAAACAGAAATTAGAGAGGAAAAGAATATCCTTTTCTTTTTATTTCAGAAATCCCTTTTCAAATGATTTCCAAACCATTTCGAATTCTTTTGCAAATTTGGTCAAATCCAAACAATACAAAATAACGATGCAGCAGCATGAGTGCACATACATGTGTCTAGCCTTATGATTGATTTTAATTTTCATAAAAATTATTATTCCTAAATTCAATGCTTCACACAAAATGCATAAATAAATCAATTTAAACTATTTAAAATTCATGCAAAATTTAGGGTGTTACAACAGCTATGAGGAAACCTGTAACCACTTATTCCTCCATTGCCCCTTTGCAAAAGAGTGTTGGCAATTCATTCAGGTGGAGGTCCCCCTGGCTGCAGATTTTCCAGAGATGGCTGAAATGGTCAAGAGGCAATTGCATTCAAGATTTTTCATGACTGCAGCCGTTCTTGTCTGTTGGACAATTTGGTCAGCCCGAAACAAGCTAATTTTTTGAAGGAATTCAACCATCTGTGCCAAGGGCAAAAGTAATCTTCAGAAAGGAGTTGATGCTTTTGAAGCACCGAATTAAGCCAGGATTTATTCATCAATTTGAAGCATGGATTCAGCTAATCTCTCAGTAGATTGTGGGCTTATTTTTTTCTACTCTTTCAAAGTGCCTTAGCTTTGTTCAGCTTTTATCCTTTCTCCTTTCTCCTTTCGAATCTTTTGTTGTAATTGTACTGTTTCGGTCTTCCTTTTAATAAAATCACCTGTAGGGATCACGATCCCTCCAGTTCCTTTCAAAAAAATAAAATAAAATAAAGAAGAGCAGGCAGACTATAAAGCCTATGTATTCCAACCCATTGTAACATATATCTTGCTCCTATATTCGAGAGAGCCAAAATAGAAGGATATATATAGATAAAATGTTCTGTGTTGTGTATTTTTAATAATTGGCATAGGAGGTGTTAGGATATTCCCCAACTGTTCGAGATGAACAACTGGAGGATTTGCACTGGCTCGGCAAGGCTGCTGCCAGCTGCATTGGTGATCCCAGCACCACGTTGAAGAAGGTGCCAGAACCCATAGTATTAGTTGTGGTAGCCGTCCCATTCTTGGTGGGATGCTCTCTTGTATAGGCCAATCCAATGATTTCCTATCAGGCTAGTTTCGCACCCACCAAAGATTCATAGATATTGTTGGGATCTAACTTTGGTTTCTATTTTAACTTTCGTCCCAAACTTTGAAGGTTTCAGGATAAACCAGAACAGAAGCCAAGTCTTACCTCGAAGATAGCTTCGCAAGATCTTTGGCTTCGCAAGAGAGCAACTTGGATGGAATGTGAAGACTAAGGTCAGGAAATCCAAGCGAAGTTGGCCACGGCGACTTCTTTGTGGAAGCCAAACACATTGTCTTCAAAAGGAACGGAAGCTTTGCGAAGACGAAAGTTTAGTTAAGATGAAGAGCGAAGATGAAGAATACATCGTCGCCGGAGAAAGAGTATTGAAGAATGTCATCTCGGGATTCTTAGTATTTTTGTACATCTACGAAGTCGGGGGCCTATAAATACCCCCTGACACCTTTTGTAATTGCCATGTTGAATGGCCACTTTGTAAACCATATCATCATCAACAACATGTTGTGTTGATTATTCGCCCAACATCTTGGCGCCCACCGTTTGTGTGAGCAGCGATCAACCCCACGACCACCAAGAGACCATGGCAAGACCCTCCAAGAACAAAACGGCAAACACGATGAAGAAGTCGCAACAGAAAATGAAGTCCCAAGAACAAGCGAAGACAACATGTCAAAAGAAACCACTCCCCAAGAAAGTCGAGCGAAGAAGCAAGGAAACTCCAAGAACTAGAAGAAGAGTTGACCGTAAAAAACGAAAAGAACTTGAGGCCCCAAAAGCGCGAACAAGAGAAAAAAGACATTGAAACAAAGAATACGAGAAGCCGAAAACAGAGCTTAAGAGATTGAATGAAGAACTCAAAGACCAAGACAAATAAGTCACAATCACAAACGGAACCAAGACAAATCAAAGCAATGAAAAGGCAATAGTCACAATTGACCCGCAATCTCCACTATCAATAGACTTACAAACAAAGCAAAATGGCCAAAAGGCTTCAAATTCAACATTATACCAATATACGAAAGGATTAACAGATCCAAGACAATTCTTGATGAGTTTTGAAGCGGTGTTGAGTCGAGGAGGAGGAGACGACAAAACACTAGCGAAGGCACTTATAATGGTAATGAAGGGACCAGCTCAAAAGTGGTACGCCGCTCAAGCCAAGATCTCGAAAAAGCCGGGAGCAACTTCGAACGACTCGCTAGTCGACTTCCAAGGATTCCAACACACGAGGCTTAACAAGCGATGATCTATTTGATATCAAGCAATACCCAAAGGAGCCAATAATTCAAGTACTACAAAAGATTCATCCAAATGAAGACCCAAATCCCGGAAGTTTGGACGAAGTCGTCATCATTGCCGCGATCGAGGGCCTCGGAGCTGGACAACCGTCTTCGCATCTCAAGAGAGAAAGACCGACAACCTGCCCAACTATATGAAGAAATCCAAAAGTATGCAAGGTCGGGCGACGATTTCGTGAAAAAATCGAAGAAGAGAATACACGAGAAATCAAGCAAAGACAAATAACCGCCTCAGGGCAATATAACTCCGGCGAAGACCATATTACAATCAATACCAAGCACCGCCGCATAAATCAAATCAACAACGAGCAAGGCGAAGACAACAACCAAGCTCAAAATAACCAAATAAGCCAATACAACAATAGAAATTTCAATAACAATCGAAAGGAGGCTTCAATCGAGATTTGGAGAAAGAAAAATTTTGAAACCCGAAGAAATGTCTTGCATCATCCATGGCAAAGGGGCTGGCCACACCTCGAAGATGTGCCCAACGGTAAAGAAAAGCATAGAACAATTACAACAAGAAGGCAAATCGATGGAGAACCAAAGATCAATAAATCTTTTTGTCTCAAGCAAACACTTCACAAAATCAAGCTTACTTCAATCCAAGCTACAATCGGCAAGTCTTGCGGGGGCCACCTCCGATATACAATTGCCAACCATCGGCAATAGCTCCGCCACAATGGGGACAAGCACAAAACTTACAACCCGAGGCTTCGGTGGCAAATAATACAACTAACGTCCAAAATAATGCTTCACCATCCCAGATCAATTGCAAGCGAGAGGCGGGATAATGACAATGCAGGGAGGTAACAAAGATAGAACATACAACAAACAACGAAAGAAAGAACTACTTTCAAGAGTCAACTCAATAACAATGGAGGGACCTTACAAGAAGACAAGATGGTCACACCAACCAATCATTTTACAGAACAAGACATGAAACTCAAAGATTACCCACATATGGATGCCATGGTCATAGAAGCAAACATTGATGGATGGGATGTCACAAAAATTCTAGTAGATGGAGGAAGCTCCGCCGATATACTCTTCAGCGTCAACATTAGATGCAATGGGAATCAAAAGACAAAGTTTGGGAAGAGCGAGAATATCCATTAGTTGGCTTCGGTGGCAAAAGGATAAATTCAATTGGAAGAATCGCATCTTTGCCGGTATCCTTCGAAACAAAAAACAATGCAAGAAACGAGAACAAGTGGCATTTGATGTTGTTGAAATGCATAGCCAATACAATGCAATCTTCTAAGAGGGAGCCTAAATATCTTTGAAGCAAAGATTAACTACTCTTACCCGCATGAAAGTTCCAAAGAATCAATGGGCCAATATCAATTCATGGAAATCAAAACGAAGCAAGAAACATTGAGAAAGATTCAGCTCCGGCCAAAAGAAATGTTTTGGCCATCGAAGAAATCAAGACGAAAATGAAGATAGAAAACGCCAAGTCACAAAAAAAAAGCGAAGACATGTTCCAAGAAAGAAACCAAGGAAGTCTTGTTAGATCCAATGGTACGAGACAAAAAAAGTCATCATTAGCGCCAATCTAACAAAAGAAGAAGAAGAACAACTTATAAGTTTCCTAAGAAGCAATCAAGATGTCTTCGCTTGGTCAAATAAAAAGACTTAGAGGGAGTCGCCAGAGATATCATCGAACACCGACCGAATGTCGACCCAAATATCAAGCCAAAGAAACAAAAAGTTACGAAAAAATCTCCGAAGACGAACGATGGCCGCTAAAGCGTATACGAGATTGCTTGATGCAAAAGTTATAAGAGAAGTTCAATTTACAACATGGTCGGCAAACATTGTGATGGTAAAGAAAAGCAATGGAAAATGGAGAATGTGCATAGATTTTACTGAGATCTCAACAAAGCTTGCCCAAAAGACAATTTCCGCTACCAAGAATTGACACATTGGTCGATCAAGCCGCGGGAAGTGAAATGCTAAGTTTCCTTGATTGTTTCTCAGGATATCATCAAATTTACATGAAAAAAGAAGATGAAGAAAAGACAAGTTTTATCACGCCATTTGGAACTTACTTTGCTTCCAAAGAATGGCGGTTGGGTCTTCGCAATGCCGGGTCAAGCTTTATCGAAATGACTTGGTAGCACTTAAAGATCAAATCGGAGACAATCTTTGGCATATGTTGACGACATAATAGTGAAAAGCAAGAAACGCGAAGACCACACGAAGGACTTAAAGCGGACTTTTGAAAAATTGAGAAAATCAAATCTCAAACTCAATCACGAAAAATGTACCTTCGGAGTGCAAAAGGCAAGATTCTCGGATGCATAGTTTCAGCAAAAGGCATCGACCCGAATCCAAAAAAATAAAAGCAATCATGCAAAACGAAGTTCCAAAGAACATCAAGGACATCCAAAAATTAACAGGAAGATTGGCTTCGCTAAACCGGTTCATATCAAAGTCAGCAGAAAAAAGCTTCCCAATCTTTCAAGCACTCAAAGGGGCGAAGACAAACTTTACATGGGGAGAAGAGCAACAAAAAGCATTTGAAGAAATAAAGAAATATCTCACAAGTCCCTCTACACTGACAACACCAAATGATAATCAAGAACTACTCCTATACATCTCAGCATCCGAAAAAGCAGTAAGCGCAGTTCTAGTACAAGAAAGCGAGAAAGACCACGCGAAGAAACAAGAACCAGTTTACTTTGTCTCCGAAGCCCTCTCCGGATCAAAGTTGTTTTACTCAGAAATTGAGAAAATAGCATATGCAGTACTTATGGCAACAAGAAAGTTAAAGCATTACTTCTTGGCTCACAAAATAAGAATTCCAACAAATCAACCACTCAAAGATGTACTCCAAAGTTGTAAATCTTCGGGAAGGCTTGGAAAGTGGGCAGCTGAAGTCTCACAATATTTCATTGAATTTGAGAAGAGAACAGCAATAAAGTCACAAGTATTGGCAGATTTCATCTCAGTTGGACACCAAAGAACATCTTGCGAAGATCAAAAAGATCATCAAGGGTGGACTTTGTCTTGCCAAGAATGGACAATGAATTGCGATGGAGCATGGGGCTCCGCAGGGCTGGTGTAGCAAAGAATAATCACTTCGCCATCCGTGTCAAAATGAAATACGCAAAGAAGACTTGAATTTCGATGCACTAACAACATCGCGGGAGTATGAAGCAAGATTCTTGGGGGGCCGCCAAGGCTAGAGCAATGGGCGTACAAAAAAAATCTTGATAAAAACAGATTCTCAAGTCGTGGCGAGGCCATGTCGAGAAAAATTACAAGGCAAAAGATCCGGAGAAATGCAAAATACTTGCAAAGTGTGAGGGATCAAGAAAAACACTTCGAAGGATTCACGATGCGAAGCATCTCAAGAACAAACAACGAAGAGGCGGATGAAATCGCGAAGGCAAAGGCTCAAAAAGTAAAAGCGCCCCGGATGTGTTCTATCAAATATTATCGAATCCTCGATAAAAGCAAAAATTGAAGAGCCAAAATATATTCACATCATTGAAAGCAAAGATTGGAGATCAGAAATAATAGCATTCCTAAGAGGATTTTATGAACCGAAGCGAAAGTTTGAAGAAATAAGAATGAAGCACAAGACAAGAAATTACAAGCTTATTGAAAATCAACTTTTCAAGCATGGCATTTGTGAACCACTACTCAAATGCATTTCAAGCGAAGAAGGCAAAAGACTTGCTGCTAGAAATACACATGGAACATGTGGAAATCATGCCGCCCAAGAGCCATAGCGGGAAAGGCATTGAGACAAGGATTCTATTGGCCAACAAAACTCAAAAAGATAGCGTGAGAAATAGTCAAAACTTGTCACAATTGCCAAATCTCAGCCAACAAGTCAAATGCCCCAGCCAATCCAATTCAGCACATTGAACCTACTTGGCCACTAGCAAGATGGGGAATAGACATAATTGGCAAACTTCCACCAGCCCAAGGCAATCATCAATACGCAGTTGTTGCAGTTAAATATTTCACAAAGTGGATAGAAGCGAAGCCAATCACAAACATGTCATCCACAACAATGAAAAAGTTTCTTTGGCAAAATATAATTTGCGGATTCGAATTCCAAGACACATAACTTTGGACAACGGTACTCAATTTGACAAATAAGATTTCGAAAGCTATTGCGAAAGTATGAAAATCCAACTTTGCTTCGCATCACCAAATATCCTCAATCCAATGGAGCAGTTGAAAGAGCAAATGGTATCATATGTGGGGAATTTCAAAAGAATCTAGTGGGACTCCCAAAAGGAAAATGGGTTGAGGAATTACCAAGGATTGTTTGGAGCCACAATACAACCACAACAAGATCAACAAACTTCACACCCTTCAAATTACTATATGGTGATGAAGCAATGACTCCGAAAGAGATACAATTCGAAGGTCCAAGAACAAGTGTTCAAATCACGGCGAAAGAGGACCAAAAAGACAAGCAAGGACTTGCTTTCGAAGAAGAAAGAAACCAAGCTGTGATGAATCTCGAGAAAATACCAAGAAGAAACAAGCAAATCGCACAAACAAGAAAGTAGTGAAAAGAGAATTACAGCGGGGAGACTTAGGTGCTCAAAAAGGAAAAGAAACGAAGATACCGTGGGAAAATTTCAAAGAAAAGTGGGAAGGACCTTTCATCATAACAAAGTCAAACAAGCAAAAAGATCCTATCACTTGGAGAATCTCAAAGGAGAAGAATTGAGTCATACATGGAACATCAAGGACCTCCGCAAGTATTATCCTTAGAAGTTTTTTTTTTTTCCGTTTTCAAGTTTTGTAAATAAACATGTTAGATTCAACTTCTTAGAAGCATTTTTATCATTTCAATCAAGAGCTGCACTCTTTTTCCACTCGGGGAAGCCCTTCCTTCGCGGGGTGAGTGGTTTTTAACGAGGCGAACTCTATTGTAAATTCTCATGTCAAATATAAATGAGAAAGTAGTTTCCCCAAACGTATGCATCTTTTACTTCTTTCCATTTACCACAAAGCCGAAAAGCAAAAACGCTTTAACATCGGCTAAAAGTCTTCACAAAAATAAAACTAAGTAGGTATAATTTAAGTATGAAACTAAAATTATTACCTACATAATTCTCTAAGGAGAAATTTTGACTTCAAATCGAAGTCTTCGCTCCCACTTCGCAAAAAAAGAGGGGACAACGTTTTTTCAAAATTCTCTAAGGAGAAATTTTGACTTCAAATCAAAGTCTTCGCTCCCACTAAAAAAAAAAAGGGGACGACGTTTTCAAAAGGAGAAATTTTGACTTCAAATCGAAGTCTTCGCTCCCCACTTCGCAAAAAAAGAAGGGGACGACGTTTTTCAAAATTCTCTAAGGAGAAATTTTGACTTCAAATCGCGATCTTCGCTCCCACTTCGCAAAAAAAAGGGGGATCGACATTTTTCAAAATTCTCTAAGGAGAAATTTTGACTTCAAATCGAAGTCTTCGCTCCCGTTCGCAAAAAAAAGAAGGGGACGATGTTTTTCAAAAATTCTCTAAGGAGAAATTTAGACTTCAAATCGAAGTCTTCGCTCCCACTTCGCAAAAAAAAGAAGGGGACGACGTTTTTCAAAAATTCTCTAAGGAGAAATTTTGACTTAAAATCGAAGTCTTCGCTCCCACTTCGCAAAAAAGAAGGGGACGGCGTTTTTCAAAATTCTCTAAGGAGAAATTTTGACTTAAAATCGAAGTCTTCGCTCCTACTTTACAAAAAAGAAGGGGACGACGTTTTTAAAGTTCTCTAAGGAGAAATTTTCACTTCAAATCGAACTCTTAAGCTTTTAACTTTACAAAAAGTAAGAGAACAAGAATTTCTAAAATAAAAAAAAAATACAAGACTGTTGGCGGTAACCAACGACATATTTTTTTCCCGTCAACTTACTACCATAAAGGGAGTAAAATTAAACCTTTTATACTCATATACATTTATCACTAATAAATTCCACTTGTAGTAGTGTCTTGTATTTTATTTTGCAGATTTATAATAAAAGCAAGTGGAAAATCGACCAAAAGTACGCCTTAGGGATAGCGCATTATTGCAAAACCCAAGCCCAAGAGCAAATCGACCCAAAGCGTCAAATCGGGCGAGCACGGCCCGGCCCACAACTTTTCGGGGCGAAAGACGACACCCCACCGAGACCGGGCCGGGCGAGCCCGAGGTGCTGTGGCGCCACCTGTGCGGCCGCACCCTCCCCCGAGGCGGTTTCGGCCCGGCCTCGGGAGGCGGTTCGTGCACTTTCCAAACGGGGTTTCCCGCCCTGCGTTGATCGGTTTGCGCACACAAGGAAGGTTTACTGTGTCGGTTTTGGTGTAATTTAGCACTTAGGCCCCTCCTCCAAGTGTATAAGTAGGCCCCTCTCTCCCTCTCTCAACACACACCATTTGGAGCCTCCTCACTTTCTACTCTTCTTCTCCTCTCCTCTCTACTCCTCCACTTCTCTAGTTCTTTTAGTCTTTAGTAGTATTTGGAGCAAGGCTAAGCTTCATTGGAGAGCTTGTACTTGGGAGAAGGAATATTCGGTATGAATACATTTATGGTTTATCCTCAAGTCTTGATCTCATATGCTTGTGCAATAGAGCTAGAGTATTTACATGTTATATTCTTGACATGTTGTTCTCGACACGATCATGATAGAAGAACTAGACTATAGTTCCTATGTCGTGGTTAGTCGTATAGAACTTAGGGCCTAACCATTCGTGCCATGTATTTGAGTAGAGTAAGAGTTGTCTTTGAGGTGGTGGTTCGTTGTGCCCTTCGGGGGTTTGCTCGTGTTCTATTCCGTCCATCCGTAGGGTGGGGGCCATGGGGACATGAGTAGTGTCCTAGTATGCGGGGCGTGGTGTCCGGATGCCGGGTATCCTTCGAATATGAGTGCATGCCACGGTTGAGGGGGTAGGCGGCTTGGTCGTGACAAGCCTTGACCGTCCCCTTGAAATCCCCCACGTTCGTGTGTCTTTGTAGGAGTTCGTAAATGCCTTCCTTCGGGGCGGATGCTCGGGAGGTCTCCCGTCCATCTCACTCTCAGCCTAAAAAACTCTAGTCATCTATGTTTGCATGATTATTAAGCGGGTCTTTGCACAGCTACTTTAGAATGCCTGCTCCACTTAGGAATATTCTTTATTCTTTATTTTCCTTTTATCCTTGAGGTTGGCCCAAGTGTGTGTCACACTATCTTAAAATATCATTACTTTACCCCTGTATTGAGTATTGGTCAATTGCATAGACATGTCATCTTGTTCATGCCCCCGCTAGAGTCCTACACCATGCCTTCCTTTGGGAAAATATAAATAACGATACCCTGAATATCTTCGGGTGAAATGCTACAACGGTATTTCCGTGGCGCTTACTTGGACTTGTTACGTAAAATGCTACGAAATGCCACCCGACATCCCGTGGCGATGGTAGCTGGAATGTAACAATTCCGGCGAAGTCGTTGTGGGGAGTCAACCCGTGGTTCCCGTGCTCTTGCCTTTTGGCACTTGCGCTTAGGAAACGCAACAAGCATTCTCGCGCCGTTGCGGGAAGGCATTGGTTATAAAGATTCTAGAAAGACATGTTCATAATGATGTGCATGTGTAAGTAGCCATTACTCATGCGGGCTAATCTTTCATGTTTTCTCTGTTGTGGATGAAGACGAGGATAGTGTTCGATTGGTTTGTCCTGTTGAACAACTACATCGCAAATCCGAGAGGCACTCCTAAAAAGAAGAACCCAACTCATATCAAATCTTCTCCCGCTACTCCAATCGACAAAACAAACCAATCACCCTTGCATCATCTAGTATTTCACTCATGGCCAAGTCGATCCGTGACCACTCCATCCCCTCTTTTGACAACGTGCCCGCCGGGCCGGCCGTCAATATGGGAACCGAGAACTTTGAGCTCCGGCCCGGCCTAATCAAGATGGTGCGAGCAAACCAATTTTATGGTTTGCCAAGTGAGGACGCAAGTGCACATCTGCAACACTTCCTTGAGCTCGGTGACACCATTGTCATCCAAGGTGTCGCACCGAAGCCATTAGAATCCGTTTGTTTCCCTTCTCCATCACGGGAAGGCAAAAAGCGATGGTTCTATAAAGAGACGGAAGCCGTCAACACGTGGGACAAGTGTTCCACGGCGTTCCTCACTAAATTCTTCCCCATGAGTAAAACTCACACCCTAAGGGGAAGAATTGCCAACTTCCGCCAAATTCCATGGAACCCATACCTGCGGCATGGGAAAGGCTACAAGAGTACATCCAAGCATGCCCGCACCATGGGATGGAAAAGTGGCTCGTGATACGTAGAACTTCTACAATGGGTTAACACCCATGTCAAAAAGAGCACATTGATGCCACTACTTTGGAGGTGCCTTCCTCTCCCTCACCATCAATAGAGCAACAAAATCTTATGGAGAAAATAGTGTCCAATCAAGCTTGGGGGAGGAAAGTCTTGGCAAACAAGAAGATAGCATGCGGATCGTGGAGGAGACGGACATGCACGCTACAATGGATCTCCTATTGAAAGAACTTGACAAGTGTGCCACCGAAGAAGAAGAAAACTTACGACATTTGTCAAGGCCATAGACTCACACGTAACATGTGAAGTCTCGTGGCAATGATGGCCATTCAGGGGAACGATCGCCTGAAACCCGTGAAGACGCGTTACTCACATCAACAACGGGTTCCGTCAACAAGGAGACCATAATGGGTGAAGCAACCAGTCGCGCCCACAAAACCAAGGAGGTAATTCAAACTCAAGGTATAATTCGAATCCTCTCTCTTGGAAAACTTGGTCTTAGGCCAAGCAAAAATAATTGAAGAACTTTCAAAGAAGTTGATGCTTAATGATGAAATAATTGAAAACATGATTTTCAAAATTAAAAAGTTTAACTTCTTCTTATGAAAGACAACTGAGCTTTAATAAAATGATAGAAACCCAATTAGCTCGGTTTTTTACGCTGCTTTACTGTTGTCGGCTCGGGGAAAAGTTTTGGGGCAACCCAAAATTTCTCTTGAATCTGTTAAAATGGTCTCAACGAGGTCCGGTAAGCCTCTATGTCGGAAGACAACAAGTCTCCTACCGAGCCACCAATCATTATCAAGAAGGAGGACCCCGGCTGCCCGACAATCACATGCTCGGTTGGCCCGCATGTCTTGAGGATGCCTTACGCGACCTTGGATCAAGCATAAACATCATGTCCAAGGTAACATATGATGAAATATTAGGTGGACCTTTGTCCCCGTACATTTTGAACTGCAGATGGCGGACCTATCACTAAGGAAACCGGAGGGGAGTAGCTCGGGGCGTTATAGTAAAAAATCCGAGAAGCATACATCCCGACGGACTTTGTCATCCTAGACATGGGTCACAACGAGAGCTGCCCCAATCCTTGGGAGACCATTTCTTAACACTACAAATGTAGTTTTGCACGTGGGATCGGGGCATGCTAGCTTCCATATGCGGGGCCAAACAATGAGACGCCCATTCAATGGGTTCAACAAGCATAAGAATGCTAAAACAAGCAGCCCAAGAAGGTAAAGCCACAAAGTGTTAAGCGTGCATGGCGAGATTGAAAGGGCGACATCCGCATCCACTTCTCCTGGATACGGGTAACACTCCATCAAGCACTAAATGAATGGAGAAGAGTCCTCGCTCGTCGGACTTTAAAAGGTGAGCCCTTGCCGAAGGTAAATCGGTAGTTATCCTTTTATTTTACAATAATAATCTCCCAAGTAATAACTCCATGATGCTTACGAAAAAAAATATATATATATATAAAAAAATAAGAATAAAATTGTTTACCTCTGTTGGATGAATCTTGTTTATCAATGCATGCTTCCTCTTTCTATTTTGGCATGTCTTGGTTTGGAAGTTTTGGTTATACGTATGATCATACTTCCATAGGCGTTTTGAATTGAGCATGGTGCTTAGGTCAAAAAGTCTACCTTGATCGAATTAGACATGGAGTCGAAGTCCGGTTATTGAACCTAAAATTGCTAGTGTAGATTTTGGTCGATCATATGGACTAACCCCTGCAGGAATTTATCAAAATCCATAAGGGTAAGTCTTGAAGATGACAACAGGCTTAACAGTAAAAATAAATAATAATAATAAAAAAAAAAATATATATATAAAAATAAATAAATAATAATAATAATAATAATAAAAAAGAGAGGGTAGAGAAGAGAAAAAAAAAAAAGAGAGAGATAAACCTTTCAACTCCAAGATTTTGTCCTGGTACTTTGATGACATCAAAAGACAAGCTTGGGGAGCCTCTAACCACGCCACCAGGCACAACTCGGATCATTGCGTGCTCAAGCTAAGCATCACCATAAAAAAGGTAAGCAAAAGGCTAGCTTGGGGGAGGACTCCAAGAAAGGTAACATGTATCTCACATTTTGATCATATTCTCTATCTTATGAAATGTTGAGTTACACTAAAAAGACAAATTTCATTCCTATATATATATGAGCTATGAAAATGTTTAGATTTATTCCCTTGTTGAAATGATGAATAGTTGCTCGTCTTATGCTTTACCTGTGCCTAGTTTATAATTCGAATTTCTCTAAAGTTTGGGTTTAGTGGCTAATTCTAAAAACTCATCCTGAAAAACCTGATTCATGTGGGTTGCATAGGCTCTATCCAGTCTAAGTTGTGGCCAAGTATGATATGGTACAAATGGATTTGCTACGATTTTGTCCAAAAGAGAGACTTGACATCCGGGATTCTACTTTGAAAAAAAAAGAAAAATAATATGGGCTATGCTAAAAAAAAAAAAAAAAAAGATGAAAAATGGACAAGTGTCCGAGGGCGAGTAGAGCCCACATCTCTAAGAGAGAGAAAAAAAAGAGAGAGAGAAATAAAAGACAAAAGTCTAGGGCGAGTAGAGCCCACCTCTCCAAAAAAAAAAAAAAAGAGATATATAGCAATAAAGCCCCTTCTTTCTTGAAAAAAAAAATATAATATAAATAATATTATCTAAATAAAATCCCGGATAAAAAGTTGATCAAAAGGATGAATGATAAGCACCTCTGTTATAACCGTTTTATCGGCAACCGCCCAAGGCTTTGAGAAAAGCTAGAAAGCCCCGCTACGATGAAAGGTAATAAAGGGTGGGAAAAAAGATGTGCCATTTTATTCAAACTCTAGCGTAAAATCTTATTATAACCCCGGCACTTGTGAAATGTAATCGGCATAGTAGCAACTCCCGATCAACAACCAAGTACTTATCTCTTTTTTGCTCGAGGACGCGCAAAGGGTAAGCTTGGGGGAGTTTGTTGATGGTAACCAACGACATATTTTTTTCCGTCAACTTACTACCATAAAGGGAGTAAAATTAAACCTTTTATACTCATATACATTTATCACTAATAAATTCCACTTGTAGTGTCTTGTATTTTATTTTGCAGATTTATAATAAAAGCAAGTGGAAAATTGACCAAAAAATACGCCTTCCTGATAGCGCATTATTGCAAAACCCAAGCCCAAGAGCAAATCGACCCAAAACGTCAAATCTGGGCGAGCACAGCCCGGCCCACAACTTTTCGGGGCGAAAGACGACACCCCACCGAGACCCGGGCCAGGCCGAGCCCAGTGGGGTGCGCGCACCACCACAGTGCGGCCGCACCCTCCCCGAGGCGGTTCGGCCCGGCCTCGAGGGAGGCGGTTCGTGCACTTTCCAAACGGGGTTTCCGCCCTGCGTTGGTCGGTTTTGCGCATACAAGGAAGGTTTACCAGGTCGGTTTTGGTGTAATTTAGCACTTAGGCCCCTCCTCCAAGTGTATAAGTAGGCCCCCTCTCTCCCTCTCTCAACACACACCATTTGGAGCCTCCTCACTTTCTACTCTTCTTCTCCTCTCCTCTCTACTCCTCCACTTCTCTAGTTCTTTTAGTCTTTAGTAGTATTTGGAGCAAGGCTAAGCTTCATTGGAGAGCTTGTACTTGGGAGAAGGAATATTCGGTATGAATACATTTATGGTTTATCCTCAAGTCTTGATCTCATATGCTTGTGCAATAGAGCTAGAGTATTTACATGTTATATTCTTGACATGTTGTTCTCGACACACGATCATGATAGAAGAACTAGACTATAGTTCTTATGTCGTGTGGTTAGTCGTATAGAACTTAGGGCCTAACCATTATTCATTGCCATGTATTTGAGTAGAGTAAGAGTTGTCTTTGAGGTGGCGGTTCGTTTGTGCCCTTCGGGGTTTGCTCGTGTTTCTATTCCGTCCATCCGTCCGAGGGTGGGGCCATGGGGGACATGAGTAGTGTCCTAGTATGTGGGCGTGGTGTCCGGATGCCAGGTATCCTTCGAATATGAGTGCATGCCACGGTTGAGGGGGTAGGCGGCTTGGTCGTGACAAGCCTTGACCGTCCCTTGAAATCCCCCCACGTTCGTGTGTGCTGTAGGAGTTCGTAAATGCCTTCCTTCAGGGCGGATGCTCCGGGAGGTCTCCCCGTCCATCTCACTCTCAGCCTAAAACTCTAGTCATCTATGTTTGCATGATTATTAACGGGTCTTTGCACGACTACTTTAGAATGCCTGCTCCACTTAGGAATATTCTTTATTCTTTATTTTCCTTTTTATCCTTGAGGTTGGCCCAAGTGTGTGTCACACTATCTTAAAATATCATTACTTACCCCTATTTGAGTATTGGTCAACTGCATAGACATGTCGTCTTGTTCATGCCCCTGCTAGAGTCCTACACCATGCCTTCCTTTGGGAAAATATAAATAACGATACCCTGAATATCTCCGGATGAAATGCTACAACGGTATTTCCGTGCGCTTGCGGACTTGTTCTGTAAATGCTACAGAATGCCACGACATCCCGTGGCGATGGTAGCTGGAATGTAACAATTCCTGCGAAGTCGTTGTGGGGAGTCAACCCGTGGTTCCTGCTCTTTGCCTTTTTGGCACTTGCGCTTAGGAAACGCAACAAAGACATGTATATAGAAGATACAACATCGCAAGGCACTTATTCAATTTCACATACAACACATACAAAGTTTAGGAAAAATTTTTACATACAAAAGTATAAACACTCAAAATTCTTCAGAAGCAACACTACTTGCTGCCTCGCTCAAAATATCTTCAACAACCTCATTAATTATTTTACCCGCTGTGTCTTGCAAACCATCCCCAAAGATAAAACTTGGGGATACACTTGAGCAAGAAGACCAAAATCTAAAACCTTAAACGTATCAAGAAAAAGCTACAATAAATCAACAACAAAGCAACCGGAATAACACGCTAATTTTACCTCGTCCAACATTACTGAAATCAACAACCCTAGGCATCCTATAGGGATCTTTGCCTCTAGACTTCCCAAGATAGTTATCCACAAACTCATCGACATTAGCACTACCGAAGCCTCGAAAAACTCCGAAGCCTCAAAAACAAAATCACCCTTCGCAATCATAAGAGGCATTGCGACAACAATATCTTCTTTGCGAGGCTTCAGCGGAAGATACCGCGCAAGATTTTCCAAAGTCAAAATTCGCCATAGAAAACAAAGAAAATTTAAGCTTCGCAACAACGATAACTTCGCTTAAATCATAAGTAATAAAAGCTTAAACAACCCATCAATTTAACAAATTTACAACATTTCCATCCAAACATGTTTTCTACTGACCTTCCAAAACACTAGAAATAAGGATTGATTCAAAAAGCTAGCCCCTCCGCTCACTAGCATCGTCCACGACTCCTCTGCTCCTCCTCTTGGATCCTTCTTTCCTCTTCCATTTCTTTGCTTCCGAAGAGCTGCTTCCTCCCGTGAAATATCGAATTCAAGCCGTTAAAACCAAAAGTTAGCACATAAAACAAAATTATGATCACGACAAAGGAATAATGAAAAATGGAAATAAATACCTTCTTCAGTTTCTCTTTAACCTTCTCAAGGCAGTGCTCGCGACCACATTGGCACCAATATTCATTGAAAAACTTCTTACAAAGTAGATGAGTACGAGGAGAAATCTGATTGATAGCATCCGCAGAAACTTGAAAGAAGGATCAACAAAAACATCATATAACGGATCGTTGGCCTCTTTCATGAGATGCAAAAGTGCCCTGGTAGAGTACATGACACTTTCGTGTCGTGTCACGCTGAACAACAACACTTAGATCTTCATATTGTCGGCAAAGCCGGTGAAAAAAAAAGGATCATATTCCCCAAGATCCCAACAAGGGTCTTCGTGAACGGCACCCCACTTTTCATATGCAATTTTGCGATATCCCACATTCCATTGAATTTCCTATGGAAGAATTCATCCATTTACGTCTTCTTTTTTTCTCCAAATACTCCTTCTCTTTTGTAAGAGTAGCAATGGTGGCCTTCGCGGTCTCAAGCTGCTCATCCTTCTCCTTAATATTGTCCGAAGCTTTGTGATACAAGCGATCAATCTTTTCGCCATTCATCCACAACTTCTCCTCTTTCTTTCTCTTTAGAAGCAACTTGAGATTTCAAATCGCAATCTCCTTTAAAAGGGACTTCTCACGAACAAATAAAAGGCGGTCGCGTTGTCCTCAAGTGATTTTCTAAGCCCACGATACACAAGAGCACCCCTGCACAAACAAAACAAACTAATTAGAAACAATTTATAAATAATCAAACTTTGCATTTGCAAAAGTGTATTCAAAAAAAAATAATAAAAAAGTTTTACCTTATACATCAAATTGATTCCAAAGATCGGCCAACTCCAAAGGATTCATCTTTGCAAGCTCGGCCTCCGCGCCTCGAGAATGAAAAAAGCATCATCAATGCATTTAGTCAATCTGTTTTCTCGGTCCTCTTCGGGAGCACGCGAAGTTTATCCACACCTACTCCAACGAACTTGAAAGAATCCAAATTGACACCACTTTCAAAGCAAAACTTCAAAGTGTTGTCAATGGACTTCGTAATAGCTTCGAGATGTAAGCTCTGTTTCTTCAACAAAGAACTTGAGGAGTAGGGTGATCCAAGATAACATCCTTCATTGATCCAACATCAATAGTTTTTTTCCCTTGATGAAGTTGAAGCATCGGGGAAAAAATTGAGCTAAAAAAAAAAACGAGAGAAAATAGTCAAGAAAATAGGAATTCAATATAAAAGTAATAAAGATAAGCAAAGCTAAAAATACTTACAAACTTTTTCACCTTCCTTCAAAGGACAAGGTATCTTCGCCTGAGCTTCAACATTAACCAACGATTCGGACAACCCGGCCATTTGATGACCGCTTTCACGGTCATCTACCACATCGTCAAAATCATCAAGGGAAAATTGAGCGGTTCTTGTCCCTCTCTTGTGCAGCTTTTCCTTCACAAATTTAACGGCTTCTTCAGCCCTCTCTTTTTGAAGTTTTCTCTCGAAGTCTTTTTCCAAATAAAAAAAACAAAAAGACGAGTAAGGAAATCAAGATAAGCATCTAAGGAACAATAACAAAGTGTAAACTATACATACCAGCCAGTAGTTCCGTCTAGCACTTCCGAAGACTTCTCTATAACAATTTCGAAACCTTAGAAGGTTACGGCAGCCATGCCAATCGGTTTATTTTGCGGCAGCATCACCACTTTCTCCAACAATTTCTGCTTCCGAGAACGGCTTCGCACCAATATCACCACCTTCATTTCTCTCAGGAACTTCGGTGTTAGGGACCGAAGAGGGATGTTCTGGATTCACTAGCAAGCGACTCACATGAATATCTTTGGCTAACTTAGCTAAAATAAGACTATTGCGCTCATCACTCAAGCGTAGAAGTGCTATCGGCTAAATTCATAGGAAAATGCTGGAGTTGGGTCCCTAAGTCTAGGGAAAAGGGAGATCTCAAGACGATTAGGCGAAGCTTCCATTGCGGAAGCATCAGCAGCATTATCTTCGCCAGCAATGCCTGAAGCACCCAATTTCTGCGAAGACCCAAAATTTTGTAAGTAGTTCGCCAACGGAGTAAGCAAGTCCGGGGTCAAACCAGTAGGAGCAAAAGCTTTGCACATTTTTCTCACCTCCAAATCTCGAAAAGAAGTACCAAATTTCTAGCCCTCAAGGATTGGGACATCAATTTCACTATCGATAAGATCAACACTATCAATCAAATCCTCAACAATCTTCTTAGCTTTCTTCTTCGAGGCTTGGGACATTGCCTTCTTGAGGGTGTTCTCACCGAAGAAGATGGCTTCACAACATCACTTCTCTTTCTCTTCAAGTCCTTGTCGATTCATTCTTGCCCTTCTTATCCCTCTTACGAGCATAAGCGGGGGCGGGCGAAGTCTTATAAGTTACTTTGGCTAAATCAAAAATCCGATTCAACCTCACATAATCCTTGCCGATAATCTCATCCATAAGTCTTCTTTCGGTATGCAAAATACTTCCCAAGTAATTCGGTAGCTTTCTTTTCAACAGCGAAACAAAAATCCTCTTCGGTCTTGAACGAGGGCACAACTTGGTATCTCTATCGGGGAAAAATATAATCCTTCTCTCTCACAACCTTTTGATGGTAGCGAAGAAAGTCCCATCCAGTAGCGAAGAGGCCAAATGCCGGTAGCTACATACTCCTCAACCAAATCTCGTGTAGATTGTTGAGAAACAACTCTTCCAAAAGCTTTCAAACACTCGAGCAATTTTTTGATTTAGTATAACCAGGGCTTGCACTCAAATTTCTCCCTATGCATCCAGAAGCCGGGGATAACTTTTCTTCACGCCTTTTCTTCCAAGATTTTCCTCAACCATAGGAACTTTGTGATAGAACCAATAGTCATACCAACCATCGGCCCACTTATTCTTTGAAGCGGGAGAAATTTGCTTCGACCTCGAAAGCGATCTTGAAGCTACAACACCCAAAATGTGGTTTCACGATGCGTTCCTCGATCCTCCGAGACCGAAATTGAGTATGCAATTCATGCAAAGCAATGAGAATGCATCAATATCCGGCTTCACTTCTTGACTTCGTCTTTGCCCGGATAAAAAAGAGACAACTTGACTATGGCATTTGGAGTTAGATGATGCATCTCGATATTATATCTTTTGAAAATTTCCTCAAGAAAGTCTTGAGGTGGCATCGCGAACCACCAGTAAACAAATCTTTGAAAACAACGCATTCATCGGGGCTTAGGCTTCGGAACCTTTTCATCGTGCTCCGCAGCCTATCTTGACGACGCCCCCGAGCACACCATCTTTTACCATCTTTTTGTAATCTTCGTCGGTCATCTTACTACGACCAAAACTCAAAGGAAATCCTATCATCCGGAAGTAGCTTCGGACTCACGAGCGAAACTTCACGATAACCCATCTTCTGAATTTTCTTGTTGTGAGTTAGTCTCCTCGTCAACTTCTTGTTCTTGAGAACCCGGTCGAACATCTTCGACAAGTGCCATTCTAAAAAGAAAAAGATAACAATCAATAAAAACAAAAAATTCTTACACTTCGATAAGAAAAATTACCTAACTTAGAGGAATTGCGTAAACTCCACCTAAAACTTCCGGAGGATTCGGCCGCAAGATTAACTTCAAGTCACGAGAAAAACTTCAAAAAGATGGCCCCTCTTCAAAAAGATGAAGAAAACAGGGGGGTCCTTCGCTATTTATAGACTCCTTCGGTCAAACGGTCAAACTAGCCGTTAAAAAAATTCAAAAATCAATCAAAATCGATACGAGACTAGCGAAGATATTCGCAAAGTCACAACTTAAAAGAATAGTCCAACTTCAAAGTTTGGGACGACGTTTTTCAGATCGAAACAAAGTTTTGAAAAAAACTTATGATTCGTGGGTTTCATGCCTTTGAAGTCGGCCTTAAGCCCGAGGGCTTTTGTTGGGATCTAACTTTGGTTTCTATTTTAACTTTCGTCCCTAAACTTTGAAGGTTTCGGGATAAACCAGAACGAAGCCAAGTCTTACCTCGAAGATAGCCGCGAAGATCTTTGGCTTCGCAAGAGAGCAACTTGGATGGAATGTGAAGACTAAGGTCAGGAAATCAAGCGAAGTTGGCCCACGCGGCGACTTCGCTGTGAAGCCAAACACATTGTCTTCAAAAGGAACGGAAGCTTTGCGAAGACGAAAGTTTAGTTAAGATGAAGAGCGAAGATGAAGAATACATCTTCGCCGAGAAAAGAGTATTGAAGAATGTCATCTCAGGATTCTTAGTATTTTTGTACATCTACGAAGTCGGGGGGCCTATAAATACCCCCGACACCTTTTTAATTGCCATATTGAATGGCCACTTTGTAAACCATATCATCATCAACAACATGCTGTGTTGATTATTCACCCAACAGATATACTATTGTGTCTCGGGGTAATGTCATAGAGAAATGAGGGAGTTCATAAATCGGCAAACATCTTGTTTGATTAGTCCTCCAGTTAACTTGACATCGATTCTGATATGAACAAAATTTCTTCAGTAGTGTTTTAAGCGTTAATTTATCATTATTTCTGCAGAGAGAGAGAGAGAGAGAGAGAGAGAGGTATTGAACCAATGCATTTGTGGCACAATGATTTGAGCATCTTTGACGCTCAATCGTATCATTGCCAAACAATACACTCAGCTGATGAACTAAAACAATTTAATTAGAACCATATATGAATTTGTTTCTGTTAGTGTTTCCGTGACAAGAACACTGATTTCAGCATATTCGATGATCAAGCAAAGCACTGGCAAACAGTTCTGAAGGTGCAAGTAATTGCAAGCAGGCTCTATGAAATTCATTTGTGACATGGGAATTCAAATATTGCACCTGGCCAAGGATCGATGAACTCATGTAGAAAACTGATTCGTCTCCACTAACTTATTTTTTTGCACCATGCATTATTGGATAAACAATATTAATTTCTATGGTTGTACGTGAGATCGTCTTTCTCCATTACTGTGTTTGCATGCCAAGATTGTTCGACGATCAACAGATTTCACATGCCTATGTGAGGTAACAGAACCTTAATTTGGTGTTCCAAAGCCCAAGCGGACCATCACAAACCAGTCTATGTATGTCAGTAACGAAAGGCAGGATTGGTTGATAACTCTGATCAGTTCTTCCTCATGCAGATAACTCCTTCATCTACCAGCCGTAGCTTGGATAATATGCTTTTCTTAACCTTCCTCAACAGCAAGTCGATCATTTCACCCAGTTGGGCCAGTTGTATTTGTGGTTGGGCCTGCTTGTTCTCCTGGGCCTTGCTTCCACAACCAGCCCACTACTTCCGGCCCACTACTGGAATCTCCACTGTTTTCTCATTTCGCGCCAGCTTCAACACCTCCTTCTTCCGAGTTCCTGACAACAACCAACCATATAATTTGTATCCCTATCTGTCTAATTTGTATCCAACTTGGAGAGGTGGTCATAGACACTTGGAATGTCCTGATGCTTCCCATGCGTATTGTTGTTGGAGAGCTACGCCCCATTGATCGTCGAGGCAATGTGCCTTAAGAGCACTAAAAGAACACAGAACCAAAATACACCTGCAACAAAGGAGAGCAGGCGCTACTAGCATATATAGCCTGATGAGGATAGTCTATACCACATTTGCTCCTTGATTGTTCACTACAATGTTTTTGTACCTTCTCAGCTACCGTCTGAAACAGATATATTATATTATCTCCAGGTATTTGCATTATATATTGCTGCGATCAATATTTTTGTTCCACATACACCTGCACTGTTCATTGTTTAGTGATAAAAAAAAACATTTCCTGATATGGCACTTTATGTCTACTTATAGGCACAACAGAGGCATAAAAAGAAAAAGAAACTATTATCAACAAAACCTTCCTTATCTATTTCCTAATTTGCACCATTGTTTCTGTCATGTGAGTACTAAAAAATTGTAATACAGATTGAGTGTCTTGGCGGCGGTGGGGTATCTGGATGACTTAGGTTTTCAGCCTTTTTGGGCCAAATTGTCAGCGGAACGGCCCAAAAACATCACGCCAAAAAGAAAAAATTTGTTTAGCAACGGATCATCCGAGTTTGTTAAGCACCTATAGCAACGGACCGTCCAACGCACAAGTAAAAAATTTATAGCCACGGACCGTTCATTGCCGTATTTGATATTAGCAACGGACAGTCCGTGACAAACTTTTAGCAACCCACCATCCAATGCTAATTAAAACTTTTAACAACTGCAGTCGATTGCTGTTTAAGTATTGTGGTGTAGTGTACATGGCATGCCTTCTCTCAGACTACTACACAAAAGATTAACTATGGCAGTTATTTTCGATTTATCGTGCCGATTTTTGCGACCGCCATCGATGCAAGGCCACGATTAATCGATAGATTAACCGCGGCAGTTTTTCGACCCCCAATAGCTGCTACAGTGAATCCAAAAAAAAAGATAAACCCATCCCAAACACTAACGGGACGGGATCTCAGCTGCCAATGTCGGATCCGCCCCACTGCACCCGTACCGCCGTTGAGATGCTAGATCAGCCCTTGGATGCGGATCGGCCCTTGGATGCTAGATCCATCGCCTAGTACACGCAACCTCCCCACGTACGTGCCGCATCTCGCCCGGGTTTGGGGAGGAGGCACCTGCCGGACGCCGATCGAGTACAGCAGTAGCCTCTGGGAGCCGCTACCCAGCCCGTGCGCCTGCACCGCCCGAGTGCCACCGGCCAAACGCTGGCCCCGAGGGAGAGAGGAGGGAGAAGGGAGAGCGGGGGGTGGAGCCATGTAAGGAGAGGGCGGGGAGGGGAGGTAGGGCTGGCCGTGGGTGGGACGCATGGAGGGTTGGCTAATCCCCGGTGAAGTGGGGGAGGGAGGGGTGTGCGGCTATAGGGAGGGAGGGGAATGAGTTAGGGTTTCTAACTTCCTCGGGTTACATACTACGAAGTCTTTATTGAGCTGACATGGGCTGCTCATTGCGAAATGGCTAGACATCTAGGCCTCATTAACCATGGTGGATTTTTAAAACCGTCACGGTTAATCAAGGCATTAACCAAGCCGGATTTTTTTTAAAATGTCACTATTAATAAAATGAAAACGCCTCGTAAAACTGCCACAAGTATAATATTTCTCCCATGAATAATTTAGTTCATTTCATAGCTTTCTCACAACATTGTTGCCCCCTTGCACTATAGCACAACTTCTCAATTGATGGAAAACATAGGCCTAAGTAGGCACATGTAAACTATCTATGACTTCAAAATGCCATGGTTATGTACTCCCTAAAATTAACAAGTAGAGGAACGTGAGAATGGTCAACCCAATATATACCCAGGGGGCTGATTACATTTCTTTTGTGTTTTTTTTGAGTAAGATTACAAAAAAAAAGATTACATTTCTTTTGTTTGGTAAGCTCAGTCTATACAGTTCCTGTGGCAGTGCTAAGCTAAGCCTCAACTGTGTTATTATATATCAAAATTTCACAAAAAGAAAACAGGTCAAGTTTGTATATAGTCTTCAAACAACGATGCAGCAAAGGAGAGCAGGCTGGCAGCATAGTTTATATAGCCAGATGAGAGCTCAATATGACATTAATTTCCTCTAGCATTATATTGCTGCAAGCAATATTTTAGTTCCACTTTCATACACCTTCATTATTCGTTATCTCATGAAAATAAAAAAACCATTGTTGATTTGGCAATTCGTATCTGTTTACAGGCACAATAGAGGCATCAAAAAATAGCATTACCTACTTCCTCGCTTCTAGTGAGCGCCCGGATCTTTGGGCGGTCGGCGAGGGGGAGACCAGGCCTCCATGGTCGCCGCCAACATTCTCCCTTAAGTTTTTTGTCTCGGCGCCTAGGGTTTCCTAGGCGACTCGAGTTGGGTCGTCGGCGTTCCCGGTCATCCTTTCTTCCACCTCTGTCCACCCGATCCCTGGGGCTTCTACGGCTGGGGTCTCCTTCCTAGGTTCCCAAGATACGTTCCCGCAACCACGAGTCCGTCATCGCTTGCGGCTTTTGCTCTCTCCGAGACCGCCTTTCCCATAAACCCTAGTTTTTGCTAGCCTTCACCAAGTGTCCACCAAATTCTTGGTGGCGTCGGCGTGTGTGTGGCGGTGGTGATCTCAATGGAGGGGGTTTTGGGCTGTTGGGGAAGATGCGGTTGTCGCCGGGCGGAAAAGAAGACCATCAAGATCGGTGCGGGTGCGGGCGTTGGGGGAGGGAGCGATCGCCCACCCAAGGCGGTGGCCAAGTTGTTGACGGAGAGGGGCGGTCAAGGGGGAGGTGATCGAGCAATCGGTTGGATGGATCCGTGCCCAATCAAGGGAGTCTCTTGCACTGATCTTGGGGACAACGTCTTCGTGATCACCTTCAACCAGCGAGCGGGGTTGAGGAAGGCCTTGGATGACGGTCCCTGGACGATCTCAAAGGAGCTGTTGATCGTGGTGGAGTTCGATGAATCCAAGTCGGCGGAGGAGATGGATTATGTGTCGTTTCCGATCTGGATGCGCGTGGAATGCCTTCCTTTCGGTATGATGAATCAGATGACGGCGCATGTGATTGGGGATGATGTTGGTGAGTTCATGGAAACGGACGTGGGAGATGATGGCATGGCGGCGGGGGGGGCTCTACGCATAAAGTTGAGGCTGGATGTCCGCAAACCTCTCGCGCCGAGGTGTGACGGTGGATCTGGGGGTGACAGAGGGAGAGATGGTGCCCGATCTCGTCTTTAACGCCCGGCCGGAGTTACGCTACATCTGCGGGATTGTGGGGCATATCGATCGGGCATGTCACCTGAAGCTGGGGAAAAATGAGAGTGCTCCATTCAGTCGCGAGCTGCGGTACATCCCACCATGTAAACCACTGAGTTTCAAGCATCAGGACTCGAGTGGGATGCAGTCGGGGAAGAGTGGAGGATCAGGCTCATGGAGATCTAGTCGCTCTGACTCTCGGTCGGACGGGCCTTCATGGAGGAAAAATTCTGGTGAGGTTGAGGTCAAAAGAATTGAGGGGGGCAAGGGCTCGGCGGAGCAGGAGGTCATGAGTCCTTTGAAGGAAAAACCAAGAGAGGAAGGAAGGGGGAGGTGCAGATCTTTGTAGCGACCACCCCGGTTGCCGTCGGGGGCGTTGTTTTGGTGGACGGGCTGGTTCAGGTGAGGAGGGCGGCAAGTCGGGGGAAAAGGAGGCCGCACTGATAACAGTACCAGGCATACAGCTGGGCTTGGGGGCATGGATGGGAAGGTGACTGATGCTCATAGCAAAAAAGGAGGAAAATTTAAAAGGGTGCCGAGGACGTGGGGGGGAAGGCCGCCGGATCTCCCTCTGCTGGTCTTAAGAAGAAGAGGAAGGAGATGGGGATGCGATGGAGCTCGATGTGCAGGGAGAGTGCAAAAAAGTGAAGCAAGGGGGACCTGGGGGAGAGGAGGAGCTGGTGATTCCTTATGTAGCGGGGGCTTAACAGCCCGACCGGTCCACAATGAAGATAATTGCTTGAACTCGCCGCGGGTTGGGGAACGGCGCGGTAGTTCGTGGGCCTTCTCTCAATGTTCGAGGGAGGAGGGGACCCCGACATTCTGTTCCTGTCGAAACTCCGAATGACGGAGAGCGGGGTTGGTGGATTTAGGTGGAAATTGGGCATGACGAACATGGTTGCGAAAGATTGTTCTGAAAACAGGGTGGTGGTCTCGCACTCTTACTCGAAGACAGGGATCAATCTCCACGTGCGTGGCATTTCGCGGCTGTTCATTGATGCGGATGTCATGGAAGGTGATGGTCTTTGTGTGGCGACTCACGAGGGTTCTATGGGGAACGGATGAGAAGCAACTGTCTTGGCGGGCGTTATGTTTTGAATGCCTCAAGACAATGACCATGGCTCTGCTTGGGGATTTTAATGAGATCCTCCTAGCATGTGAAAAGGAGGGAGGACAACCGAGACAACAATGCTTTGTATGGATCGGTTCAGGGAGGCTCTCACGGAGGATTGCGAGTTGGCGGACTTGGGATTTGTTGGAGACCCCTTCACCTGGCGTAATAACGCCCACACGTCCGATCTCTACATTCGGGAGAGACTGGATCGTGCGGTGGCAAATAAAGATTGGGCGTCAAAGTTTTCCTTTGTATCATACAATAAATGGGGAACCTAGACACTCCGATCATCGGCCGGTGATAGTGGATACCAATCCACCCTGCAGTACGGGGTAGTGGGGGGCAGCATGCCTTTTGCTTTGAGGCGGCGTGGGTGGATGAGGAGGATTGCGAGTCATTGTTGACAATGCATGGAAAACGGCGAGGAAGCTAGAGGTGAGGATGTTAGCGGTGCGACAGGGCGGTAGCAAGGGAGTTGGGAGATTGGGGGAGGAATGTGTTGGGAGGATTGGAGAAAAATATTAAAAGAACAAGAAGAGCTCTCGAGGATTGCAGGCGTGGCCTCATCTCATCGGCCACTATTGGGCGGAGGAGCTGTTGAGTTTTTAAACTGAAAAAAATTGGAGGAGAGGAAGGAGGTTTATTGGAGGCGCGTGCTAAGGTGCATTGGCTGAAGCATGGTGACCGGAATACTCGGTTTTTCCATCAATACGCTACGGAAAGAAAGCGGCGTTGCCATATCGGGAGACTGGTCAAGGAGGATGGGGCGGTAGTGGAAGATCGGAAGGAATGACGGAGCATATTGCTAATTTTTATTCTGGTTTATTCACGACCACTGCGGGATCCGGGAGTGCGGAGCTGTTATCACATGTTCCACTCGGGGTCACCAAGGAGATGAATCAGGCGCTCCTACGTCCTTTCACCTCGGAGGAAGTTAAGGAGGGTTTGAATGCTATCGGTGATCTGAAAGCGCCTGGAGCTGATGGTTTGACGTCTCTATTTTATAAAAAATATTGGGAGACAGTTGGGGCAGATATCACTAAGGCGGTCTTTGGATTTCTTGAATGGGGGTGAGTTGCCAAGTGAATGGAATGAAACTATCATTGTGCTCATCCCGAGGTACGAACCCTGAGAGCTTGAAAGATCTCCGTCCTATCAGCTTGTGCAATGTTTTGTATAAAATTGCCTCAAAAGTTCTTGCCACTCGTTTGAAAGTTTTTCTAGATGAAATAATTTCACCAAATCAAAGTGCTTTTTGTCCCCCGGGTCGATCTTATTATAACTAACAATGTGTTGGTGGCCTATGGACTGACACACTTCCTGCATAATAAGAGGAGTGGTGCTGATTGCTATGCTTGCTTTGAAGCTTGACATGAGTAAGGCCTATGATAGAATCGAGTGGCACTTTCTGAAGGGGATGATGGAGAAGTTGGGGTTTGATCGAAGATGGATTGATATTATCATGAAATGTGTGAGCAGTGTGTCTTATCGCATTAAGGTGAATGGAGCTTTGACGGAGCAGATTATACCCTCTAGAGGACTCAGGCAAGGGGACCCCCTCTCCCCGTACCTGTTTCTCTTGTGTGCTGAGGGTTTCTCCTGTCTATTGAATGATGCAGAAAGGAGTGGGAATTTAGAGGGGGTCAAAATATGTGCGAGTGCTCCGAGTATTACTCATCTCTTGTTTGCAGATGATTCTTTGCTTCTCCTAAAAGTCAATGACGGGAATGCAACTCATTTGCAGCATGTGCTACAGCTATATGAGAATTGCTCGGGGCAGGTGATTAACAAGGACAAGTCCTCTATTTTGTTCAGTAAAAATTGTGATGATGAAAGGAAAATGCAGTTTATGGCAGCCCTGAACCTGTCCCAGGAGAAGAAAAATGACAAGTACTTAGGCCTACCGGTGTATATGGGTAGATCCCGGACAAAGGTGCTTGCTTATTTGAAAGATAGAGTATGGAAACGTATACAGGGCTGGATGGAGAAACTCTTATCACGTGCTGGGAAAGAAACATTGATCAAGGCTGTTGCACAGGAAATTCCCAGTTATGCCATGTCCTGTTTTGACTTGACTAAGTCCTTGTGTGATGAAATTAGCTCCATGATTTGCCGTTTTTGGTGGGCTCAACAGGAAAAAGAGAAGAAGTTGCATTGGATATCTTGGCAGACTCTGGCTAGTCGTAAGGACAAAGGGGGTCAGGGTTATAGGGATCTTCACTTGTTTAATCTTGCAATGCTTGCAAGACAAGGTTGGCGTATGCTGCAAAATCCGGATTCTCTATGTGCCCGTCTATTGAAAGCCAAGTACTGGCCAGATGGCAATATTTGGGGGGCGAAAGAAGGACCGGGGATCTCATACACATGGCGAAGCATTTTACGTGGCCTGGATGCTCTGAAGAATGGTATTATTTGGAGAATAGGAGATGGTTCTAGAGTCAGAATATGGGAAGACCCTTGGATCCCAGCCGGCCATTATAGAAGACCGATAACACCAAGAGGACAAACATTGCTATCGAAGGTCTCTGAGCTTATTGATCCATACACAGGAGCCTGGGATGTGGAGCTAGTCAAAGAAACGTTTTGGGAAGAAGATGTCAGGAACATTCTGTCCATTCCAGTGCACGCTGGCAGGGAGGATGTGGTGGCTTGGCATTTTGATAAGAAGGGTCTCTTCTCAGTCAAGTCGGCCTATCATGTGCTCGATGATACGCAAGAACATCGCCGAGGTCGACAGCAGGGTGAACCATCGAATGCTGAACGTTCGGGTCGCAAGAAGATCTGGAAGGAAATTTGGCGCTTGGAAGGCCCACCGAAAATTAAACATCTTATATGGAGGATAGCTCATAACAGTTTGGCGACGAAACTTAATATCAGGAAGAAGGGCATCGAGTTAGATAGTAGGTGCCGGTGTGTTCTCGGTATGATGAAGATGGAGCGCATTGCTTCCTGAAGTGCAAGGAGGTCCGGTCTGTTGGCGGGAATTGGGGCTAGAAAGTTGCAGATTGCAGCTGATCGAGGCTACCTCGGCCCAAGACTTTATTCAGATAATGCTGAATCTGCGGCCGGACATAAGAAGCATGGTCACGATCCTACTCTAGAGATGGTGGTACGTGAGAAATAGAGTTGACCATGGGGAGCTGATGCCGACCAGTCGAGAGACAGTCGCGGTTCGTCAATCAAATGTTTCATGATATTCGTCGGGATGGGAACTTGGCAGTTGAGAGAGGCATCGGGCAAACACAGCAGTGGAAGCCACCACCATCGAACTATCTGAAGATAAACACTGATGGGGCATTTCTGGGCGCTTCCGGTGTTGGGGCGTGGGGTTTCTGTATCCGCGATCATGAGGGTTCTGGTGTGGTGGCGGGTGCCGGCAACTTGGGTCTCACGAAGGACGCGCTGATGGCTGAAGCTTATGCTCTACGCCATGCTCTTGATGCAGCGATGCACTTTGGCATATCGCGGGTTGTGATCGAATCAGATTCAGCACTGCTGGTGGAGGCAACAAACTCGTCAGACCATGACTTGGCGGTTGGGGGTCATCTTTTCCAGGAGATGCGTGATCTTTTGGATGAAAATTTTATTTGTCTAGAGTTGTGTAAGATCCCTAGAGATTGTAACGATTGTGCGCATGAATTGGCACGATTGGGCATGAGTTGGGACCCGGGTCAGTTTCATGTTTGGGCTGACCCCCTCCCAGAGTTTGTATCCATTTGGATGGCTCGCGATTTGGCGGTGCATTCCTTTTTTAATGCAAGGCAGTAAGGCGTTTGCGGGATAAAAAAAATGCTTTGGGCGGTCGCGTGAAATGGCATTACCCGGTGGCGCTAGATGCTTTGCCGATGAAGCGACTTGCATGCCAAATGCTTGTAATTTCAGCGTCCGGCCGCGAGCCTTCGCTGCGGGGTCCTCTGGACTGCATTTGGCGCCCAGCGACTAGCGCGCGCCCGGTCGCATGAAAATTGGGCGTCCGATGCATGTTCCCTGCCCATGTTAAGTGACTTATCCAAACCGATCTCTTTCCTAATCGGTTTTTGGTAAGTTTTGGTGCTTGAAAATCGCATCTAAGGCGGTTCCTAAAGGGATAAGTCCACCCCTCTATATAATGAGAGGTTCATGGCGATTTGGTCAAATCTACATCCACGACACAAATACATCAACAAACCCAAATTTCTCCCCTCTTCCACTCTCCTTCTTCGTTGCCGCTGTCATGGACGGGAGATCGGCGACAACCAAGCCCTAGAGAGGTCGGGGCCAGCTAGGGCAGCCCATAGGCTGCTGCACACCCTCACGGGTGCGTCCGGGCGTGCACTACTACAAAATCAACATTAGGGGCGGTTTTTAGATGGACATTAGGGGGCGGTTTTCCAACCGCCCTTAATGTTGACGAACATTAGGTGACAAGCGCACCTAATGTTCGTCAACATTAAGGGCGGTTGGGAAAAACCGCCCCTATCTCAACATTAGGGCGGCTCTGTTTGAGCCGCCCCTAATGTGGATATAGCAGGGGCGGTTCTACTCATCATAAACCGCCCCTAATGTCTCTAATCTGTAGGGCGGTTTAATCTAAAACCGCCCCTATTGTTGAATTTCACACCAAAAATAAATAAATAAATATATAATTCACGAGATTCAATTAATAATTGACAATTGTGGCTAATATAATGGGCCATTGCAATTGAAACAATAATAATAAACCAAATAACCAATTATATTATTATAATGACCATACAAAGGTGCATGCTCTAGAATACATGTTTTATACTGAAAGTACAACAAAACATGAAAAAAAAATGATCTAGCTAACTAAACAAATTCTAGAATCTAGCTCCAAGTTATAGCCGTATGGAGTCTTCAAAACCCTTATAAGCAAATCGATATTGATGCATACTATTTCTTCCTCGGGCAACTGCACATAGATTGAAAAAATCAATGGAGGAACCCATCAGCTAGTCAATATATGTTCCCGCAATTATTAAGTTATATGATAGCTAGATCCATAGGGGGACTCATGGTAACGAGGCATCTACATGGCATGTGCAAAACAAGTAGGGGCGGTTTGTTACGAGCCGCCCCTAATGTGCTATCGGCCTCAAACTTTTTCTGAGGCATCTACATGGCATGTGCAAAGGCACCGCCAAGTTTGAGAATTTTCTGAAATTGTTTGGTAATTTTCTCTCGATTATTTTAATTACCGCGTGACTTCTTCTAGTGTTTACTAACACTTTCTTAAAAGATAAAATGACCCATATAACTAATGTTGATCTCGATGAGCTCTAACACGTTTGTATTCAAAGTTTTTCGATTTAAGGTCATTTAGTGCTTCGTTTCACCTCGTTTGACCAAGTTTGACTTTTCCAATTCAAACTAATGACGCCTTTTGGAGCCCTAGATCTCCTCTTTTCAAAAATCACGAACATCAACTTTGTGTAGCTCCTCAAGATCTACACTCTATATATACAATTTTTTGTATTCAAAGTTTTTCGATTTGAGGTCATTTAATGCTTCGTTTGACCAAGTTTGACCAAACACATTAGGGGTGGCTCTATATATAACCGCCCCTGATTTGAGGTTACATTAGGGGTGGCTGAAATATAACCGCCCCTAATGTGTCGAAAACATTAGGGGCGGCTCATAACGTATATATATAGCCGCCCCTAATGTGCCAACATTAGGGCGGTTTGCTTCTACCGAAATTTCGCATACATTACCCTAATGTTCAAGCCGGCGCTCTCTTAGTTCCCTTTTGTAGTAGTGGTGTAGGGTTTCGGGTTTCAAGAGATTTCGCCGGCGTGTTTTGCGTATCGCTCCCAACGAGGCTCCTCGGCGACATGTCTTGCGTATTGTGCTCATCGCTGGAGGCACACAGTCTAGGTGGATATCCCTAGGCGCCGGCGATTCCTAAATTCGGCTTGCCCTACATAGAGCGATCTCTTTATTTGGTGCGTTATCAATTTAATCGTCAACACACTTTTTGGCAACTCCGCTGCAGAAAGAAAAATTATTTTGGCAGCGAATATATCTTTACCCTAGCCCTAATTCATCATTGATCTATCAATTTGTCGCTTGATTGCTATAGCATTGGCTTCAAGGCCATTACAGCTATTGTTTTGTTGCGACATCACGCAACAAATTGGACCAGAGTCGATTGTGTTTGTGTGGTGCCCATCACGTTCCGCACATAGCCTAAAATGTTGCTGCGAATTTCAGTTTCCTATTGCTTGGTTGCTAGCGCGTACATTGCTTCCAAATTCGCATCTACGGGAAAAGAGGAGAAGAGATCTGCTACACTGTTTTTGCTACCCCGTGAACACATATGGAAGCGTATCAAGGTACTACATCACGATATCATTATTCTACACCCAAGCTACAGCTTGCAAATTCATACGATAATAATAGTAAGTATTTTGCGGCGATAGAAATTTTCATGTTGGTGTTGCTAGATATAATGATCCTAGATACGTTTCATCGCCTACTTCTAATCAAGAGCCGATGATTGCTGAAAACTCTGAGTTTTAATTCTCCTAGCAACATGCAACATATACATTCATCTACATCGGCTATACGTTCACATCATAACATGCCGATGAACGATTGTATGAATTATTCAGCCAATTGTTCTTCAAATTCAGCATCTTATGCAGGTATTAATGTTCATGATTCGGCTAGGAGTATTATTAATAATAGCCATAGCCAAATCAATAAAAATTCAGCACCTTGTGATAGTGATTATTCTTATAATACGGCTTTATTTAATTCTAGCCGAATTAATAAAAATCCAACAAGATGCATGAAAGACGTTGATTATGATTTGGCTTCATTTAACTCTAGCCGAATCAGTGAGAAATCATCAAAATGCATGAAAGCTATTGCTTACAATTCGGCCAAACACAATTTTCTCAAAACAAGACGAATCGATGAAGATTTAGCTCATGCTAGAAATTCATATGACTCATGTTAGTGTGATTCTTTTTGTTGTTAAAAGAAGAAAGGGTCGGCAGGCTATAAATCTGTATAGTTTTTTTTTCAGTCTTGCAATGGTCAAAACATGGGACAGAGAGACTGAAAGTACAAAGGTGGAGAAAATGATGAAAAAAGGCAGTTGAGTTCTAATCATCTACTTGTCGAGGCATTGCGCCCGTTTTTCATTAAGCAGGCAGGTTGAAACAAAATTAAAAACGAAATGTTCCTAGTGAGTGACGAGCACTAGTATCCACCCCACATCACATCCATAACTTATAAGTACTATACGGCCAGTTAGCAAGTTTTGTGACCACGACAGCAACATCATAGCAAAGACCCAGTTCTTTCTCTTCAACAGTCCAAGTGGAGCTCCTGCGAAGATTTTCTTGAACAGCTCAAGTGGGGTTGAATGCGCCTTGCCGAAGACCCAATTGCTTTTCTCCTGCCACTTTGAACACAAAACGATGCTCACGATGCTGTCAGATGCTGGTCTGCTTTGCGTGATCAACCTCGCCAAACAGGATCCCTAGCTTTTAACTTGAGATTGCTGACGGAAGTGTAACTCATGCCAACATACAGAATGTTGTAAATACCTAGATCCTGACCGCCTATCATTCCTAAACTAGTCACTCATACCATGCATATATATGTAGCAAAAGATAAGGTCATGCACCAGCCACTATGGCAAACCATGTAAGTTAGCAGTATTGCCTAGTCCTTATCTATAAGCTATGGCACTTGAGTTTGAAGTGGGGAGGGGGCACGGGAGTATATGTCTTTCCACATTCATAAACATGCATGTGCTTTTACTCTAGAACTCCAGTACCATATCTCTCTTCTGTCATCAAAGAAGAAACCTCCATTTGAGCCAATACTAGTTGATCCACGTGCATATGGGGACTAGTTCATGGGCCCATACTTATATATAGAACTAATCAGTTTAGGAAGCATGCATGCTTATTAGAAATCCATGTATAAATTTTGGACCCACAGATCTGCAAGGATACTTAATAAATCAAAACTTCCCAAGCCTATCCATGTGCACCGTTGTACTGTGTTGTGACATTGTTCTCACAGTTGAGCAGATCAGTGAACTAGCCACGGTAACTCAAAACCACCACACTTGGCTTGCTATTTCATATTCTAGTTCTAGAAAAAAATGAAACGATGTCACCTTAGCCAAGGGCATGGGAACAGACAAGTACCTTTTATATTATTGTTTCACTATGGAAAACTCAGTCTTTGCCAAGTGTATGCGGTGTTTTTGCCGAGCGCCCAAAATCAAGCGCTCAGCACTCTTTGCCGATGGCCTCTGTAAGCCACAACCGCACCCTCGGTAAAGAAGGATTTGCCGAGAGCACAACCTTCGGCAAATTTTGGCCCTCGGCAAATGTCCCCTTTGCCGAGCACATAACGTTGTTGCCGAGGGTGCGGCGTGGGACTCGGCAAAGAATGGGACATTTGCCGAGAGCCACGTCATCTATCTCTCAGCAATGATTTGTTTTTTTCTTACAAAACCAACGTCCCAAGGTGCCACTTATCCTTCCTTTGGCGAGAGCCACGTCACCCAGCTGTGGGACACGATTTGTTTTTTGCAAAACCAACGTCCCACGGCGCCATGTGTCCACCTACTTTGCCGAGGGGCCTGTTTAGCTCTCGGCAAAGCCATAACCTTTTGCCGAGAGTCTGCCATCTGGATCGAGTAATCAACTCTAACACTTGCAACTTTGTCTTCGAGTCGATGGCAACCCGGTGTCCACCTTTCCCACCTTTCCCATCTTTACCACCTCAAGGATGAACGTAGGTTACTTGTGGACTTAGTTGATGATGTGGTGACAATTGTGGACTTGAGGACTTGATGGTACATTTGAAGCATTGTGTTTGTGATGTGGTGACACTTGTGGACTTGCTTGGATGAGTTTGATTCACTTGTCGTATATTTGATGCACATGTGAACTTGTCGGTGTGTTATATCGATTCGTCGGCGTCAAATATGTGATTAATGAGATATATATGTGTTCTGTATTTGAGCGGAAGTGATATATGGAAATATGTGATATATATCTTATGTTTGTCAAGATGGAAAGCAAAAATACAAAAATAGCAATTTTCAGTGTCTTCGTCGAGGGTTGTGTAGAAAAAAAAAGCCTTTGCCGAGTGCAATGGCAACTACACACGGCAAAGCTGGGAAAATGGAGCCAGAAAATCCGCTTTCCTAGCTTTGCCGAGGGTTAGTACAACTGAGCTCGGCAAAGATTCGGGTTTTGCCGAGGGCCAGCTGGACACCGCTCGATCGGCAAAGAAGTTTCCCAAGAAAAAGAAAAACTTAGTCGAGATCCCTGCGTGGCTCTCGAAAGTAATTTGCAGAAAAGAAACGAAAAGAAAAATCTTCGCCGAGAGCTCCCACGAAGTATTTTTTTTTTTTAAAAAAAGGAAAAAAAATCTTTGCTAAGTGGCGTGAGCGTGGCACTCGGCAAAGAGCCGCTTGTTGTAACTGCCGTTAATGACTACTTTTCTTTGCCGAGCCAGAACCGGTGCTCGGTAAAGCCTTTACCGAGCATATGTGTGCGTGGCGCTCAGCAAAGGCTCTATGCCTCTGAAAATTCCCTGGCGTCTCTTTGCGAGCACCATGCTCGGCAAAGGCTTCACTAAGCAGTAAACTGTCTTTGTTGAGCGCCCTGGACCTATTTCCTGTAGTGTTTGCACATGATTTGACTGGGCATGCCCCTGCCTCCTTGTTTTGTTTTCTCTTGTGGTGAATATTGCACATGCTTAACCTAGCACACGTCAGAGTGCATTTTAATTTTAATTTTCTCATGGTGAGACAATAAGTGATACTTCTTTGATATGGTCTACCGTAAGAAGGTAACGATATGAGGTAAAAAAATACAAGGAAAACAGTAATACGATTCTATTTGTGCTCAAATGGACAAAGCGTGGGAGGCTATATAAATCTGTATAAACTTTATCATTTTCCTACAAAGGACAAAACATGGGAACCGAGGACGGAAGGAACAATGGTTGAAAAAATGGAGTTGAGTTCTAATCTTCTACTTGTATGGTTGTACCCTGGTCTATTGCGCATACGACTTTTCTTTTCTTTAAAAAACTGTATTCTGTTTTTTAGGATGTGGCTGCATGAATGAAAAAAAAAAGATAATAAATTAGTAATGAGATGTGCGGGACATTCAACTGATTGCGTGTGTTGCTGAGAATCAGTTGGCTCGTCCTTCGACTATGTTACATTTGGCTGTGTTTCTTTGAGCATTGGAATAGTATCCTCATATGAAGCGATAGACCGCGTAATCAGAACGGGCAGCGCTTAAGAGTTGGGACACCAATGAGGTCACGTTATTTGTAATTTTGTAGCAATATCGAGATGGGTAACCAAGGAGTAATGATCTTCAGTTCTTCATCACCTGCTAGAGCTACCTGCTGTGAGCTGTGTAAAATAGAGGAATAAGGTTTGTTAGCTTTTGGCTTCTGCTGCATATGGTCATTCCCTTGTATGTCTTTGCAATAATTTGAACAAGTGCTTCTTACACGGACATGGCAAGCAAAGTGGACAGACAGTTTAAGGGCTTGGAAACTATATCAAAACTGTCAAATACATGCATTTGCACTCGTGTTCTCTGTTCTGACACTATGATCACAATTTAGTACATCTCTGAAGAACTAGCCATTGTAATTTACACTACCTCCCTCGCATACATCGACATTTCCAATTCTTGTTCTGCAAGAAATGAATCCATGGCATCTAAGATGCGCGCAGCTGGACTGCCATGTACCTTTTATATTATCGTTTGCACATGATTTCACTCTATATGCACACTTGCCTCCAGTTTTATTTATTTAAGGTGAAAAATACTGCACATGTGCTTAGCCTATCAGATGCAGAGTGCCTTTAAAATTTTTCTTAAGCTGTGACAATAAGTGATATCTCTTTGAGATATGGTAAATAAGAAGGTACAAACATGAAGTAAAGGGGAGAATCAAGATAATAATATGATATGATTCTGATCATGCTTAAATTAGCAAGGGTCGCCAGGTTATAAATATATATGAAATTCCTTACTTTCTTACAATGGGGAAAACATCTAAACAGAATGAAAATACATAGAATGAGAAAGGCGTGGTAATGGGAGGTGCCAGGACATTCAACTGATTATGTAGGTTGCTGGGACCTGAAAGTCACTTTTTGCAGAGAGTCACTTGCTAGCTTGGAGAAAACACCCCGTCCTCACTGTCATCTCCTGCCGCGCAAACCGCTGCTGCTCAGCCTGCTCATGCTGGCGCCCCCTGATGTCGACGTCGCTGGCAACAGGTGAGCCGTCAGCAGGACAATATGCCCTCAAGTCTACTTGTGCCGCAGCCTTAGAAGAGCCCCCACCAAGTGGGGTTAGGACGCGAATGACTCCAAACAAGCCTGGAACCTTTGAGCTCTGCAGCATAGTTCATCAAGAGACTATCCAAGATGCCGGGTGGCCTGCTCCTGATCCCCACATCAAGTAGATAAGAAAGAAACACGTGCATGCTTCTTTGCCGAGTGTATTATTTTGCCGAGGGCTAAGCAACGGACACTCGGCAAAGGTAACGGACAACGTGGCCGTTTGGTCCTGTTATACTTTGCCGAGTGTATTATTTTGCCGAGGGCTAAGCACTCGGCAAAGATATAATTTGCCGAGTGTTGAACATCGCCGATGGTCGGCACTTCGGCAAAAGAATTTTGCCGATCTGAGTTTGGCACTTTCGGCAAAGATGCTCTTTGCCCGAGTGCCCAACTTTTTGCTCTCGGCAAATGTTTTTCACATCGGCAAAGAAGCGGATTCCTGTAGTGGCAGCTTTCGGTGAGGCACCACGCCGAATCCGCCGACTTGCTGGTATCGGGTATGGTATATCTGAAGAAGAAGGTTATGCAAGCTCTTGATTTGGATATCGATGTGGAGGGAGAGCAGATTAATGCACTGTCAATGGAAGAGTACGCCACGTGATTTGGCAATTTTGGTGGTACTGTAAAATACAAAGGCCCTAGCTGCTCTGTGCCGCTTAACTCATCCTGATGATGATCATTGTGCATATGTTCAGTTCTTCCCAACCACGGGACAAGCCTCCTGGTGTCTTCCATGTATGTTGGGGAGGACAACCCTAGCCAGCCCCGGCAGCTCCGCAGGCCCCTCTTCGGGGGGCCAAGCAATAACCCCTCTGTTCACAAAAATGCTAAGTCTCGTAAGGCCGGCGAGCGGAGGACTCTCCGCTAGCACTTTCGGCCAGCGAGGCCTCGCCCACCGGCGGGGAGGAGCCTCCAGCGGGCCTCTCCGGGAAGGGCCATGGACTAACCCTTGGCCGTCATGAAGTCATGCGGGATCGGCGGGAGAGGAGGGACCCTCCGCGGGAGGAGCAAGCAGCGGGGAGTCCGCTCCGCCCGGGAGCCCGATGACCAACGGTTGGGTCCGCAAACAAAGAGGCCGGCGGAGGGGGCCTCCGCTAGCGGCTCTCCGCAGGAGCACGCTACCGGCGGCTAGGGCAAGGGAACCCTACGACCCCGGGCGACGAGAGACCCCCAGTGCATTTCCCTAATTACCCCTGTATAGTTAGTTACTAGCTTGCCCTGCGAGGTTTGTAAGTGTCTAATCCTGTACCTACCATGTACCAAATTGTAAATCAGCCCCTCCCACGACCCACGGTATTCCTATAAATACCGAGTGCAGACACTTGAGAGCAGGATGGGTGGTTGGCGGTTTAAGCGCCATTTACTCGCTTTTATTGCATCCACGCTTTGTTCCGCACCTCGTCGTGTTCTCCCTCTTTCGGAGGCCCGGCGCCCTCGACCCCCAAGAACCCCAAATGGGGTCGGGCCGACCGGAGGTCGCTCCCGCTCGCGCCGATCCACTCAGTCTAAACCTGCGGGGAAGCCCTCGCCCCCTTCCGCCCCTCAGGGAGCCGAAGGCTAAGGGGGTAGGTGAGAACCCCGGTTGAGCGCCGTCCCGTGTGACGCCACACGAAAAGCCCGTAGCCATGCCCGATCCGCGCCGCCCGACGCGCCCAGGCCGCCGCGGAGGTGCAACCTCCTCGATGGGGACCCGCGGGGATGAATCCGGCCCGAACGGTCGGCCACAGACGAGAATCACAGCGGCCGGCGGCTCCGCCCGGGGGCGCGGGTTGGGGGCGGTCATCGCGGACCCCGCCCGCCCCGGTCTCGGAGGTCACGAGGGGAAGAAGCCCCAATGCCCGGCAAGGTAGCGCTCAGCGGCGAGGTTGGTGGTGCAAAGACCGCGCCGTCAGGGGGTCGGCCGGGCGGTCCCGCCCACCCGCTCGAAGGGTTCCTCGAAGCGCACAGAGGATGAGGGAGGAAGAGACGAACGAGGGAGCAGGCGGTGGAGGCCCTGCAAGCTCGAGACGAAAAAAAGAAGGCTGCTCAAGCCACCGGGCCCGAGGCAACGCTGGCGAATCGGAAGAAAGGCCAAAGCCGCCAGAGCCAGAGCTAGCCTGGATCAACCCGGCAAATTTGAGGCAAACAAAAGTCAGCGGGGGCGGCCGCAGCCCGAAGAATCACCCACGGGCCGCCACCCAGGCAAGCCCCGCCTCCTCCAACCCCACCACCTCCGCAAACAAAACCAGCCACCATCCTAGCACCACCCCTCCGCTACACTCGCATCAACCGGCTATACCCCAATGCCTCGGGCGTGCCACCAGCGCCCACCCCTTCCCCGGGGCGATAAGCCCCCACTACGACCCCAAATCCCCACTATCCTGGCGCTCCGGTTGCGGGTGGCCTCCGGCCCTCGACCGCCGGCATTTGCCAAGATATGCGGGGATCACGGACCCCGAGCGGTTTATCGCGAGGCTACGGCGGCGGCGAGCGGCGGGGGATCATTCCACCATGGCCAAATCATTCGTGATCATAGCGAGGGAGTGGCCCAATCATGGTATTGCACCACGCGCCCGAATACCATCAGATCTGGTTGAGACCTCCAGCGCCCGCTCTCGGGCGAATTTCAAAGGCATCGACTCGGGCTCATCAATAGCACCCGAACTCCTCAACGTTGTGCAAAGATCTAGTGAGCCCCTGCGGGGAATGGTGGCGAAGGTTCCTCCCAAACTAAGGCAAAGAGCGGGCGTCTCCGATCAAAGCGTCATCATGGCGGTGGTCGCGTGTATCCGCCGCGGGGCCTGTCATTCAAAAATCGGCCCGAAGCGACCAAAAAACGTTAAGCGGAGGCGCACGAAATAATGGACAAGTATTGTAGAGCCGACAACAGCCACAAGGCGAAGGTGGAATCCTTCCGACCTCCGCAGAACCAGTATCAGCCCTCGCGCCCCTCCCGCGGAGATAACTACACCAGGCCAGATGCCGTGAGAGTAGGTGCCATAGCCAGCAACCCTCCGCCTGAGCAAAAGCCAAACCAACCGCCCCCAAGGCCAAACAACCCACCAAGAACCCCCAGACCAAACCCAGACAACAGCACCAGGCCTCCATAAAAACAGCCATATTGCCACTACTGCGGAGAGGGGCAAAGGCCACTACACCAAGCAATGCCCATGCCGCCAAAGGGAAAGAGGCCATGGGCGGAGAACTAGCCTCGCAAAACTCCCGAGGCGAGGTCAATCACACAAAAGAAAACCACCAAGCAACCGCCCGCCCATTACACTTATACCCCCTTCGACTACGGGGCCCCCGCGCACCCAGGCTTCCACTACCCCGCTTTTCACACAAACAACTTCAACCAACACCGGCCCGCGCTACTACCACCAAGACTACATCCGCACCCCCAGGCCTCCGCCCAACCTAGCTACCTAACCATGCCCTGCGCCACCACCTCCGCTGCCCACGCTTCCCCGGCCCCGCACCCACCCGTCAAACAAGAGATCTGAGGCGATAGTCGACAAACCAAACTTCGTCATGCGGTCATCCTGCGCAATCACTTTGGAGGCTCCAACGAAGACCATGGCAACAAACGCCCGGTATAAAGAGCACTATCGAAGGGTCCACCATGTAGGCACGGAGGGGCCACACCGCCTTGATCGGTGGTCGCACATCCCGATCACCTTCACTGCTAGCGACATGAAGTTCAGAGATTACCCCCACACCGATGCAATGGTCATCGACACCAACATCGGAGGGTGGACGGTCACCAGGATACTAGTTGACACGGGCAGCTCCGCTGACATCCTCTTCGCATCAACCTTCGACAAAATGGGCCTCGATAGAAGCCTACTACAGCCACTAGAAATCCCCTCTTCGGTTTGAGGAGGGCGGCGGAACCCTCGGCAAAATCACCTTGCCGGTCTCCTTCGGAAAGGACCCCATTCCGCAGTCGAGAAAACATAACCTTCGATGTGGTGGACATCTACTACAACTTCTAGCGCCATATTTGGCGCGGAATCACCAATGCTTTCGATGCGGTCCTCCACCCGAGCTACCTCTGCATGAAAATGCCCTCGCCCGGTGGCATCATCGCCCGTATTCGGAGACCAAAACGCCCCGCGAACGCAGAGGAGGGTTCTGTAGCACCGAGGGCGGCGCAATGTCCACAACCTCGAGCAACAACCCGAGATGCACGAACACCAAGCGACCCGGCCCGTCGCGAACTTTGCACATGAGTCCTCGGCTGAAGAAACAAAGAAAGTCGGACCTTTCGGCCGATCCCAGCGAAGTAACCATCTCCGCACTCTCTGGACCCGGCCTTGAGCGGAACTGTTGCCTTTGTCTCGGAGAGAACTCCGATGTATTTGCACAGTGCGGAGGACCTGCGGGGTGTCGGCCGGGACCTCATCGAGCATCACCTCAACATAAGACGGGCAGCGACCCACAGTAAAGCGAAGCTCCGCAAAATGTCGAGGCGAGAGAAGAATAGCGGCACAAGCCGAGGTGAACCGCGCGCTAGGCGCGAGGAGGTCATCCGCCGGTCAAGTACCCACATGGCTGTCCAACGTCGTCATGGTAAAGAAGGCCCGCCTAAGCATGGATCGGGAGGCGGTCGGTGGAGGATGTGTGTTGACTTCACCAACCTCAACAAAGCATGCCCAAAGGATGATTTCCCTTCCTCGAATCGGCTCCTTAGTCGGCCTTGGCGGCGGGATCGCGAGCTATCCCTTACGGACTGTTTCTCGGATACCACCAAATCTGGATGAACCAAGGCGGCGAAGAAAAAGACCGATTTTTATCACACCCTTCGGAACCTCTTTGCTTCAGAAGAATGGTTGAAGGCCTCCGCAGCGCCGGTTCGTCCCCCGCTACGCGCATGACAGCGGAGGTATTCGGAGGCGACGGCGCTATATCGGCATATGTTGATGACCTAGTGGTCCAGAGCAAGTTGAAAGAGGATCACATAACGGACCTCCAAAGAACTTTCGTCAAGCTCCGTGAGGACAGACTGAAACTCAATCCGGCCAAGTGCGTGTTCGGAGTAAGCAAAGGGAAAGCTACTCGGTTTCGTATATCGAGAGGCATCGTAGCCAACCCCTTCAAGATCCACGGCAATCACCGCGATGGAGCCTCCGAAGAATAGAAAATCAGTACAAAGGATCGCGGGTCGCCTCGTAGCCCTGATCAGATTTATCTCGAGATCGGCCGAGCGCGCATTACCATTCTTCAAACTCTCAATGGCAGCGGTACATTCGGCGGGGGCCTCTCCGCAGCAAGAGGCCTTCGAGGACCTCAAGCATTACCTCCAGAACCTCACCACCCTCGCCACCCCAGAACCTGGTGAAGGACTCCTCCTGTATGTCGTCGCCTCACCTCATGCCGCCCCTGACACCTTCAACCAAGCAGCCAACCTAGACCCAATATGGACAGCTTACACAGATGGAGCCTGGGGAGCTCGCGGAGCTGGCATCGCAGCCATCATCACCTCCCCCTCCGGGGTCAAGCTCAGATACGCAGCTAGGCTTGAGTTCCAATGCACAAACAACCGCGAGATACGGCCGTACTCCTCGCTCTCAACAAGCTTCGCGCAATGTCAGCGCGAAGGGCCATCATCAAGACCGACTCGGAGGTGGTCTCCAAACAAGCCGAGAAAGACATCAGGGCCAGGCACCCTGAACTGCAAAAATACTTAGCACGTTTACGCAAGACGGAGGCATTCTTTCTCGGGTCACAGCCAAAACCATATCGGGAAGGGACAGCGGAGGGCGGACGAGCTGCGAGACCGCGGCGGAGCCCCTCCCGGAAGGACGTATTCTTAGTCTTGCCACGGCCAGCCGGTCGGGAAAACGACCCACCTCCGACATCGGTTAACGCCATCCACGGCGAAGGCGGAGGGCTCCGTCATAGCCTTCATAAAGGGACTCTTCGAGCCCACATCAAGGAAGGCGAAAGAGGGTCGAAGCAAAGGTCAGGGGATACCGCTTTGGTGGACAACAAAGGCTGTACAAGGCCTCGCGTGACCGCACCATGGCTCAAATGTGTATCCACGGGCGAAGGCCGCGCCATCCTAGCGAAATCCACGAAGGCATCTGCGGCTCACACAACGACCCGGGGCTGGTAGTAGGAAAGGTGTTCGGGCAAAGGGTTCTCTTGGCCCGGCGGCACTCAACGACGCCCGCGAATGGTCAAGCATTGCGAAGGGTGCGACTCACGGCACACCACTCCAGCGGGCCAAGGGCTCAGACAACCCTCATACGCCCCACGGCCTCTGCGGCGATGGGCAATCGACCTCATTGGCCCGATGCCGCCGGCTCCGGGGAACCTCCGCTATGCAGTCGTGGCAGTCGAATATTTTACCAAATGGATCGAAAACGCCCCTATGCAAGCATAACGTCTCACTTTCGGTCACGGAAGTTCTTACGGCGGCGGTTGTTTGTTAAGCGGGACCCCGCGGAGCATCCACGATTGATAACGGCACCTAGTTCGGCGGCCCGAGGCTTCAAAGGCGTTACGCCACAAATAGGCACAAAAATACACTTCGCCTCCGTAAGACACCCTCAATCTAACGGGCTCGTCGGCGGGCCAGCGGCATAATTTTGCGAGGGCATCGGTAGCGAAGGTCTACGCCAAAGCCAAAGGGAAAATGGGCGGAGGAACTCACTCGGTGGTGTGGTCACACAACACCTCCAGCTGTAGCGACCAAATTCACGTCCTTCAAGCTCCTCTTGAGGAGAAGAAGCCGTCCTCCCGGAGGAGCTAAGGCAGCGTCAACAAGGGTCACCCGGCGAAGCCCCCGACGAAGAAGCAACCACAAAGGACCTTCTCGAAGAAACAAGGAACATGGCCGTCCTCAACCTTAGCCCTACCGGGGAGGGAGACCACAAGATGGAGGAACAAGAAACTCCACCTCCGCCCACGATCTCCATCGGGGACTTCGTTCTCATCGAGGGAAACAAAAGCGAAGATGGTGGCAAGTTAAGTTGCCAAATGGACGGGCCCCTACCTGCGTCCTTTGGATCCGCCAAGACCGGCTCCTTCCACTGCAAGACCTCGAAGGCCGCGATCTCCCCCACACATGGAGCGTCAGCGACCTCGCAAGTACTACCCCTAGCGGTCTGCGATGTACCAAGCACTCGCGAGTTGTAGGGACTCCGTCGTTTTTACCTTTCGCTCATTTTTTTCTGTTCCCTTTTTGAGTCAAAACTATGAACAATCTGGGCTGCACTCTTTTTTCCTTGCGAAGGGGTGCAAGGTTTTTAACGGCGGCACCAAAAATTAATACCTTGGTCAGTTCCCCAACTCCTCGGCATTTCAAGTCGGGCATGGCCTTTGAAAGGCTGGTAACACCCGACCCTCATCGGTCGCGAAGGTAAATGGGATTGCCCACGGAGGAGGGCAGCACAAGACCGCACCCTCCCGCTCGGGCAAACCAATAAGAACATTCTTTACCTCTAATCGTGTAAAAAGCCGGGCGCCACACGGCACCTCCGCCGAGGGGCTTCGCGCAATGAAATCGCCCAGCGCTCCCGGTGTGGGACCGGCGGCGGCGCACAAAAGCGGGCGCCCTGGCACCTGCGCGAGGGGCTCGCAGCGGTCGCCCGCTCCCCAGTATGGGACGGCGGAGGCACACAAAAAGCCGGGCGCCCGGCACCTCGCCGAGGGCTCGCAATGAAATCGCCCAGCGCTCCCGGTGTGGGACCGGCGGAGGCACACAAGCCGGGCGCCGGCACCTTCGCCCGGGGCTCGCGGCAAAGACAACACAAGCTCATTAAGCAAGGCACTGCGAACAGCGAGAAGCTAGCCGGCTGGAACCTCCGCTAGAGGTTCGCCAACAAACCCACCTGCCCGTACCCGGCCTTTCGTCACCACCTACCAGGACGGGGGCCTCCGCCCGTACCAGCCTTTACTTCACCACCTACCAGGGACGGGGCCTCCACCGTACCGGCCTTTACTTCACCACCTACCAAGGCTAGGGCCTTGGCCAGTACCAACCTTTACTTCACCACCCACCAAGGCGAGCCTCCGCCGTACCGGCCTTTGCTTCACCACCTACCGAGGCCGCACCCTCGACACAACCGCATCAAAGCCCAACCAATCCCAAGCCCCACCCGGGGAGCACCATAAAACCCCGCTAGGCCCCTCCCCCAAAGTCCCACGTCAAGAAGTGAGTAGCAACCCGCGCCACAACCCCATGCCACCACACCCGGCCAAACCCGAGCTTCTGAGCAAATGCGGAATACCTCCGAGACCCAAAGCCCCACAATCTGACCGAAGGTACCACAATGAAAAATGTAAACAAAAGGCCCAGGCCCCGGGGCGGATGTTGCATTTCTTAAGCGCAATCACTAGAAACGGGTTTAGAACCCATCTCCAATAATGGCGCCGAGAAATGCGCCCGTTGACATTCTAAGTGAAACCACCGTGTGGGTGATAACACTAGGTACATCAGCGGTGATAGATCTTGCCTAAAGAAGATATTCATCCGCAAAGCGCCTGAGATCTATCATTGTAGCATTTCACCCGAGAAAGTATTCGGGGTATCGTTATTTATGTTTTCCCAAAGGAAGGCATGGTGGAAAAGGATCTAATAGAGACATGAGCGAGGATAACATGACTATGTAATGGACCAATGCTCATAACAGGGGATATAAAGGAACGGTAAAGGGATAACTTGACACACTCACTCAAGCCAAACTCAAGGATAAAGATAAATAAGGAATAAAGAAAGACCTAAGTGGAGCATCTGATTCTAGTCATGGGCGTGCATAGAACCGGTTGATAGTCGGGCAACACGCATGAGCAAGAGGTCGGGCTGAGAATGAAATGGACGGGGGAGACCTCCCGGAGCATCGCCCTAAAGGAAGGCATTCACGAACTCCCTCGGACACACACGAGCGTGGGGGATTTCAAAGGGGCGGTCAAGGCTTGTCACGACCAAGCCGCCTACCCCCTCAACCGTGGCATGCACTCATATTCGAAGGATACGGCATCCGGACACCACGTCCGCATACTAGGACACTACTCATGTCCCTCATGGCCCCACCCTACGGATGGACCGGAATAGAACACGAGCAAGCCCGAAGGACACAACGAGCGCCATTCGGCTGAATCAGGCACTACCCAATTATATTGCATGAATGGTTTAAGCATAAAGTTCTATATGACGATATCACAACATAGAAACTATAGACTAGTTCATGTGTCATGATCATGTCAAGAACAACATGTTAGATCATAAGATAAATCATGAGGTATAGAAATAACATGAGGACTCTAATCCTAATGCACAACCAAGATAAGATAAGAGCAAGGCTTTGGAAGAATACCATAGAAAGATTTATTCCGGAATCCATCTTCCAAGGAGCCAAGCCCTCCTTGGTAGCTTTGCCTAGCTCCACATCCTAAACTACTAATCCTACTAGGAGGAGGAAAGAAGAAGAAGTAGAAGAAGAAGAAGAAGAAGAAAGGAGAAGAAGAAGAAGAAGAAGAAAGAGGCTACATTGTGAGGTGTGTGTTTACAATGGTGGGAGATGGCCTCCTTTTATAGGTAGAGGAGAGGGGCTCATTGGAAAATGTCCCTCCCCATATGGAAGGAGCCAAAACCGACACAGGAATACTTTCCTAGTTTGCTAAACCGACCAACCAACGTCGGCAGCGTCGGTTTTGGAAGGTAACAAACCGCCTCGCCCGGCTGGGCCCCGAACCGCCTCGGCGGTGCGGCCGCGCCAGTGGTCTTGTGGCGCACCTGCTGGCCCCGTTCGGGCTGGGCTTTCGGTAGCGTATTGGGCTTGAAAAGTTGTGTGGCGATGTTTGCTCGGCCCGGTTCTGGCGTGTTTGGTCCATTTCTCCCTTGGGCTTGATGTTCTCGAGGAATGCGCTTTCGGGGGCGCCTTTTGGTGTATTTTCCACTTGTTTTTATATAAATTTGCACAATAATAATTTGGACACTACAAGTGCAAATATGTCAATAATAAATGTATATGTGTGTAGTAAGGTATAGTTTCACCCCCTTATTGGTAGAATGTTGGCGTTAAAAATGTGTAGTTAGTGGCCGAGTCAACAAACTCCCCAAACTTACCCTTTCTTGGCGTCCTCGAGCAAAAGGATAAGTACTTGGTTGTTGATCGGGAGTTGCTACTATGCCGATTATGTTTTCAAGTGCGGGGTTATAATAAGATTTTCTATTAGAGTTTGAATAAAATGGCATGCCTTTGCTCACCCTTTATTACCTTTCATCGTGGCGGGGCTTTATAGCTTTTCTCAAAGCCTTGAGCGGTTGCCAAATAGAATGGTTATAATAGAAATACTTTTCATTCATCCTTTTGATCAACTTTCTCATCAGGGATTTATTTATTTAAGTTCTATTTTTTTTTTTTGAGAAAGTATGGGCTTTATTGCTATATATATTTATTATTATTATTATTATTTTTTTGGAGAGGTGGGCTCTGCTTCGCCTAGACATTTGTCTTTTATTTCCTCTCTCTTTTTTTTTTGAGATGTGGGCTCTACTAAGCCCTCGGACACATGTCATTTTTTCATCTCTTTTTCTTTTTTTTTTTTTAGCATAGCCCATATCATTTCTCTTTTCTTCAAATTAGATTCCGGATGTCAAGTTTCTCTTTTTGGACGAAATCATAGCAAATCCGTTTGTACCATATCATACTTGGCAACAACTTAGACTAGATAGAGCCTATGCAACCCATGAATCGAGGTTTTTTCGGGGATGAGTTTTTAGACTTAGCCACTAAACCCAAACTTTAGAAATTCGAATTATAAACTAGGCACGCAGGCAAAACATAAGGCGAGCAACTATTCATCATTTCAACAGGGGTAGAACTAAACATTTCTACAACACATATATATGGAGTGGAATAAATCTCCTCTCTCTCTTTCTTCTTCCCCTATTTTTTTTTTTTTTTTTTTTTTTTATCCTCATACCTCATCATTCTTATAAGATAAGAAAATAAGCGAATGGAATGTGAGATACGAGTTACCTTTGTGGGAGTCCTCCCCAAGCTAGCTTTTTGACTTACCTTCGGTTTATGAGCGTTGCTAGCTTGTGAAGAGCGCTATGAATGGATCTTTGATTAACATCATCTTTTGGCGTGCGGGGAGACTCCCCCAAGCTTGTCTTGTGATGATCTTGAAAGAAGCGGGACAACCATTCTTGGGGTTTCAAAGGTTTTTTTTTATTATTATTTATTTTTATTTTATCGTTATCATTATTTTTTTTGGTTCACCAAACAACCGATCTCCATTGTCATCTCTTGGACTTACCCTCTTGAATTTGATAATTTTTACTGGGGTTAGTCCATATGGTTGACAAATTCTACACTAGTAGTTTTGTTTCAATAATCAAACTCGACTCCATGTCTAATCGATTAAGGTAGACTTTTTGACCTAAGCACCATGCTCAATTCAAAAAAAAGTCTATGGAAGTAGGATCATCAGCTAAATGATCACGACTTCCAAACCGCAACTCTTGACATAGAAAATGGAAACATGAATTGAAAACAAGATTCATCCAATGGAGATAAAAAGGCATTGCGGGGCGAACAAAATGATTATCATTTTTTTTATTATTTATTTTTATATATATACTAAAAAATTTATTTAGAAAATATGTTTTTATTTAGGAAAATATTTTTCTTAGTTTTTTTTTTTTCATGGAAGAATTTATTTTATTTATAAAGATTTTTATTTTAGTTCTTGAAAATTATTTATAGATTTTTTTGTGTAGTAAAATATTTTTGTTTATTTTGATAATAAAATCTTTTATAAAACACTTTTTTTTTTTTTGGCATGGTAAAGGAAAAGGATGAGAGTGAAAGGTTCACATTACCATGTTTTTGGTTCTCCCCAAGCTAGCTCAAAGCCCATTGGATCTGGGTTTTACCCCCGTGCTTTTGGCTTTTCTGCATGGTTAGTATATGGTAGATTCACGAGTGGATTTACCATCCTTCGTGATTACCAAATTTTCAAAACATATGTAGGAAGGAGCAAAGCAAGCGACTTTTTTTTTTTCAAGATTTTTATTTTTTATTTTGGACTTTATTATTAAGGGGAGAATATAAAAGCTCCACCAAATTTTTCATACTCAAACAAGGATAAGATAAAGATGCAATATAAGTCTAGCCTTGTTTTATCTTCATCATGAAATAACATTTTCTTTTTATATGGAGATAAGTATGAGTAAAAAGGTTGGTGAATTATTACCTGCGTGCGAGTGTGTGTGTACCAACCACGCATGAAGGCAAGATGTTGAAAACTCCGCGGTGGTAGCTTGATGATCCATCTCGGGCGGGCCACAAGGCTTAGGTGATATACGGTAGTGTATATGGACCATGGGCCTTAGTGGTCACAAAGGTGTAGAAGGAGGATGTTCCTCCTTTCGTTTACCTTCTATTTTTTTCTTTTCTTTACTTTTTTTCTTTAATTGGACCTTTGCGTACACTGTGTACTTGACCGGCAGCTTGAGGATAGAGTTCATAATTCTTTGCATCGGTAGCATGATGATCTTGATTTGGTAATGACTTCCTCACACGAGTAGGGGCGGACCAAACTCACCCGAGTGTAACAAGGTCTTGGGAGAAAAGATCCCTTCTTGCTTATATGGAAGCAATGAAGAAGGGGTGGAGTCAGTGTCTTCATTGTTTACTTTGACCATATGGGGCCAACCTTGCTCCTCTCTCCTCTTATTTCTTTTTTTTCACTCTTCTTTATATATATATATATACATTTTTCTTTTTTATTAGGCTCTATTTTTTCTCTTCTTTTTTTTTTTTTTTTTCTCTCTCTTTTTTTCTTTTTTTTTTTTTATATATATCTTTTTTCAACTCTTTTTTTTTTTTTCTTTTTTTATAGCAAGGGAGGCTAATCTCTTATTCATCACCCTTTTTTTTTTTTTCATCATATATTTTTTCCCCTTTTTTTTTTCACTCGAGCTTTTTTTTTTTTAATCCCCTTGGTGCACTTGGAACTTGATACTCTGCCCAAGAGCATCAAAGTTTTCTTGATGTAGCCCCCATGTTTTTCAAGCGTCGGCGTGCCCTTTGCTCTTCTTAGTCTCCACGAAATGGTTAGCGACAAGAATACCCCGAAGGTGCATACTAACTTGAAAACATGACCTTTATTTATAAGATTTTTTTTTTTAGAAAAGATTTTTTTCCTTTTTTTATAAAAAGATTAGTTATTTATTATTTTTTTTTAGATAAACCTGTTATGAACAAAGGTCACTACACATGCATATTATCATGACGAACATGTTCTAAAAGATGCCTTATAAAAAACCAATGCCTTCCCCGGCAACGGCGCCCGAAATGCTTGTTGCATTTCTTAAAAGCGCAATCACTAGAAAGGAGTTTAGAACCCATCTCCAATAATGGCGCCCGAGAAATGCGCCGGTTGACATTCCTAAGTGAAACCACCGTGTCGGTGATACCACTAGGTACATCAACGGTGATAGATCTTGCCTAAGAAGATATTCATCATAAGCGCGCGGATCTATTATTGTAGCATTTCACGGAAGTATTCGGGGGTATCGTTATTTATATTTTTTCCCAAAGGAAGGCATGGTGGAAAAGGATCTAATAGAGACATGAGCAGGGATAACATGACTATGTAATGGACCAATGCTCATAACAGGGATATAAAGAAGCGGTAAAGGGATAACTTGACACACTCACTCAAGCCAAACTCAAGGATAAAGATAAATAAGGAATAAAGAAAGACCTAAGTGGAGACATCTGATTCTAGTCATGGGCGTGCATAGAAGACAGGTTGATAGTCGGGCAACACGCATGAGCAAGAGGTGGGGCTGAGAATGAAATGGACGGGGAGACCTCCCCAGAGCATCCGCCCTAAAGGAAGGCATTCTGAACTCCTACGGCACACGAGCGTGGGGGGATTTCAAGGGAGCAGTCAAGGCTTGTCACGACCAAGCCCGCCTACCCCCTCAACAAGTGGCATGCACTCATATTCGAAGGATACGGCATCCGGACACCCGCGTCCGCATACTAGGACACTACTCATGTCCCCCATGGCCCCCCCCTCTGGATGGACGGAATAGAACACGAGCAAGCCCGAAGGACACAGCGAGCGCCATTGATTTCACAATCCCAACACTACCCAATTATATTGCATGAATGGTTTTAAGCATAAAGTTCTATATGGCGATAGCACAACATAGAAACTATAGACTAGTTCATGTGTCATGATCATGTCAAGAACAACATGTTAGATCATAAGATAAATCATGAGGTATAGAAATAACATGAAGACTCTAATCCTAATGCACAACCAAGATAAGATAAGAGCAAGGCTTTGGAAGAATACCATAGAAAGATTTATTCAGGAATCCATCTTCCAAGGCCAAATACCTCCTTGGTAGCTTTTTGCCTAGCTCCACATCCTAAACTACTAATCCTACTAGGAGGAGGAAGAAGAAGAAGTAGAAGAAAGAAAGAAAGAAGAAAGGGAGAAGGGAGAAGAAAGAAAGAAGAAGAAAGAGGCTACATTGTGAGGTGTGTGTTACAATGGTGGGAGATGGCCTCCTTTTATAGGTAGAGGAGAGGGGGCTCATTGGAAAATATCCCTCCCCATATGGAAGGAGCCAAAACCGACTGAGGATACTTTCTAGTTTGCTAAACCGACCAACCAGCGTCGGCAGCGTCGGTTTTGGAAGGTAACAAACCGCCTGCCGAAGGCGGGCCCGAGCAGCCTCGGCGAGGGTGCGGCGCACCTGCGGTAGTCTTGGCGCGCCTGTTCGGGCCCCATTAAATTTGGGCTTTGGCGGTAGCGTATTGAGCGAAAAGTTGTGTGGCGATGTTTGCTCGGCCCGGTTCTGCGTGTTTGGTCCATTTCTCCCCTTGGGCTTGATGTTCTCGAGGGGAATGCGCTTTCGGGGGCGCCTTTTGGTGTATTTTCCACTTGTTTTTATATAAATCTGCACAATAATAATTTGGACACTACAATTGGAAATATGTCGATAATAAATGTATATGTGTGTAGTGGGTATAGTTTCACCCCCTTATTGGTAGAATGTTGGCGTTAAAAATGTGTCGTTAGTGACGCGTCAGCGGCCCGAATGCACAGTGCAATGAAAACAACGGCGCTACATGTGCCCAGCGGCGGCGAAACATCAAATCTCCGCAAGCCAACAAAAAGACCAAGCGCCTTGACAAACTAGAGCGCGGTCCTCCCACAGCCACCTCAGCGGCTGCCCTAGAACACCTCGCGGGGCCCGATCAACACGGAGCGGAGACCCACAAAAGGGAGATACCACAATGGAGAATGTAACATCCTCCTGTGGGCAACTCCACCAAAGAGGAGTCAAAGTTCCGAGGGAAGGATCGGGCCCGAACATGAACGGAGAGGCGGTGCAAGCTGCGACAACTGCGGCACCCACCGTCAAGCAAAGCGGGCGACCTGCAGGTGTGGCAGACACCCTCGCACACCACATCCATAGAGCTCCGGTTGCGACGGTGATCCCACCTCCCGGGCCTCGGACGATTAGCCATGCCCGCGGGAGGCACTTACTGGGAGCACCCCCATTCTACCGGCTTCAACGGCCCGACCGTGCCAAAAGGGGCCCTCGGCGCTAATGCAGCTTTGTAAATCAAACTCATAATAAAAAGCAGTAAGCACCATTGCCCTTCCGGCTACCTTCCCATACGCCTGAGCCTCGCACTAAGAGGGAATGAGGGGACGCCCGGCCCCATTTCCCACCTGACTACCTTCATAAAGCGCGAGCCTACTAAGAAGAAATAGGGGGCCTTGTTTTCCTGCGACTACCCCGCCATATGCCAGCGAGCCTCGCACTAAAAGAGAAATAGGGGGCCGCATTTGTTTCACACGACTACCTTCGCAGCGTGTGAGCCTCGCACTAAGAGAAAAATAGGGACCGTGGAGTGTTTCTGACTGCATATGAGCGCGCCGAGCCTCGCACTAAGAGAAAATAGGGGGACGCCGCTGTTTCTGGCTACGCCCGCAGCGTGAAGGCCTCGCACTAAGAGAAATAGGGGGACGCCGCTGTTTCACACGACTGCCGTCGGCGCGAGCCTCGCACTAAGAAGAATGGGGGGCCGCCCGCTGTTTCACACGGCTACCTTCCCAAGCGGCGCGGCCTCGCACTAAGAGAAATAGGGGCCTTGTGGTTTCACACGGCTACCTTCGCAAGCGTGAGCCACGCGCACTAAGAGAAACGGGGGACCGCCGCCGTTTCACGGTTACCTTCCTGAAAGAGCACGAGCCGCACTAAGGGAAATAAAAACATTTACGTACAAACATATTACAACAACATAAAGGCAACTCGCCGCCATCACTTACATAATAATAATACAACGGGTTACAACACCCCACGGCCCCGGTTTTCGGGCCTCCCCACACACTACCCCGCGGGAGGGTTACAACACCATCTTGAGAACCGCCTGAGCAGGGCACACCTTCGCAGCTTAAGCTCTCACGAAAGCCTCCACATCCACTACCTCCACCAAAAAGGGCTCATCAACGGAGGCGACCTCGGATACGACCGCCTCGGACCGGAACAAGTGGCGGGTCTCAGCTCAACTTTTCGATGGCGGAAGCAAACCCTCCGCGTAATAATAGGCTCCACTCAAAACGCCGACTTCCTCTGCCCGGCACAACGACCGGCCTCCGCGGTCGGGGCCCGTAGCCATTTGCCCCAGCGCAATGGCAACGCCCTCGTCATCCTCAATATCATCCTCCGCCATAACGCGGCGCGGCCCCGAAAACTACCGCTCACGGCGATTAGTCAAGTCATGAGACCGCCGAGAGAAAACTCGGCTTTGATTGGCTTCATCATACTTCCGGACAGGCCCCCACCAAAACCGCTCGAAGGAGCAGCCGGGGGGCCGCGCAACACCATGTTTCCCGAGATGAACACATCACACGTGATTCATCATCGGAGCATGTTAAGTTTTCCCTCGCGAGGACCCCGGGCACTGCGCGACCAACACAAATAGCAAAGCTCAATTAGGCCCGGCCTCGAGAAGAACAAACCAACCATAACAGAAACAAACTTAGCGAGAAGCACGAAGACAATCAAGTCTCGGATAAGCGGAGCCGCATCAACCCACTATTCCAGCAAAAGTGTATTGGCTTCAGAAGGCCAAAGGACCTAGCAACCTATAAGCGAGCTTATCCTCACAAAAGACCTCGAGATACCCTATGGGGGCTCTATTCCACCTGCGTCGGGCTGCTGCGCGGCATCGCGGCGGGTTCAGTCGAAGGCTCGGCGTGGGGATCGAGGAGCCTCCGAAGGGATCGGCCCCCCCGGAGGAAGTGGCGTCGCGGGGGCGCGGGCGGTCGAGGCCGCCGGGGCGGGGGCGGGATTCCGCGGGTCGGCGCCGCGGAGGGGTCGCCGGCCGCTTCGGAGGGCGCGGGAGTCGCCGGGCGACCCGGGCACCTCAACCCGTCCAGGCATCTGCGAGGCCTCCAGAAAGCAGCGTGGCGCTGCATCGCCACAACACCGCGTAAGTCGCAATAAAGCGGGCGGAGGCAAAAAACAAATGAGAAGGAAACCTTCTTGGCAAGGTTGGCCTTGGCGAGTCGGCGCCAAGCTCCCGCCCTCCCTCGCAAAACGCTTGATGAAGGCGGTGGTGGCGCGCCGCATCTTGATCCTCCGCGGCGCGTGACCTCCCTCCCGTGCTCGGGAAGGGTGCGCTCGGATCTTCGGCCCGTGAGGGCCCGGGCGGTGCCGCCTTTGGAGGCCTCAGCCCAGCGCCCTCGAGCATAGCGCCCTGTACTCACCGAGGTCGGCGGGCTCACCATCACCTTCTTGATCAGAGACCGTGGGCGCATCCGGGCGCCGGCGGCGCGACATCGGGCCGGGAAGGCCCCCGGGGCGCCGCGCCAGCCCCTCCGGAACTGTCGGCGCGGAGTCTTGAAAGGCCTCAGCCTCCGCATACCACGGCAGCTCCGGCTCATTGAGCCGCCACCATAGCGCCCGCCTCCATCTTCGGGCATCACGGGCCTCATGCACCTCGCCGCGCCGCTCGTTCTCCCCTCGAGCACCTTGGCCCCTCCTTGAGGTCCGCCACCACCTCCTTGCGAGCCGCCCTAACTCCTCGGTAGCCGCCTTGGCTTCCCGGACCTCCTTGCGACTCTCCTTAAGGTCGTCGGTGGTCTTCCCACGGGTCCTCACTCACGCTCCACCGCGTCGACCCAACCCGGCGAATGGCCGCGCCCAGCCTGCACACCGGGGGCTCCGCCACCTTCACCTTCATTGTCTCGTGTAATATGCGTGAAGGGAGCGGTTGCAACCTCCGGCTCGCCTCGGGCGGGCGATCGGTCGAACACCCGACCGACAAACCTCCTCAATCACCGTCTTTGGCCCGAAGGGGGTGTCCGCGGAGTCCACCCGGTGTGCGGCTCCCAGTCGACATCGCCGATCGCGATAGACTCCGCAGCGTATGGCGGATTCGAAGGGCCTCCCGCTGCCCCATAGCGACTTACGCAGCTTCGCAGCGAGAACCTCAAGAGCTCGTCGTAATGACGCCGGCCCACACATGCACCGCCCGATGAGGCGAGGTTGCCGCGTGCTCATCAAGAAGCGGCCAGCGGCACCACCCCGCGGCGGCATCCTTCCACCTCGACCTCCTGCGTCATCGCCGTCGCTCCCCTTGCCTCGTCGGGAGGGCCCGTCGCCTTGCCCCCACGCTCCTCACCTCATCATCTCGAGCCGTCCTCGGCGACTCTCACCATCGGCTCACCGCCGCCTCCGTCTCCTCCTCCGCCTCCTCCATCCTCCTCATCATCGAATCGGGACGATCGAGTCCGCCGTCCAGAGCTCGGTGGCGCCATGGCTGCGCGCTCAGGCGACGAGCGAAGCGGGCGTCGGCGCCCCCTCTGGCGGGGAGCTCCGAAAAACGCCCGCCCGCTCGCCGGGTTGAGGACCCTCTTAGCTTCCGACATCCATCAGCGTCGGCGTCGAAGACCTCGTCGACCCGGTCATCGCGGCGGCATGGTCGTACCGTTGACCGCGGTCGCCGATCCAGCGAAACCTTTGATCTTCGGATCTCGGGCTCTCCGGCTTACCGTCGAGCGTCGGCAAGCGGCGACCTCCACCATGGCGAGGCGTAAAACTTCGTCATTGTCACCGCCCGCCGCCTCGCCGACTCTAGAGCCACGCCTCCGCACCAGTCGGCTCAAGGCCTTGGTGCCCCAGGGAACAAAACTCACAGTCCGAGACCTGGCGAAGGTCATACCGCCACAAAGGTGAGACATTGGCCCCACGCAAACTCACCCGCACGGTCCGCGCATGGCGATGTGGTGCCATCGGCCTAGCGGCGCCTCGGCTCCCGCGGCGCCGCATCCGTCTTCACCGGCTTTACCGCCCGCAGTTACGGTTGTCCGGAGGCGGCCCGAGCCTCCGTCCTGCGATCCTGTAGTAGAACCAGGTGGTCAACCCGATCGCCCGGCCCGCGTTCCTGCTAGCGCCCGACGAGGGCCTCCACCAACTCCGGGATGAAGGGTGCACACGAGCCCCGGGATCGGAAGACCTCGCATCTGTCACCGCCAGCGGTGCGGGGCAGGCGTGTTACACCGCACATGGCTGCCAACAAAGCCATCCACCGGCGGCTCCGGCCCGATGGAGCGGCAGGCCCCACAAAGTGGCCGGTGGCCGACGAGGAACCATCGGTGATGGCGGAGTTCCACCTCCAGCGAGCACTTTCCGGCACAAGCTCGCGCGCGGGGAAAGCGGAGCCGGCTGGAAGAACTCAGATGAAGGCGACCACCTCGTGTAGTCCGCCGGAGCTGGCACCGTCTCCCCCCCCGTGGGCCAACCTCTTGGCTCCGAACCACTTGTACTCTTTCGCGGCTTCTTGGGAGACTTCTCCCATGCATTTGCTCGGGAGGTAGCTCGAAGCTCTCCATGATGGAGCTTTGGCCCGCGGTTTCCTTCAGTAGCGCCATGAGAACTCTGGCAAGATTAGCAAAATGCAAAGACAAATAGCCGAAGGAGGGGACCTCGCTAAGTAGCATAGGAGTTCTGTGGCGGACGTGGGAAAGCGAGGCGCAAAGCGAAGCGCGGGCGTGGCAGAGGAAAGCACAAACCTAACCCACCAGCATTACATATTTATAGGCCGGGCCGGGAGAGGCTTGGCGCGGGATCGACCACAACCAGAAAATCGCGACCGGATCCCAAAAACCGCGCCCGGCCCTCCGATTCTTCCGGCCCGAGCAAGCGAGAGCGACATCCGGTACACCATGAACAAACACAAACATCCCAGATCCACGCCTCAACCGGGTCGACCAACCACGTCACCCGAGCAAAACCTAAACCCTCATGTCCTAGAAGGATAAAAAGTAAACCCACCTCATGAGCCCACGGCAGCCGGGGACGCCGGCAGGGCCCATGGGATGACCTACAGGCCCACCACGCCGCGGGACCCCTCCCGGCGTTGTTTCATGCTTTCTCACGGCCTCGGAGAGAACGGACCTTGAGGGCTGTGTTGGGGGAGGCAACCCTAACCGGCCCCGGCGGCTCCATGACCCCTGCCGAGGGCCAAGCAATAACCCCTCGTTCACAAAAATGCTAAGTCTCGAAAGGCCCGACAAGCGGAGGACTCTCATAACACTTTCGACCCGTGAGGCCTATTACGGCGGGGGGAGCCTCCCGCGGGCCTCTCGGGGAAGGGCCCGGGACTAACCCTTGGCGGCGTCATGAAGTCATGCGGGATCAGCGGGAGGGGAGGACCCTCGAAGGAGGAGCAAGCGGCAAGTCCGCTCCGTAGAGGAGGAGCCCCGATAACCGGTGGGTCGCAAACAAAAGGCCGGCGGAGGGGCCTCGCAAGCGGCTCTCAGCGAGAACTTTCGCTACCGGCGGCTAGGGCAAGGAACCTCCCGCGGGCGATGAGACCCCAGTGCATTTCCTAATTACCCACCATAGTTAGTTACTAGCTTGCCCTGTGAGGGCCCCGATTGTAGTGTCTAATCCTGTTACCTACCATGGCACCCAAGTGCATCGGCCCCTCGACCCACGGTATTCCTATAAATACCAGTCACGGGCGCACTTTCGAGGCGGGATGGGTGGTTAGCCGATTTAAAGCGCCATTTACTACGCTTTTCACGCATCCGCGGCTTTATTCCGCCGCCTGGTCGTGTTCTCCTCTTTCGGAGGCCAGCGCCTCCGATCCCCGACTCCCGGCAACCCCGGCAATGGTCGGGCCCGGCCGAGGTCGCTCAAGCTCCCTCGCCGATCCACTCCGTCCTAAACTGCGGGAAGCCCTGGCCCCCCTTCTCGCCCCCTGGGAACAAAAGGCTAGGGGCAGGAGTGAACCCCACAATGTATGTATGGCCGCCAAAGTAACCGGGGAAAAATTCAATTCCTCAAGGCCACGATGCAATATCACGGGCTCATATTGCATAGGTCAATGGTTAATGGCCCGTAGACTTCAATTTGATATACAAGGGCGAGGACAAAAAGCGACAACAATCCCGAATAGGGCAATGATGGGGCGGTCGGATGTTGGATCCAATAATGACATGGACGTCAATGAAATTGTTACATGGACCCACTCTAACGGCGATCTTCAATTCTTCATCATTAGCTAGGAGCTACCTACTATGAGCCTGAGGATTAAGGGTTTAATGGACCTTGTCTCTTGCATACTCATTTCACTCTTGTCTCTTTGTAAAAATTAGAAACGGTTTAAGGGCTTGGAAAGTATATCAAAACTGTCCAAGGAAAAAAAAAAAAGCATATCCATGTTAAGCACTCTTGTACTCTGTTGTGGCACTATGATCCACGGTTTATCGCCCGGGTGAACTAGCATCGGTTTAGCACCATGTATCTTATATATTCTTTTTTTGCACATGATTTGGCTATACACGCTTGTCTCCTTGTTTTATTTTTTTTTTTTTTGTAAGGTGAAAAAATAATGAACAACCTGCTTGTGTATACATGTTTTCTTTTGTAAAAAGAATGAAAGTAATGGTAGGGGCCGGGACATTCAAGCGATTGCATGGGTTCGCGATGTCGAGCCAGAGGTTCTTTTTGTCTAGGACATCTAGCTATGTTTCTTGGAGCATTGGGCACTATCTTGATAAAAACAAGACCCAATAATCAATATGGAGCCAGGCAAAGATTAAGACACCAATGAGGACACACGTCCCGGCTGGCTTGTGCCAAAACCAAAAGTTGTTAAAAAAAACATTAAATTTGGAGTCTCGGGTCGGGAGGAGCCCAAGGGCGATATCACGCAGAAGGGCTTCAAGGATGCTACACAGCTTCCAAAGCTTGCTTGGGGTACGTGCGGGTCCCCACCCTCCACTGTCTCTCAAGAATATGAAAGCTTAGAGTGCGGATCTACGTGACATTGATGCTTCTCTCCTTTACGATGAGCATCTTAACAAGAAAATGGTGATTGGGGTGCTCTGCCAAGAAGAAATACGCGCTAATCGAAGAAAAATTTTGTCCCACTGCTGGCGTGAACTCTAAAGCGGTACATCTCATCACCGGAATAAAAGAAGGAAGCAATGAAGGGTTTCAAACACCAAGGGTCCCATCGTGATGATGACCTCAAGGCGAGAGGGCGACAAGCGATAATGATGATTAGTCCCCTCCTTGCTTTTTTAGTGGTGGCTTCTTGCTCCACTCTTATTTTTAGCTTTTGAATGAAGACAGTAGAACTCTTGTGGTTCTTCTTTATGTTTTCATTTTAATTATGGGTCTCCTGTTGAACTTAAGGTTTGCTATATGGTTATGAGTTATATCTTTACCTATATAGTAAATTGTTGTAGTGTTTGTGCTAGTCCTGGTTTTTCTTTTTTTGTGTCCTTTTTCTTTGGTGCTATGCATTCCCGGTGTCGGATGCTCCCTTCTTCATGTTTTTTATGGATAATAGCTCTAAGTCTAGAACTTGGAATATCTGTCTTTGGAACATCGGGGAATAAACTCCCAAGATAAATGGGACTCTCTTAGGAGCAAAATCTTAGAAAGTAAATGTGATATTATCGGCATCAAGAAACCAAAGAGGTCTTCCTTTGGCCGTGCCTACATCGAAATTTACGTCCCCAAGTTTTGACTCTTTTCTGTTTTCTCCCTTCTATTGGAGCTTAATTGGTATTTTGGTTGTTTGGAAGAGCTCCATTTTCGGAAGGCTGAAATTTTGAATAATTTATGCTATCTCCTTGAGTTCTCCTCGAGCATAATAATGATTTTGGGTCTTAACTTCTATCTATGCCCCCTGTGATCTTTGAGGGGAAGCAAGGTTCATCAACTAGTTTGAAAGCATTCGGATGCGGATATGAGGTCATCGTATTATTGGTGACTTCAATCTTTATAGAAGACCTGAGGGATAGGAATAGAAGCAGGTGCAAATTACTCGACATGTTGTCACGCCCCACTTTTAATGGGTGGATTAATCACCGTGTTTGCGTCGGGATCACGCCACAAACACGTCTATTTGAAGTAACAGATAATGGTAAACGAAATTAATAATAAGCCGAGGCTAAAAAAGAAATATAGGATGGAAAGGGACTTACGGTGGCGACGAAGGTCACAGAGTCGGGTTACAATATCGAGTTATTGGCCAGAAGTGGTGGATTAACTATGACAGCTTTGCCCGTACTCCACGAGCGGACTTGTGCATGGATGAAATCACGGGCTTCAACGTCCTTCTCCCTAAGAAAACACTTCTCGAACTCCTACGGTGCACTATCCTCTATCTTGTCATCGATCTTACCTTCACATGTGCCGATCTATGTAAAAAAAAAGGGTGAGGTACAAACGTGCTCGGCAAGTCCCAACCGAGGGGGTTGTAATTATTAAGGGTTTGGGCCCTAGCGAGTCTCTAAAAAGCTGCTCTCGCTAGTTCAGGTTATCTCATGTCATCAACTTCTTTGTCATGACACCACGGAGGTTAGTCATCATCAAAGTGTATATCTAATCATAGATGTTCGGCCTGCACTTGCCCATTCAAGGGCGTGGCTATTCGAATAGATTCAATTAACTCTGCCGAGAAGGTGTACAAATTTCCCCACCGATGGCGTTGTCTACCCATGGCCCATAGTTCAACGAGGCCCTAACGAGATCCATACCAGCTTGGGTGCTACCCTAGGTATATTGGTATAATCTTCACCCGCGACTTCTCGGGGTTGGAAGGATAACACGCCACCCTAAAGATGGCGTACTACCCTAGACAATATGGTGATACCAAATCACCCCGGCTTTCGGGTAATACCTTATTACCCAACCTATCTTGTCAACACCATCCCCAATCCTCAATCATAAATTTGTGCACCCTCAACTTGCGCCCACTGGCGCCCAAACACCTTCGTGGAAGATCACTTTCGGCATCCGCCAGCAGGACCATGGGGCCCTCTCCCCGTCTGCTCCCTGTCGGTCGTTTTGCACCGCTCCGGCCACCTTGGATCCCAATTATACCTCAACCCAGCGGGGTGTGAATCAAGCCGCCCCATATATGCGGCGTGTGGGCATGCGTAATATTATACTAGGTAGAAGGTCACAAGACCAGGTCCTTAGGGAGGCGAGTATCTCTCCCGCGGGAACCCCTCACGCAGCGATTCCCGGCGTGGTATTTAAACTCTACGGACTACCGCCTCACCTCTTTTTTGTTGGTTAGGGTTCATTAGGCATTCTTAGGTTTCTCTTGCATGCAACGTATGGCGTAGATAACGTGTAGATAGTTCGTCATCGGTTTGACTCACTAGCTACATTGAGGCTCATACCTCTGTTACTAATCCGATTATCATTATCATCATATTATTAAGGTCATGAGTAGGGGTAAGGTTGCCTTGGAAGTTCTTACGAATCGGCCTTGTACGGCGTCGAGCGTCTTCTAGGCGCCCGGTGACGGAAACTCTAATTGGGTCGTCGAAGGCCTGCGGTGGCCAGGCGATAAACCTAGCTTGAACTATGACATACAAAACAAACGTGGGAACATTATGGTGGCAATAGGTTAGATGCATAGAGCTAGATTTTAGATGAATTATGGAAATGGATTTTTTCTGAAACGCAGTCGATATGCATGAGATATGGATTTTATAATATTAATCCCCAATTAAATCATTAGGGTAATATTATAATATAATTTTATCATGTAATAATATTGGAACTATTTACATGATAAAATTCTATAAATCAAATAATGAATTTACAAATTTTAAAAAATTTTACGACACGGGAAAGTATACTTTTACAACCTTGTACACTATCTAGGTGCCGCGTAGCATTTACACTCGTGTACCTGAAAAGAGCTCGCTGCGTTAGGTTTACCCGCGTGGGTCGAATGGGCATACGGCGGCGGGCTGCGTCAGCTCCACTTGTGTCACGGGGTTTCCCTAACCGTCGTGGCGGGAGGAGCGGAGGCGGCGTGGTGACTTCCTATTGGTTGGCGGCTTGGCGGCGTCACGCGACCATAAACGCCGTCGTGGTTGCCCGTCCATCGCGCACACATGCGGCGCTTCGCCGGACCTCGCCGAAATCCGCCGGACTAGCGCCCTACGCTTTCGCCGTCTGCGAGCGTGTAGAGGTTCCCCATCGCCTCCACTGGACTGTTGGTGGGTAGTAGGGGTGGCGGGTGAGGGATGCTTCCGCAGCCCAGACGGCGAGGAGATGAAACGGCTTTGCAGCGATGGCGCTCGGTCGGGATACCGCGACACAATGAGTACAAAATTGAGTAAGGCAAGCGGAGGAGGGAGGTTGGGACAGCGTGCCGGGGCCACCAATTGCTTCTGGCGACGACCAGCGGCGAGTCCCTCTTGTTCCCGACGGCGGCGGCGGAATCCTAATTGGGGAAAATTCGCCGAGTCGTAGCGAGGGAGAGGAGGAGGGAGGCGAGGCGAGCCGGCGTGTCTCAGTCTGCGGTCTGCGGGCTTCCGGGGAGCCGGGGATGGCTCGGTCGTCGAGTACCGGAGGGGCACTATTTATAGGCTCGCCACGCGGGGTCGCCGGAGAGATATTTCCGCCGCTGCGATTCCCTCGACCGTGCTCATCGCGCGATGGCTGGGGTACGGCATACGGTGGCGTCGCCATCTATTCGAAATCGTGCTTTCGGTCTCAATGGAGGTGGCTGCGGTGTGGTCATGTCGTCGAGTAATGGAGGACTCGGTCTGCCGGCCGTCGTGGCGGGCAGCTGGTTGCCCTTGCGCGGCATGCGGTGCTGCCTAGTCTTTGTGCGTGGACTCTTGGTGGCGTTAGTTTGGTGAGCTCGTCGTACCCCACCACGGTAGAGTGGTCTTGTCATGGCGTCGTCTTTACCCGTGTCGACGACCGGTCATAGCGGTCACGCGCTTCCACGTATGCATCGAGCCGGCCTCCACGTCTTTGGTGGACTCGGTGAAGGAGTGACGAGGCGTCTGGTGACACTCATTAAATGCATGTTTTACTACCACCAAAGTGAACCACTAATACAATATCACATGAAAACATAACCAAACATTATTTATCTAATATGTGTTCCACGGGTTTTGGTGTTTCAAGTTGTTTTGCGAGGAATGTTGTGAAAATACAAATAAAAGTATGCCAAATAAAGTGGGAAGCGCAAAGTGGAAATCACGCTAAAGAGCAAGGGAAGCAAGGGAGGCCAATTCGGCGCCTCATCACGGACTTTTGCACCCGTGAAACCATCTACCAAGGCCCACAAGCCCACCCGGAGAAAGGAGGCAAATGGGGCCCATCTTGCGGCGACCAGTGCTGCGTGACTTGCCGGCCCAAAGTTTTAAGCGCCTTTTCCCGCCCTTTCTCACCGCGGTTCCTCTGGACTTCACGGCGGTTGCATGTGGTGCAAACTTTCGTTCCCGCCAAATGCCCCTCCAACAAGGATGGCCCTCCATTCTCTTCTCTCTTTTCATATAAAGAGACCCTTCACCCATTGAACACACACATTCTACACTTGAGCTTCATCTTCCACATATATATCTTTGTAGTAGTGTCCCTCCTAGGTGTTCTCCACCTAGTTGTACAATTTAGAAAAGAGGAAGAGAGTGAGAGGAGAAGGGAAGAAGCGGGATTGTCGGGTTACGCCTCAACTTTTGGCATACCTCACGGGCCGACTCGATTCAGTAACGTCCAAGGTTATCTTGTGGCAATTCTAATATTATTATTTTACTAAATCAGTCATTACTTTATTTTTGCTTGCCGGATCTCCGTTCGGCCAGAAGGTTCTAGTCTTAGCGCTAGACTAGTTTCATATCGCTAAGCGTAGGCGTGGTGTCTAGGCTAGAGTTTGCTGAGATGCGCCCAACACTACGGAATAGTTGTGGTAGCCCCGGGGTGGCGTGCTCCGACCAGGCCTTTGTAGTCCACCACGTGCGTGTTGGTGTTTTTAAGTAGAGCTTTTGGTGGCCTTCCCCGATTCACCAGTTCCCGGTCTTTTCGAGGGGCGGAAGGTCAGCGCTCCAGAAGTTCCCGGGTGGAAATCGATACCACGAGATACTCGTTGAAAGCTACAACGGTACTTTCCGTGCGCTGCCGGTTATGCAGTGGCGTTAAAAATACCAACAGCGTCTCGACAAACATAGTGCCGCAAGGCTCGGTCGCTCGTCCAGCGTCCGGTTGCCGCGGGGTGTTTGTCCTTGATCTTGTCGTGGTCGCGGGTGGGAGGAAGGGATGGAGGGCGACGGCTCTGTCCCACACATCGACCCCTTGAAGGGAATGGTGGAGGGCCCGAGCTGGCTCGTTGGAGCCTTGGGCTCGTCTAGTTGGTAGGCTCGCTCGCGTGAAGGGAAGAGAAGGAGGGCCATTCTTTGGGGTGGGAAAGGGAGGACAGGAAGGAAGGGGCCCATGGCTCTTTTCTAATTTCCTTTCTTTTTCTATTTTCTTTCTCCCATTTCTTTTCTCCTTTTCTATTTCCCATTTTCATGTGTGTAAATATATATATATTGTAATTATTCCCACAAGCATTAGATATTCCCATGGTATTATATTCCACGAAATATTTATTTGTACTTGTAAAAATATTTATATATATTTATGCACACTTGTTTTCGAGCTCTCGTTTTATTTCATGTGCACTATACATTTTATGAATATTCATACAAACACCTTTATATTCTCGTGACCTTCATGTCAGGGAATATTTATTGATAACTTGTAGAATGCTTATATGTTTTTGGCACAAGAGTTTGACTATTGTTCAGAGAAGAATTTGTAAATCATTTCTCATGCAATATTCTTCCATAATAAAATCCTAGAACTTACACCTCGCATCGTTGCGACCATAAAAGGTTCATCAAGCAACAAACAAGATTTCCCTATTTTTTCTAAATGGTGGGAGTTTCAATGCGGGTTTTGGCAAGGGTTTGGTTTAAGCGGAAAATAAATCAAGTTTTAGTTGTAATTATAAAAAGTTCAAATTTTTAGTGATTTTAAAATGATGCAAAAACACGGGTGTTACAAATCTACCCCTCTTAGATGAATCTCGTCCCGAGATTCCTAGTCTGAGGAGGTCTAATTTGGGGCCTAAAGGGGATAGAGATAGAAGAGGAGGAAAAGCTTTCCATTGCTTCCGGTGTTGTCTTTGAACCTCTACGATTATCGTGCTACTCTATTACTAGGGCAACACGATTGTGGAGGTATGCCTTACTGGCGTGACTGTGATTACTACTTTGCTTTTACCCCCATCTTCTTTGTCTTGTATTTGTCTTTGTAGACTCAGGAATCTTCATTGGCGGCTACCCCACTTAGAAATTTGATTCTTCTAGTGTCTTCGGTCTTCGAGGTCTTAAAAGTCTTCTAGTGCTGTCTTATTGCTTGTTCTTAGCCGGCGGTCTTCCTGCGGTGTACCTCCTCTTGTCTGCCTCTTACGGGTCCGCGATCATCGTGAGCAGAGTTCCACTTCTTATTTGAAACCTAGGTTTCTGGCACGCTCTTTATTTTATCTTCTTAGCCCATTTTTGCATTTACATTCTTTCTTGTTCGCCCATCGGTTCCCTTCTTCTTCTTGATTTAAGCCCGTTTGTATTTTCTTTAAAAATTTATTTTAGCCGTTAATTACTTCTCTTCCGCGATACGCGCTATTTCTTTTCTTCTCGTGTATATAGCACTACCCCACTTAGAAAATTTTTTGGCTTATTATTTGCCACAGTGGCTTCTTATGTTTTAGCGCGAGTCAATCTTTCTTTGTTGATACTCATACTTGGATCGTGGATCCACTACAATGATCTTGATTACTTCAGGGGTACAACGATGAAGTGGGAAGAAATGCTACTCTCTGATTACACCTCCCTTGGAATTAGTCTTTCTACAACATCGGTCATGGTAACCACGCCTGCAGAGTCTTGTGCCAGCTCTGCTTGGGGGGCTTCTTCTCTTGGCGGTGCTTGGCGAGTGGCGGGTGCCTTAGGTTTGTCGGTCTTCTGCCGGGGATGGCGGCTGGTGGAGTACATTCTTCTTACGGGTGGGGGTTGACGAACATCCTTACGTGGTTGTAGGATACGGCCGGGCCGTGGCGTGTCTTCTGCGTCTCGAGGTGGGCGATGTTGGTGTCCTTAGCTCGAGGCGTGTCGGCTCTTGAATGGCCCCGGGGTCTCGGCAAGTGTAGCCTCTCGGCCGAGATGCCGTGGCGACTTGCTCTTTGGTGTGGGCATGCTCCGCGGAGTCGTGAGCGTAGCTTTCGGCTTTCGCTCGGCTCGGCGAATCGGGGCTTCTCGGGGCGGTGTCTTGGCGGTCGTCTTTGCTCATCAAGAAGCGGCGAGGTAGGATAGCGAGGTGCTTGATGTGGGGCTGCCTTGTATGGACCTTGCGGCTCCCAAAAGGCAATCGAGCGGGGTGATTCTTTCATACGGTGGCGGTGCCACATGGGGTGCGGGCGATGGGCTCCTTGCCAGTCAGCGCGGGCGGTGGAGTGCCTTGCGTGTGATAGCTTGGTAGGTGTCGGGAAAACCAATGGTGGTCACACTCCAGTCGTCGGTGAGGGCGGGAGTAGTCTTGGCTGCAGGTGACATAGGCGGTGACCAGCGGCGGATGGGTGCGCTCTTCATGCTCGCTACCACTACAAGATTTTCGGGTCTAATGCAACACCCGACAAAGTGTAGCAATAGAGCCAAAAATGGTAGCAATAGTACTTTTGCTACCTTTTTCATTTGGTAGAAAGTCGTTGCACTTGTGGCGGTAGCAATAGCATGTTACCCGCGACTTATGTTTTTGTTGCGACACATAATCCCTCTATTGCAACACTTGTGACTATTTCATAACACATATTGGGTGTTGGGATAGGATCAATAGCAACCATTATGGGTGTGGCAATAGTAGCCATTGCAACGCACTAGGTGTTGCTAGTGATGTCTCTGTGCTACATGATGATCTTGTAGCGACAAAGTGTAATAGCAACACAAGGTAGTGTTGCAAAAATCATTATTACCCGCGGTGAAAAACCATAGCAAGAAGGAACATGTTATTGCCCGCGGTACCTACATGGTTGCTATAGGGATGACAAGCTATTGCCACGATTAGGTTGGTTGCTATAGATAGTTCCTCTATTGCCGCGTTACTGGATTAAGTTGCTAAAGATGGAACATGCTATTGCCCGCGTTACTTAGATCGTTGCTACGAGATGTGCCCTCTATTGCCACGATCGCAAATACATGGTTGCAATTGGTGAGTCCTCTATTGCCACCCCGTTGTATCTACTAAAGTTGTAATAGATAGTTCGTCTATTACCACACTAAAACATGTAGTTGCTTTATAGCTAAACATCTCTATTGCCCGCGACCATATATTACGCCATTTAGTTTTGCTTTTATTATATATTGCGATGCCAAATAAATATGATAATAATTCATGTTGCAACGCTTAGTTTTGTTTGCTTAAATCAATAATGAATTACAACGATAAATATATAATGGATGAAGCATCGACATCCATTAAAAGGAAATATAATTTTTTCATACACAGCCATACTTTAACACACCCAATGTCAAACTAAGAGAACATGCACAACAGCATTGGTAAAACTCATAATGTATCCAGCACACACTTGTTTGAGCTCATTCAAATTATATGATCTATGTCTACTGCAGCAACGAAGGTTGCCTTGATATGTATGTTACCATCGTCCACCATTCGCATACTCCTTCTCAAACTCAAGCTTTCTCCTGAAAAAAAATAAATAAATCATTGACATGCATCATCCATTCACTTGCTAATTATATACAAATCACTTAGCAATTTCTTATGTCATATCCACGAACATAATGCAAGTAAACATATACTTGAACTAAGATAACAAACTCAGGTTTAGCAGTAGTTACCGAAACAACACCAATCTATCAGGAGATGACAAGCAACTTGCCTGGCAAACGTCACTTGCAGCATTGATCTAATCCGGGAGAGTTTGTGCCAATGTAGCCCCCTAGGAGAGTTGACGAGATGTCTGTCAGATATCCTTTCACACTTGCATTAGACAGAGCAAACAGGATGAGGGCAGACAGCTCCACCTAGGCCCAGGAGCTGGCGGGCGTTTTCACATATGTACTAAGAATCCACAGAATGACTACATTCAGTTTTCAACACAGCACAGCAAGAATCTAAATTTCTGGCAAAACTAGTCTACTGTAATTATCAAAGGTACACAGATGACTTTCTATTGGTTTTACAGGAAAAGGTAAAGCTTCAGTAGTGAGCAAACTGAATTATAAGCCTGTAACATGGTAGAACTCTCTATGCAAGGGGTTCATAGGATAAAATTCACCAAACATACTAATGATTCAATTTCGTCATCCATCAGATTAGCCAGAATCCAATCCACTTATGAATCAGCTTTCCCATCATGGAAATACTGGTTAGTGTCTATATATGCCAATGAATGCACATATTGAACCTTAAATTTTTTTAGTGCATTCAGTCATCCTTTCTAAAGAACTGGTAGTGCATAGGAAACAAATAGAAGAAATCAATGGAGCTATGTTTAACCTTCATGAATTCAAATCTGAGCACACACAAAAAAAAAAAAATGATGTGAACCCACAATTCAGTGGTATTCTCAAGAAAGGTAGCTCTAGATATATCTCAAGCATATCATGTGCATGTTGAAGCTCAAAATATTTGAAGAAGGTCATGCTCTAATAATCAAAAAAAGGGAAAGTGTTGCCTTGTTAACTTAGGTTATCTACAAGCATAGCTGAAAGTAAACTATAGATGGATAACATACCACAGTTAACAACAGGAACAGATATCTGTATTTCAGGTAGGGATAGGAAGCTCAACCTGAAACCTTCAACCTGGGAAAAGAATAAAAATTGAAGGACCGTAATGGAGGAGGAGAAACCATCACCATCCTTTGATTAATCCTCAAGCAGTGAAGAATCCCTGCAGCTATTTAACCTGCACATAGTAAATAAATAACTTAAAAGAGTTGTAAAACAAACCCTGCACATAGTTCTCATCAGAAAAAAAACTGCACATAGTAATAAATAACCCTAAAGAGTTGTAAAGCAACTAAGTAATGAAAGTTTTACCTATTCAGGGATTCTGACTTACTATCTAATGCAGGGTTCTATTGTCTTGATTTTCATCAGGCATATGGCGTGCCTTATAAACATGTTCCTGGATAGTGTAAGACGGAACAGAGAATGCTTTTAAATAGAAATATATTTGCGGGTGTTGGCCCACGAGTGCCTCGCGCAACCATCTGGTGGCCAAATAAATGAGTTAGGAGAGGACAGGACAGTACTTCCCCCTCCCACCTTTTGCACAAGTTGCACTTTCAGATAGTCAGATTAATAATATGATGTTGAATGCTGTGTGCAATCTAAACTTGATGAATTGAAATTGTCACATAGTACAGAAACAAAAATCTGAGAGGGAGAACTAGCCACTAGATCTCACTGGACAATCACCAGCACAAATCCCAGGTCGTCAATGGATGCTTAAGAAAATCTCTCAGGCAATGATTCACCTCTCTCTCACTTCTGTACATACACAACAGAATTTTTGCTTCAGGCCTAAAAAACAAAAATTGGTGGTACCTGGTTTAAGCACCAATTTGCTCCAGATCTGTGAGGTTGAAGGCCTCATAGCTGAACATTATTAAGAGACAAATGATTTTTTCAGTTAAAAAAAATCCACTTTCAGCATATAAACAGAATTGGTGGTACCTGAGAGTGGAAGATGAGAATTGGTGGCTGGATGTGTACAAGAAGATGAGATTTTGAGGCGGCAGCAGCGCAGGCATGGGGAGACGTGGGGGCGGTGGCGTTGGTGGATGGGGCGGCGCTAGGTTTGAGGGCGGCGAGGCAGGGATCCAGGGGTGGGCTGACGTAATCTGGTGGCTGGTTGCGCGCTTAGCGGGCGGCGGCGTTGGGTGCTGCGAGGTCTGAGGCGGCAGTCGGCGGCGGCTCGCGGATGACCGGCGTCCTGATCGCGGTCACCTCCACGACGATGTACATGAGGCCGGGCGGATGGATTCGCAGCGCTGCGGGAGGCTTGACCACCCGAGATTTCCTGACGAAGCACACGGCCGAGCGGCGCAGGGGAAGGGCAGCCTACGGCGCGGCGCGAGTGATGGCGTACGACGGGTGAGGAGAGGGGCGCGTATTCAGGCAGTGCAGAAGAAGACCGAGGTCTGGAGCGGCGGCGCAGGAGATGGCGTGACTCGCCCAGGCCGAGCGAGTGCTGCGCGGGCCTTTTTCTTTTTCCTTTGGCGTTCAAGGCCACGCCGATGTTTTCCACTTTTCGCTTTACTGGCGGCAATTTTAGGCGCGATATAGAACTCTCGAGGATAGAAGACGACGCCGATGTTTTGGATTTTTCGCTTTTACTGGCGGCGAATTTTAGGCGCGATAGAACTTTTGAGATGATAGACAATTTCAGAAATTAGAGCTCATCAAAATCTATAATGGTCAATTATTTATCGAAGTTTGTTTGAATGATTAAAAATTTTAAATTTTGAATTTGACATCTTTTTAACATAAATTTGGGTGAGTAAATTATTTCTAATGGAAAAGACACTAAACCCAAAATATCATTTGATCAAAAATATCTTGTTTTGTGACTTTGTGAAATTTTACAAACCAAAGTTTAACTATGTACTTTAATTATTTGTTGAATTACTACATGGCTCACATAGGCATATATGACTAAGTGAAAGGCGTTCTAAATTGTAATGGATGTATAGTGTCGACTTTTCGTAGAAATCACTTAAAACTTTTATGGATGTTATGGAGCCAAAATATGCTAGTTTGTGGATCCGTGAGAAATTTTTCGACCAAGTTTAGCTATTATTACAGATATATATATTGAACTGCTAAGGGAATGAATGTTAAAATATCATATAGTGACTAAAAATTCTAAAAAACTTGCATAGCCACATGATTTTGGTGTACAAACATCACATAAAACTTAAGTGATTTCGACAAAGTGTTGTGTTACACATCTATCTAGAAGACATACATGGCCTACAAAAGTCCTATATGATTAATTGAGAGATGTTCCTCGCTGTGAAGGATGTATAGTATACTTTGTCGAAATCATTTGAATCTTTTATGGTATGGTTATAGAGGCCAAAATATGTTGTTGTGTGACTCTATGGAATTTTCCTGGCCAAGATTTAGCTATTACTACAATTATTTATGAAATTACTAGTGAGTGAAATGTTAAAATATTGCAAGTGGCTATTCTAAAAACATGCATAGCATGATTTTGGTGTACAAACATCACATATTCAAATGATTTTTGACAAAGTGTTGTTGCACATCCATCACGAATGCATACATGGCTCACATAGTCCTATACTTGAAGCTAAGTCTGCGACATGATTTCCCTCATCTAGTGAAAGGATGTGTACAATATAATTTGTCCAAAATCACATAAACTTTAGGATATGGTTATGGACCCAAAAGTATATGTTATTATGCTTGAAGCCTATGAAATTTTACTGAGCTAAAGTTTAGATTTATTACAGTAACTATTCGATTTGAATTACAAAGTAATAGGGGCTTCCAAACATTTAAGGGCTTCAATCCACATTTTTTTAAGAAATGTTAATGTACTAATTAATTATTTGCCGATTGCAGTGAGCTATTTTTAGCGGTGCTATTTTGGTCATGAACTATCTAATTAATAATATTTTTCATTTATTTTTCCTTTTTAGTATATAATGTTGACGAAAAAGTTTCCACTGATTCTAGAATTTAAGTATTATATTAAATTTAATAAAAAATTATTAAATACAATTCTTTAGTTAGTCAAATGTTTCTATTCTTTATTTTTAAAAATAGGAAGTCAAATTGCGCCAATTGCTCCCGCGTTGCGCACTAATTCCTTTTCGTATTGAGCGCGCTCAAATGCACAGCTCAAATGCACGCTCAAGCTTTCGCGCGCTGTAGTCCAGCGAATTATTTTGTCCCCGCGCCCTTGGCCCCATCTCTATCCCCATCTTCAATCCCTATCCACTCCACCCCGCCTCCAGCTCCCCCTCACCAGCCTCCTCCACATCCATCGGAGCGGCGCCGCCAGGCACCAGAGCGCCGTCGGCCACCACGGTGTCTTCTGAATCGACTACGACGCCGCCGGCCATCTCTCAACAACAGCCAACAGCGGTGCCTCATGCCGACCTGAAGGGCAGCAACCCCATCCACCTCCGTAAGGTGCTCCATCTTTTTCTTTCCCAAATTCAATTAAGATTAGGGATTGCTCAGATTTTGCGGAATTATTGTTGCTAAGGTTCTGATTTGGGATAAACACGGGCTTAGTCTTTGATACATTTGGTCATAGCGATGCTAGATCTGGCCCTCCCTGTGCTGATTTTTGTTTTTTGTTGTACTTGTGGTGATGATTTGTGGTCTCTCATGGTGGTGGTCAGATGGCTCAGGTGAAGAAGAACCATGGACGAGGAGGTGTACAGGACGCGGCAAGTCCTTGCCATCAACTGAATGCAGCGAGCTCCTAAATGTGTGTAGCAGCAGCGAGCAAACAATTGCTTTTGCAATTGGTGCTTGACTAGGGATTGGAGCCAGACATCATTTTGCAGCAGTGAAGTAATCATTTTCTTTTTTACCTGCGTACCTAATAATTTTTAGCTTATTTATTGTGTCTTGTGTCACTTTTGCTTCTGCGTGCTAGGGTTTCAACACAGCTTATTTTCTTGTATTTTTTCATGCTTGCAGAAAGGGAGTAAATGAAGCCACGAAGATGAGAAAGGCTGGAAAGATTCAATGGTTGGGTTACTTCTCTTGCCAAACTTTCTTTCATTCCAGATCTGCCCTCTCTTCCTCTCTTTGTAGATGGAGCATATTCAGCTCGATTTTTGATGAGATGTTTAATACCTTAGTTGATTTTGCAGAGGAACTCGCTGGATTCAAGATCTTTCATTCCAGATCCACGCACTCGCGCGAGCCGGCAGAGGAGGAAAGGACACGGGGGCAAGCAGCGTGGAGCATAAAGATGCTGATGTCCTCGCCACTGCCGCCTCCAGCTTGTAGCCACTATCACGCGCCGCTGCCAACTTCCTTCCAGAACTGCCGACTTCCATGGTAAGTAATTGATTCAGCGTGTACAGATGCCTGCAAATAGTCTGTGAAATGAACTGGATTTGTAGAGATGCCTATAAGTATCCCCCAATCTTGTTTCACGGCTCATCTTGGTAGAGCTTTAGGTTTTTAGCATTTGATTTAGTCTGAAATTACAACTGTTTTATAGTGCTATTCTTGCCTGTGTGCAGATTTCTAGGCATGATCTTTTTTCTGGTCATGATGGAGGCACAAGAGCTTTTTTATCTGTATCTAATCTGTGATTTGAACCAACACTTTATATGTATTTGGAGACACATAAACCTGCACTTTACATGATCTGTATTTGGAGACACCCATAGTACTTTATCTGAGTGAAACTGAATGTCTTGTGAAACTTTCTTGTGTGAGTGCTAAAACTGAATGTCTTGTGACTATCTTGTGATTTTGTGAACTACTCATGATATGATGAAATTGTGGTTAAAATTTGAGACCAATAGGACTTGATTTGGTTGATTTTGGTAAAGCTTTGTGGAGTTCACAATGCTGTTTTTTAGCTGTTGCTGCTCTGTTCTTCAGTTGTGCGTGAGGTTTTTTTCACGAAAGTGTGTCGCGGGCATGTAGTTCAGTTTAGAGCAGGTCGACAAAAGTAGTGCAGATACTGATGGACTGGAGGGTTTTGATTATTCATGGTACAACAGCAACTTCATGTCTATAGCAGAATTAGTAACTGCTTTTGTTCAGCAGCAGTAGCACCTTGCTTGAGATAGGTTCAGTTCAAACACAGCTTGCAGATTTCCCATTTTCACGTCAAGCAACAGCCATCACCCAGCTTTCCTGTTCCACATTTGATCACATAGTTCACATATCACATTAGAGCTTGTTAACTTATGAAAATTGGTGTTTATTTCCTAGGATTTAAATTCATTTTAGAAGGATCCATATGAATACCAAGATTATTCATGGCTGCTGCCGTTTGATGTGCATGGGCCAAAATATTCTCTTTATTCTGGCCATTGGTTGTAAAAGTTTTGACAATCCTTGTAAGCTCGGGTGCTTTGCTTTGTGCTTGTATTTCTCACATTTTGTTTCCTGTTGCATGCAGTGAGAGTTTGTATGAAGACGAGGAGTTTTCAGAGGCAGCTTTTAGCACTAGTTGCCCTCTAAGGTGTTTTTGTACTTGACCTAATGGTGCTCTGTCGTATGCACTTGGTGTTGGATCCCTGTTTGATGTTTCTCACAACTCTGATTTCTCTCAAACACTGTTAGGTAATCTGCCTGGTTCCTGCATTATGTCCAATTAATTGTTGATAGCACTAAAGTACTGTGTTATACTAATAAAAAATGATGTATGGCATTGACATAAATTACTCAAATTATTTAAAAAAATGACTTAGTTTGAATTTTGAACCAGGACTTCCTCGATACATGTAACCTCGTTGACCTAGGCACAAGCAAAAGGCATCCGTTTTTGTTATACGTTTCTATGTTTGATTGATACAAAGAAAATAGCTGACAATCATCTTTACCCTACGTGTCAGGCTTATGATACATGTGAATTGTGGTTCATCTAAGATACTTTTTCTGTCTAGCTGTGCAGTTCCAGGTCCTGTATATTTCCATCTTTAAATATATGTCTTTCATAATCAATTCTCTGTCACCAATAAGAAACCACCGCGCCAATAAAAACCAAATTGTAACTGATTTTACTAATCTCATGATGATGACCACAAATTTATGACATGTTGGCCAGGGATGACAGATTAGAACTGTATCTATGAAAGTGATCTGTTTTTATCTATGCATGATATGTTCCAACTTTCAACATTTGCATTTGACACTCTAATATTCATTACATGTTCAATTAAATTAACCAGTGCACAACATGGTTGCACATTCCATCAAGCTGGCAAAACACTAGCCCAAATTCAATGTTTGCCGCTGTTTTCTAGTGTTTACAGTAAAATGAATCTAGCCAAGGAGAGCTGCATTTGGAAAATAATAAAAAAAATCACACATGTTATCTGTATGGACATATTTGTAGTGACTACGATGACATAGTGGAAGGGTTGAAGCACAAGCAGTAACTTAGAAATTTATTTCTTTTGGGCCAAGTAGAAAAAATGGATTGCGCATGGTTACCGCTACATTATTTGTTTACCGCGACGTGAGGAAAAATAACAAGCCAGCGGGAGCCGATGAAATGACCGAGAAGGCGTAGTGTTGAGTTTGCGCTGGAGTCCGTGCGATACGTGGGGAGGGGCACGTGGCCGTAATCTTGCGTGGGGGGCACACCCGGGTCGCGTCGGCCCAAAGGTTCACACAAGTTCTTTCCCGTGTGCGGCACCCCCCGATCAGATCGCGACTCCCACGCTCGTTGCGTGTATGGCCTGTGATAAGGCCCAATCCAAATCAGCCTCGCCTCCTAGTTCTCGTTGCAATTCTCAAAGTATATTGCAACCAAAATAAGTGTTGCACTTGAACACAATTTTAACCTTCACCCCAGAGATCTTGTTGCAATAAAATTCAGCACTTGCAACAATATCAAAGTATATTGCAACCGCCAAAAAGGTTGCAATTGAACCCCCACTTTGCTTCGCCTCAAGAGTTCTCGTTGCATTAAGCATCCGACATTTGCAACGCTTGTGAAATTTTATGCAACACAAAAAAGCGTAGCAATAGTCACAACCAAATGCAACTACCGCAAATGTAGTTGCAATACTACCATGCAATTGCAACCAAAATCAATTCTACTACAACCATTTTTTCACCATTGCAATATCGTCAACCAAATGCAACAAAGCTTACGCAACACCTTGAAAACCGTTGTATTAGAGGCAAGTATCGCTATGATTTTTTAGAATGGTTGCAATACAACCATCTCTAGCAACCAAAGTTTTGGCGTTTGCAATTCAGGCGTTGAATTAGACCGAAAATCTTGTAGTGGATGCTCTTGCAACCAAGGTGGCCATGGAGCTCTATGATTGACGTTGGATCAATTGCCACGCTAGCCTCTGTCCTGCTCCACTAGGAAGTCGAAGTGTTGTTGCTTTGTTGTCAAAAAAAAAAAAAAAAGTGTTGTTGCTTTAGTGAAGATACATACATGTATTAGTTTCATATTATGATGTTATGGAGTGATAACAAGTGTCTGAATTTTATGTAAATTTGAGCATTTCATTTCCTTCTTTACATGAGGTAATATTTATTTATGATCGGTTTACCAAGGTTGGAAAAGATGATTCTTACAATTACGGATGGTCAGATGCCATTCTTTTGACAATTAAAACGAACTATACCAGATGGTTAAATACCAGTCGTCCATATAGGTAAATCTCTGTTTTTCAGACACAAAAATTATATGGTAACTGAACTATGAAATAATAATCGTGAACAAATAAAAAAATCTGTAAACCTTATAACATTATCTTTTGTCAAGTAGTGCTATAAAATTGTCACGAAAAAAAAAAGGGCTCTATGGGTGACGTGTGGCAAAAAATCAGCATCACCAGATCTTTAAAAGAAAAGTCAGCCTCACTAAATGGGCCAGGACGACGGGAGGTGCAAAAATCAGCATCACAAGATTTTAAGATTTTTTAAAAAAAAACTCAGCCTCACTAAATGGACCAGGACAACGGGAGGTGGGTCCCGTGAGAACTGCAAGGCTACCCTACCGTGTGCTTCCTGCGGGAGGTGAGCCGGCGCGTGCGGGGTTTGCTGCCGCGAGACTCGGCTGGCGCGGGGGGGACTCGGGTAATCACTGCCCAGGGGACTACTTTAGCAGCCCTATATTTATATATATATATATATATATATATATATAAAACATGTGTTACCCGCGGCGACAGTGGGACACCGCGAAAACTCACGCAAAAAGAGATTGGCGCCTGACCTTCCCAAAATTTCCCACCAAAAACAAATAAAAATTAAAAACTTCTCAAATTTAAAAGTGGGCGCCTTTTTACCACCGAATTTTTTTAGCAAGCGCGCAAGCTATCGCGCCAACAACATCGAATCGACGTTTTGCTTCCGCTTATAGTGACTCTCATCGTATCCCTCCCTAATCCCTCGCAAAACCAAATCTAGAGGTCGGTTAGGGTTCTAAAGCCGCCCGGCCCGACATAACTCTCCTTCTGCCTTCCACCACCGACAAAGAGTAGATGCTTGTCTTAGGCGGGAAGAAGGACCCACATCGGCGTCGACATCGCCGCACACACCTACATCTGCGTCGGCGCCACCACGAGTTCTTCACACCAACAACCGGGACGACGTCGCATCGTCCTCGGCCTAGGGCGGCGTCATCGGCTTTGGGTCACCTTCGTCCCAAAAGAGCATCACGAGAGGTCGAGGCGGCGAAGGTGATCCAGGCGGCGGCAGCCCAAGATGCATTTCGACCTTCGTCTCGGGACGTCGGCGACAACGGTACACTATATTACGCTGGTGCTACGTATACCCTAGTCAGATATGCTTTTGTGCTCATGATTTTAAATTAAAATGTCATGGGTCGTATATGCGAAACGTAAGAAACATGGACAATATATGTCACTTGCAAGGGGAGTGAGGAGGGACAAGAGGTAGTTAATAGATATGTAAACGTTGGGAAGAGTCTATTCACGCTTGGTAGCTTAACAACAATGAAATCAAAACTGGGGTATGGGTCTAGGGACTACATGTACTTCAAGAAGAGAAGTGTTGATGATCCTACGGCAGCAACACTATCTGATATCGAATACGATCTTGATGTATTAGACATGGTAAATTCTAGCCAGGATGAGAGGGTTGTCGAGAATAGTTTTGTCTAAGAATCCAACAACAGATTCATGTGTTGCCATAACACCCATTAAAAACTAGAGGTTAGTCGATGATGATGATGATGTAGAAATGGATGATTAAGAACTAAATGCATATAAGAATGGCTACATTATATGCACACAAAGAATCAAGCCACGGGTGAGTTATGATAAAGCCCTAGTATGTATATATAAAGATGGATTTTTGCAATGCATCATGACTCATATTATCGTTCTATTTCGGATTATCAAGATATATACGGGAGGACACCATCAAGACATACACGAATGGCTTTCGCGGCTTGAAGGAAAACTTGAGGGAGATCAGTAATATCCCCTCCCCACCCTGTTGTCAAACAATTCTTTTGCAAACTTCAAATTATGCTAGCTCATCATGTGACAATATTGTTCCAGATGCGTATAAGGATGTTAGCCCACCGATACATTCCAGTCAAGAGAGCAACCAAACACACCACGGGCTTGCAGCACATTCTCATGCCGGGCGTTGGAGACAAGATCAAGGTAAAGTTAATTTGTGCTCATTTCAATTAATTTTGTGTTTCATTTATGGAGTTGGAGCCATGGTAATTTATATTTATAGTTATATATATGAATGATACTATTTTAAAGTCAATTTTGGAGAATTTGGTGCATGGTTTCACAATCATTGTGGACAACTAAATAAATGCATGCTAGTGGATAAAGAGAAACAATTATAATGTACCCGCTAGTTGGCTATAATTGCAATTTCTATTGGATTGTTGATGTGGATGCTTGCATGTTGAGAGAAGTATTTAGTAAGGGTTGACTATTACTTATTGTATTTATAATTATATGAATGTTTCTGTCTTAAATCAATTTTGGTGAATGGTTTCACAATCATTGTGGACAACTAATTAAATGCATGCTAGTGGATAAAGAGAAACAATTATAATGTACCTGTGCTAGTTGGCTATAATTGCAATTTCTATTGGATTGTTGATGGGATGCTTGCATGTTGAGAGAAGTATTTAGTGGGGTTGACTATTACTTATTGTATTTATAGTTATTATATGAATGTTTTCTGTCTTAAATCAATTTTGGTGAATGGTTTCACAATCATTGTGGACAACTAATTAAATGCATGCTAGTAGATAAAGAGAAACAATTATAATGTACACACGTGCTAGTTGGCTAAATTTGCAATTTCTATTGGATTGTTGATGTGGATGCTTGCATGTTGAGAGAAATATTTAGTGGGGGTTAACTATTACTTATTATATTTATAGTTATATGAATGATACTGTCTTAAATCAATTTTGGTGAATGGTTTCACAATCATTGTGGACAACTAATTAAATGCATGCTAGTGGATAAAGAGAAACAATCATAATTACACTGTGCTAGTTGGCTATAATTGCAATTTCTATTGGATTGTTGATGTGGATGCTTGCATGTTGAGAGAAAATGTTTAGTGGGGTTGACTATTAATTATTATATTTATAGTTATATGAATGATCTTTGTGTTAAATTAATTTTGGTGAATGGTTTCACAATCATTGTGGACAACTAATTAAATGCATGCTAGTGCATAAAGAGAAACAATCATAATTACATGTGCTAGTTGGCTATAATTGCTATTTGTGTTGGATGGTTGAGTGGATTGCAAAATATATCTGAGGAGGACACCAACAAGATATACACAGAAGTGGAACAAAAGACGATGTGGTGCCCTCATGGCATTCTGCGGTTTAATATCATCCGCTATAACATCTTGTTTCCATGGGAATAGGCTCGAGAAAATAGGAAGAAAAGAGGACGTGGTACCACGAAATGCTTGAAGGCACTCGCCAAGAGATCAAAATGCAGGCAATCAAAAGCTGAAAAATTGAGTTCTCGGGGCTTGGAGGAGCAGTAGGTGAGAACTCCCGCACGTTTTGCGATGAAATAGTACTGTTTACAAGGAGAAGGCGCCACTCATTGGAGTGAGAACATGGAAAGATGTCCACCACGATGTAAAAGAGTCAATAACATCCGATATATTAGTAAGATTCTTTGCTACGTGTACATTTCAATTGTACTCTAACGTGACAACCGACCTAGTATTTGCATGTTCTTGTAATTATGTAATAGGCTAGGTGGGAGATTGAGGATAACTTTGATTCAAGGAGAACGATATTGGGCATTGCTAAAGAGCGTTACAAAGGATGGCGTTCCACTTTAAGTGCTACGGCCAAGGTATACTAGCAGCTACCATGAGAGAATGATGCATAAACGGAAGAATTAGATATTGTCGAATGGCACTATATGTTCTTTGTATTTTAGACTTTGCAAAATTCCAGGTCTGTTCCACATTGTTTCTATTCTTAACAATAGCATTTTCTAAAAAATGCCTATGTCTAAATCTTTAAGATAATTGTTCAAATCTATGCATTCAGTAGGCAACGGAGAAAAAGAACTGCGGGAATCGATCCCTAAAAGACTACGCATTTGACCAAATAAGCCTTTTTCTCAATGTAGCTTTGAGAAGGTAATAAGTGGAGAATCACATCTACAAGCTCTCTTGCTGGAAGAATTACTAAGTTGTTTTGTTCTTTTGCATACGGGAGAGACCCAAACCGGTAATGAGCCCCCCATGATTTAGAACTTTGGTTCATTACTCACTCTAAGAATGGGAAATGGACAGACCAAGCATCTATGGATATCTATGTGAGTTCTTAATGAATTTGTACATAACTTACTAGCTAGTCCATGCAAATAGAGAATGCCTGTGCTGCATCTTCAACTAACTCCTTGATCTATGCCTTGTAAATGTTAGGAGAAAGCAAAAAGCACAATTGGTGAGAAGGTATCAAATTAAAGAATAACTTCATTTCCCAAAATGAGAAGAACGAGATTTTCCAGGCGGCATACAAGGAAGTCCGCAGTTGCAAGTCAAGGAAGTTGCATGGTAATGGGTACCTTACAATAAAACCAACAAAGAAAATGGCAATGGAAGAATGGGAAGAAGGCAAGGGGAACGCGAAAGGAGAGAACACGAACGGCGACTTGAAGAAATTATGAAGGCGAGGGAGGCTGATAAAGAAGCCTTTAGGCAATCAATCCATGTTACTGCAGGTACTATTCAATGATCATTTTTTAGGTCAATCTAATAAATAGAACGTTGCCTTCACCACTTGTCTCTTTAACATTTACTATGATGTTAATTTTTTTTGCTCCTAGTTCAATGTTAGCTGCTTTTGATATGCTTGACATTTTTTCAACTATTTCTGTTCGACAAAGAGTTTGTATAGGGTAAATTTTTTCTACACCCTAGGTGTAGTTACACCCATATATGTTTATCTCAAGATTTGTGGTATATATGACCGAACGAAGTGCATGTGGATGAAGTATATGATCATACTAGACCATGTATGGTGGTATATCTGTTAAGTATGCATTCATACGTTGAGTATATGGATATACTTTTTTTATATACAGCAGCAGTGGAGAAATTATCTATCAGTTTTTTAGATTTTCTTTATTGTATTGTTATAAACCAGATTCTTATTTTTTTATAATACATTCAATACTAGTCTTGCCCTTTTCTCTTAATGAAAATGACACGTGAAGTCGTGTTCGAGAAAATTAATACATTCTATTCTTTTTTTAATAGGTGATCTTAATCTTGTTTTGGTGAATGGATTTCTTTCCTTAGGTTCTATATCTAACTGTCTGTATCGTTTTATAGGTTGGCCTAGCTAAAAAATCTGTCGAGTCAAACAACAATGTCACTGCAATTGAAGATGTGGCGACGGCAGCGACTACGACTACTGTACATGTTGTGCCAACCCCTCAAGATTCGGTCTCCCCAGAGGTCTGTTAATTGACAACTTTTAGTGCTATCTGATACTGCAAAATGGCGCCTAATTTTATCATTCCACCTTATTCGTTCCCAGGACAATGTTGAACGCAACCCAGACAAATCTCAACAAGGTGAAAAAGGGGACAAACCTCAACAAGGTGAAAAAGGGGAGAAACCTCAACAAAGTCAAAAAGCGAACAAATCTGAACAAGCAAAAGGCGGCGGACTTCAAAGCGTAATCTAAGAAGTGGTGCTAAAGCAAGCAATGAAGCAAATACTCCACCACCGATTTACATTAATTCATCCACTCTGCGACCCAAGCAGCTAAGGCAAAAGCGACTTGCCAATGCCCAAAACAATAAAGGAGGTGAAATTTTGAAATCTCCCCTACCCGCTGTGAATGTTTTACATTTCAGTACTTGTCAAAATGTTTATACTTGTGTTCATTATATCTTTGTCATTCGATAATTTTATGATGAGCAATGAAACTTTGGCTTAGTGCATCTTTGTTGTTGCCCCATTTTGATAATGTCGGTTTACTTAATGCTAAAACAAATGTCTTTCATTCTTTCCGGGAAGGCGGCACTAATGGAGCGAAACAAAGCGTGAAGGATCGTCTTGAAGTCACCCTTTGCTGATCAAGTGATGGGATCGTTTAGGGGTTCGTTCCAACAATATGCAGTGCTGGAAACTTATGTGTTTTTATAAGTACTATGTATCAAGTTCGTGTGTGGTGGTTTGTTGAAACAATTGAGTGTTGGATTTTTATCTTGAATGGCTAATTCAGTATATATACATTTTATTGCACCCAAAAATGCATTATTATTATTGATCCTGTATTATATTGTTAAATTATTGGTGGTCCAAATAAATGAGCGTGGCACATGTGGCAATAGCTACAAAATTATGGTAGCAACAACATTCGTGGGAAAAGATATTTTATCCAATCGCAACCCATTTTTTTCATGTCATAAAGGTCGAAGCAATAGAGGTGGCCACATGTAACAACCATTCAAACTGTGTAGTTTTGGTAGTAATATAATGGCCAACCTATAACAACCAATCCTAGCTGGTGGCAATTGTGGTGGTTGTTTTATAGCACCCACAAAAACTTTGGCGGCAATATCGGTCAACAAGTATAGCATCCAAACACAATTCGTAGTAATAAATGGGAACACATATAGCACCCAAAAAACTTTGGTGGCAATATTGGTCATCAAGTATAGCATCCAAATAAGTTTCGTAGTAATAAATGGGAACACATATAGCACCCAAAAAACTTTGGTGGCAATATTGGTCATCAAGTATAGCATCAAATTAATTTCATAGCAATATAAAGGAACACATATAGCACCCAAAAAACCTTTGGTGGCAATATTGGTCATCAAGTATAGCATCCAAATTAATTTCGTAGCAATAGAAAGGAACACATATAGCACCCAAAAACCTTTGGTGGCAATATGGATCGACAAGTATAGCATCCAAACACAGTTCGTAGTAATAGAGGGGAACACATATAGCATCCAAAGCAAGTTTGTGGCAAAAGAGTGTAGCAACCACAACTAGAGCGTAGCAATACAATCCTTTGCAACGCCTCTTTTTAGAATTGCAATGCTTGGTGTTAGATGCCATTGAGACCTCTAGCATCACCTGAAATGTTGCAATAGGATACAATAGCACCTACTAGAGCGTGGCAATATAGTCTTGTTTCAACTTCTCATTGGGTTGCAATACAAAAAAAATTGCAACACCCAAATGGCCATCGTGGTTGAAGGTTAATACCACGGACTTTTGCGCATCTCAGGTTTACCAAATCGTTTGGTTGCAATTTCAGCTATTGCACCCAAAAAGGGCATATTACAACACAATTTGTGTGTTGCTATTGACCGAAAACTACGTAGTCTTTGGCGCGTCCGTATTGTCTTTGGAAATCGCGAGTTTGACCCCAACGGCTCTATTGTGGTTGTGGCTATAAATAGATGGGGTGGCCGGCCATGGCTGGCAGCTTAGCACCTTGGGGACTTTGTGTCCATGCTTGAGAGTGCTTGAGAGCCCTCCCACTCACATATGCTTGATATCGTTCATCCAATTGAGTGAGAGATCGAGTTCTAGTGCGTTGCGTTGAGAGATCGCATTCGTGGCACTAGGTGATCGTGTTGCAAGCCGGTGTGCTTGTTTCTCTTGGAGGTTGGCACCTCCTAGACGGCTTGGTGGCAAGAGACTTCATGAAGCATGCAAGGAAGCTTGTGCGGTGCTCCGAAGAAGAGATTGTGAGAGGTTCGTGCTCACCTCGCGGGGATCGTGAAGAGCAACTCTAGTGGAGCGTGTCATTGAGCTACCACACTTGTGTGTGGGTTCACACGGTACCCTCTAAGGGATTGGCTAGAGGACTCACACTGTGTGAGCGACTCGATCGAGCTCCCACTGTGGGATTTGGCACTGGCCATTAAGCTTGAGGATCATCACTTGGTGATTCGCCAAACCGTGGAACCACCAAGGTGTCGGTCGACACAACGAGGAGTAGGGGGAAGTTGGCAAGCTTCCCGAGACCTCGATAAAAAATCACCGGTGTCATCTTGTGTCCACACTTCGCGGTGGTTTGCAATCTCTTCATCACAAGCTTTGTTCTTACTTCATATATATATTGTGCTTGTGCTTGGGTAGAGTAGTTGTAACTATCTTGCTTGTGTAGCTTGCTTAGTTACTTTGCTTAGCTTGTGTAGCTAGGTAATTTGAGCCTTTGGGTTAGGCGTGTGTTACCTTGTCCATTGTGCATCTAGTGAGCTTAGGGGCTTTGTGCTTTTGCTTACTAGAATTGTGTAGGAGCTCACCCGTGCTTGAAGTACTAGTGCTTAGGTTTGTGTGACCTTGCATTAGAATTGATTAGGAGCTCAAGCTAGGCTTGTCACCTCACTCTTATTGTGTAGGATCTTTTGTGAGGTGATTTAGAGTCTTAGTTAGAGTGGTGAAGTCTTGGCTAGACCGATAAGTTTAATTCGCATTAGTTTGGTTAGGGCGGTGCGATTAGTTTTTAAAAGGACTATTCACCCCCCCCTCTAGTCCCCATCTCGACCCTTCAATACGCTGACCAAGCTGGAATTGTCCAACGTCAACACTAGAATCAATGTCCTCCTCCGAGAAGGTACGGACAACAAGAATAACAAGATCATTCTTGAAGTTGAAGGCGGAGTTGAAGGCGAGAGATTGAGGAGTCAAAGAGGAGTATCTCCCTAGAACTTGGTGGACGAGGTGTCCAAAAATTGGACTCTATCTATAATTATCTCTTGTTTGATTGTGCTTGTAAGTTATAAATATGGTTGTGCGTGGTGGAAGGAGAACAATTAAGTCTCATCTGGTTTTTATGTGACTTTTCGGACTATTATATATATGAAGTTAGCTTTTGCAATTATGAATCTGTTTGCATGTCATTTTTTTTTTGTTAATATCTACTGGGCACATAGCCCCCTTCCTTGGCATAATTACACACTTTCTCTGAATCATCTCAAACCTTTTTTGGGGTGTTCATGGAGCGAAAACTATGATGTTATGTGCATTTGTGTAATTTTGAACAAGTTTACCTATTACTGTGAATATTTGTTGATTTACTCAAGCAAAAATGTTAAAATATCACAATAAAGCTAAAAATTCTAAAAACTTGCATGGACACATTCTTTTCGTGTACCATGTTGACAAAAAAAAAAGTTGATTCGAGAGAAAGTCGTGGTGTGCATCCTCTCAAAGGCACACATCTCTAACGCATGTCCTAGTCACTAAGTGACGGATGTTGAAAGCTTGTGTGGGATGTATAGTTCCACTTTCTTTGAATCATCTCAAACTTTTTTGGGGTGTTCATGGAGCCAAACTATGATGCTATGTGCATTTGTGTAATTTTGAGAACAAGTTTACCTATTACTATGATTATTTGTTGATTTATTCAAAAAAAATGTTAAAATACCAAAATAAAGGTAAAAGATTGCAAAAATGCACTACAACACCATAGTTTGCTTCCATAGACAGACCCAAAAAGTTTTGAGATGATTTAGAAAGTGGTACTACACATTTCACACTACCATGGGGATCTCTCACCTAGTGATTAGAACATGTGTGAGAAATGTGGATCATTGTGAGGATGTGCGACAACGATACTTTCTCTGAATCGACTCAAATTTTTTTTGTCAACAAGCTACAAAAAAGGAGGTGTCCCACCAAATTTTTAGATTTTGTTACCTTCATTAAGGTATTTTAAAAAGGAAGGAAGCAAAAAATGTTGGATTAAGAAAAAAATGGCACCTAGCATTTGAACCTAGCACCTCATCTAAAACACAGTGAGTCTTACCATTATGCTAAACATGTGTTTTTCTATTGTAAGCGTGAACATTTTTATTTAACGACTTATATATCGCAAGCGACCTATAAATCCCCTCTGGATCCCCACCTCGTTTACTCGGTTTCATCCGCATCTCATCCCCCTCACTCATCCGCTTCCACCTGCCTCAACGGGGTTTTTAAGCCGACGGCGCCTTCGCCCCATTGCAGCCATGACTAAGGCGGGGTTGAAAAATCTCGCCCGTCGATGCACGCGCAAGCCTCTAGGAGCGCGACTCGCATGGCAAGTTCTCCGGACCGGTGAAGGCGATGAAGGTCCGCAAGGGAGAACGCGGCGCGTCGTGGCCGGGCCCTCGACCTCGGCGAGGCCGGTCGAGGATGCGGGCGGTCGGCAAATCATACAGGTCGGGGTCATCGTTGCCCAGCAGCGTTATCGCGGAGCATCGCAAACTAGCTCGTCGGCGGTAGCGCCGCGGCTGGGAAGTTTTCCCGCCAAGCCGGCTTCGTCGGATGGGGAGTGCCGCCGTCGCCCAGGGCCCGGCTAGCGTCGCCACACTCTCCAACTCCGACTTCATTGGAGGACCACACCGACGGGTGAGATTGGGGTTTTCTTGGGTGGGGTGTTTTTTTCGTCACAATTCAACTCATGATATATAGATCTCCTAAAAAGTAATTTGCAAACCATTTCTAACTTCCAGTCTTTGTGACATTTTTTTTGATCGAGTCAAGCTAAACAAAATAGGAAAAATAGCACGAGATAGGCTTATTGTATAACCATGAGTCCAACCAAAATCTGGTAAGGTCGACTTTTCTACTAATGATATCTCTACCATGTAAGTAAATTTCTTTGATCTTTAGTAAATCGGCCTACATTGGTGAATCATTGAGTCTATGTTTGACTTCATGTATATTCTTATTTTTCATATACTTATGTTTAATGATTGTCTGCCATAACCCCTTCTCATGTAAAATTTCTTGTAAACATGCAATACGATACAATCCATGTTTTAAATAGTCCGCTATAGCGAGGCGCTATAGCGCTATTTAGCTTTCTACGGAGGAGAAACGCTAAGCTATGATGATTTTAGCGCTAAACGTTGTTTGCCGCTATTAGCTTCTAATAGCACGCTAACCGCTAAATCATAGGTCGTTTAGCCCGCTATTTGTAGTTGGATTGTCATTTCCGTCGGCGGTCTCGGCCCAATTAAATGCCCGGGCCCAAATCGCCCGGCAACCCTAGCCATCCTCACCCGATGCCCCCCAAATCCGTGTGTAATGTGTTAGCAAGACTTTGATGCATCATGTATGTCCTTTTCATAATGTTTTCATCTTTATTATGTGTAAAATTACCTGATGTTTGTCATAGTTTTTGCTTATCCGCTAAATAATGGCTTAGCCCGCTATTAGCGCTATAGCCTTTCTTAGCTTTTTGGAGAGGCGCCGCTAAGCGGCTTAGCCCGCTATTTAAAACAGGGGATATAATATGTCTATTCTTCATGAATGCGATCGTGTACTATGGATCAACTTTCCTGCCATAATCTCTAATCTTATTGTCAAAACCTTAGTAATTAATTTGTACAAGTGTTTGTGGCATCTATTGTCAAAACTGGAATTTACCACTTTGCTTCTATTTCATACTGATCACTTCTATTTTGCTTCATATATGCTTGTGGCACAACCGTTTGTGGCATCATGTTTGTGCTCTGTTAATGTGTTGTCTATGTTAAGTCCTACTTCTCAATTGACTCTTGTCATGTTTATCCTTATCTGTTTATGTTTAACCCAATGTGTCAAATGTATACTTGATTGAATCATACATAGATATCTTTGCTATTCACTTTTTTTTGTTGATTAAAATGTGTAGACTTGTCTTTGCTTTGCGAGAAGATCATGAAGATGGAGCGAAGGAGAGGAAGAAGATGAATTACGTGGGTGAGAAGGTCATGCGGAATGGAGTTAAGATTGTGGAGATGGAAAAGGAGGCGCACGAAGGAACTTGTCATCTCGTGATGAAGGAGGAGCTCGAGGACCTCAAAAGCGGGAGTAGGACCTCAAGAAGTAGGAGTAGGACTGGCGGGCTGATGGATGGACCTAGTAGTAGCCTTGTGAATGGAACTTGATGTATTTTGGATGGACCTAGGTTATAATCGGTGGTAGCTAGATTGTAACCTCAACTAAATTAGTAGCTGAAAACTTGATGATGGCACCTGATGGTTGATGGTTGGTTGGTTGGTAATGTAAATATATATTAGTGACCTAGCTAAGAACTTGATGATGGCACACGGAACTCTAGTCTCATCTGGCGGCATATATATGCCTTGTGTAGTAATCTATAGAGTATATAGTTAAGCTTATGAAGATTTCTTTGTTGTTCATTTTTTCTTTGAATGTTTTGGATGTGATGAGCTATTGTGAATCGGCACTTTCTCATAATCAAGTTTTGTTCTCAAAATATGGCCAAATAGGAAATAGCAATATAGAAAGATAAGTGTTTAGTGGCCAAATATTTGTTATGATTATTTGTTCCTATTTCATAGGTGTTTACTTGGCCAAATAGGGATAAACAATTAAAAATATGGTAAAATTAAAAATAAGTGCAGATAACATAGGGATAATAACAAATTAAAAAATCAAAATCAAAATTTACTGGTCGGCAATTTTTTAGGTCATCTCCCCATCTAATTCCCTTTCCCTCGTCTCCCCATCTAATCTCTCTTTTTTCCTTTCCCCTCATCTCTCCATCTCGCCCCACCATCCCCATCTCAAAAAAAACCCTCGGGCGGCGGCGACACGGCGTTAAATGCATCCGTGGCCAAAGAAGACCACTGCGGCCGGTCGCCGCCGAAAGGGGAGCGGGCGACCTACGCCCGCGGCCAAGAGGAAGTCGACCCCCGCCCGACAACGAGGCCAAAGGGCCTTCCTCGACAAAGGCCGGGGAAGCGAGAAGGTGAGATTTCATTACTTGATATATATGATTCCTACTTGATGGTTAGTTGATGAACCGGACTTGCATTCTTGATATATATGATTCCTAGTGATGATTACTTGCATTCTTGATATATAGATTCCTAGTGATGATTATTTGTTCCTATTTCATAAGTGTTTAGTGACCCCTCTGTATGCAAAAATAGAGCAACCTCCTAAATGTTTGTGAAATATGATCACCTTTTGAGTTATGGTGCATTACAAAGCATCCTCACTTTGTGGTGCTCGGGTTTATTTAATTTCGAATGAGCAGGGATGTTTCGAAAATAAAAATTCAGAAACTTATTCCGGCTTGCTAACTAATTTTAACTATACTTTGAAAATATCAATAACTAGAAACACTGTAACCATTCCACTGAACTTTAATTTCTGAAGTTTAGTATTGTCATGGTGTCTTAACTGAATATTCACACCGAGAAACGCATAAGATTTATCCATCTTGTGTCCTCAATCATCTACTTACCATCATTTGAAGGAGACACAAGTGATATATATCTCGACTTTTAGCAAGTCATGCCACATAGGGAATTAGATTGCGGTTTTTTTTTTTTTTCTGATTACTAATAGAATCTGTCTTCAAATATCTAAAATTCATAAGAAACACATGACCATTACCCCTAAACTTTAATTTCTGAAGTTTGGTATTGTATGTTCACTAATATCCTATGTTCTATGCTAATAGAAAGTCTATGAAACATCAAGTGACGATGATTCTTGAGTCGATGGATCTCTTTGGCGATGATGTCAAGTTCTGCGTAGAAGTCGCCTGATTGATATCCGTGACTACATGACCTACATCAAGCGAAGTTTGACAAGTATCTTGATGCTAGGATGAAGAGGCTGCGTGATGAAATGCGGGAGGAACTAGAGAGGTTTTCTAGAATGTAGTGATGAGAACTGAACAAGGCCGACAACGAGGAGATGACGAAGACGAAGGCGAAGATGGAGAGGAGAATGGGTTTTTTTAGTCCGATCGATGGATGCGTTCCCTAGTTTCGGCATTGATCTTTTGATGTAATATATCGTTGGCCGGTCTGTTAGTTGGTCGGTTGTTTCTTGGTTGTCGGTAGACTTTGTTCGAGTTCGGATGGGTTAACGGGTCCCCAACTCTTTTGTTCCACTTGTGCGGGAACTAGGTCTTGGTTTGCTTTTTCGAACAATATATCTTTGGTCTTTGTTATGTAGTAGTTTAGGATCTTGGAAGTGGTTGGTGATGGATGTATGAACTTAAGCCTCACTTGGTGATGGATGTTAGAACCTAAATGCGATATTGCTTATCTAATCTGGCCTTTGGGTATATTTTTTTCCACTCGGGTAACCCCATTTCCATTGATGAGAACAAAATACAAGAGTATAGATTGTTTCGAGAAAACTTAACCCAACCGATAACCTTCTAAACTATCCTCATCATTCCCCGCCAAAATACGAGAACCCGCAAGACTAATTGACCCAAAGTTTGAAACAACCCATCTTGCATGATGGCTCGATCAACACGATCGGCTAACAGAAGCTGACACTTCAAGCGTCCCGACATGAAACAAAATACACTTTGCTACCTTCCTTAGTAGCCTACCAAAGGACCCGAAACACGAAAATAAACCGACACTAAACTAACACGGACAAAACAGGATAGAAGACAACTAAGATAGGGCTTGGCCAGACTCTCGTCGATCTTGAGCACAGCTCACGAGGCACCCCTTTCCTCATTCTTCTTCCCGAGGGTCATCTTGAGCACCCGTCGAGCCTTGCAAAGAGTAGTTGGTCTATCTGCCCAACAAAATTGCAATTGGATTATTCATTAACTTTTTTGTCAAAAAAACGCTTTCGGTTTCTACATTTCCAAATTGCCCAACAAATAGCCTAATACTCAATGTAAATGGCATAATACTCCAAATTTCCCAACGGTTTGCTTTGACGAGTCAAGTTTTAGGTGGTGAAGCAAAATGTCACCATGAAAAACTAGTTTTTTCCTTTTGCTTTTCTCGATGTAATGCCTAACACTCCGAATTTGTTCGAGTTTTGCCGCATCTCACTACTACGAGAACAAGGATATTGTAACACTTTCTTGTAACATATTCATCAATGTGTTGCAATGAAATCTCACAAGTAACACAAAATAGAGTGTTACGAGACTTCGTTGTAACACAAAACACTTTTTTTTCATAAAAATGTGTTCTTGACAATAATTTTAGTAACACAAAATTAGTGTTACAAGCAAAATGTTACAATAGAGCACTACGTTGTAACACATAAATGGAACATATAAAGTATGTTACAAATATACGCCATGTAGTAACAGAAAATAATGTTACAATCCAAGTGTTACAAAGATTTGTAGAGCAATCGTCCGGTAGACTCTTCACTTCGCCCACACTTGTGCGCACATGTTCCCTCATGGTGGATACAAATGTCTTCGAATCCCGCTCTGCTTTCGCTTGCTTTCCCTAGCACAAAAAAATTGCTATCTGGGACTTGTAATTATCACACTCCGTGGTTTTGGCATTCTAATCGTTAACTTAAAAAAATAGACCTCAAAATGTTGGACACTTGATTTTGTTGCCATAATGTATATTGTGTCCCTTTTTTTAGTATTCTCCATGTATTTGGCACATGACATGGGCTCTAACGAGCGGTGGCCGATCGGCACAATTGAGCTTAAAACCATGAAAAAAATAGCGCGCTATAGCGGCGAAATAGCGCGCTAATAGCGGCCAAAAGCACCTATCGCGATGCCAAATAGCACGCTATATAAGCGCTATAGCGCCAAATAAGCGGCGCTAATAAGCGCCGCTATTATGTTTTTGGCCAACCTCCCGCTAAATTCTATAGCTCGCGATTTTTTTCATGGGCTTAAAATTATGGAACAATAAGCAAATAAAATAATTTAATATTGAACACGATAGAAATTACGGGCATAAAAATTCTTGGCATGACACAATAATAAGCTCAATAATCGTGAGTTCAGCTCACAAATCCATCTATTATCCTAAACATGTTTATCTCATGAAACCATAATTTTGTTCCAAAGGAGTTCCATCACATATCAAATAAAAAATATATAAATACATCTCATCACGGATAAAATCATTCATCCGATATGTAGCCTTTGCTTTGGTGTCATCTGTTTTGGTGCGGATGTAGTAGACATCCTCATAGGACTAAGTTTGTGAAGAGTTGCTCTCTCCTTACGAGGAACATAAGCTAGCTTGCAAAAAAGTATGGTACAACAATTAAATGTATGATAAGGCTTATCACATGGTAAATGTGTTAATTTTCATTACCTTCTAGGGACCCTTCATGGACCATTGAATAAATGAGCATGCACTTCAAGAGTCGTGTCTTTGCCGCGACATCAACTAAGATTGGTCATTCAATTCATTTCCACTAGCATCTGCAACATTATGCGGCATCCACCGTTGTTCCCTCAATGTCACTTCTCGTCCATTGATGTCTTACATTTGCATTATTGAACATATCTCCAAGGTGTGTGGCATGGAATGGCTCATTTTTCTACATTATCTTCCCATTCATCAAAACCTGTATCATATATATCTCTTGGTTTCATCTTCATGACTACTGAGACCACCCGGGGTTTTTCTTTGTCTTGATCTTCGAATAAAATACACGTCGAAACTTGGTTAGGAAAAATGTACGGTTCATGACCAATATTTTCTCTGTATGTATCAAGTGTGAGAAATTAACTAGTGTGTAGCCATCCTTGTCCTTCTTTATTCCTCTTTTGGAAATAACATCAACCCATTCACATTTGAAAAGTACCACGAAAAAATTTCCCGAGTAGTTTAGCTCAATAATATCATAGTAAGTCACATCACGTAAAAACGGCTTGCCATCACTTGCACTTGGCATAACTTGATGTTTTTGCAGGTTACCACTACACCACTATTTTGTGTCACTCCATCCAATCGTTTAGGCCTAAAACGGAAACCTCGACTATTGAAAGCACGATACCTTTTTTGCGGCTTCAAGCGGGCCATGAGCTAGCCATCTAATGTCATCTATAACACCATGAATGCCTTTTTCGCTCTCTAACTGCATTATCTGTACAATACACACATTCAGTTTGCACATTAGTGCTACATGTAAAGCATTTTGAGTTAAGGTACTTACATGACTTCTAAACCATTTATGGAAGATCTCATTTTGGGTTTTTCTCAACATCTCTTTGATCGGCTCTACGTCCGGTACCTTTTCCGATGATCTCTTCGGCATGAGCTCTACAATTTACATGTAGGAAGAATTATGGGAGACATCAAAATAAATTTATGTTTCTAATTTTGAAATATTACCTAAGGTATGGACGGACATGAGAACAATTGAATAGCGCATATCTATGTGCTTGTACTTTAGCCAAACCTCTCGAGAACATAACTACGTGGCTTTCCAAGTGGTTCCCCGGGATGAGGAAAAAGAGTTGATGCATATCTAGTAGAGCATTGAGGTGATTCATCATTGTCATCATTCCGTGAAAGACTATTAGACAGGTCTGAAAACCATAAAGAAATGTTGAACAAAAAGTGCATAGCCTCACTTGCTAGAGCGATTACGCAATGTAGCCCTACGGATGAGCTCTATTTCTCACGGTTGACTTCAAAACACCAAGGTACCTACACAAACTAGTATAAATTAATAAAAAATATAATTTAGCATGCAAAGAGAAGGTACCAAACATGGATCTTATTTTTTTATAAGGAGAACATACCTTTCCACAAAGTACATTGACTGATAACATACAGGGACCACCTATTTTTGCCTCTGTTGCTAAGTGAAGAACAAGATGTACCATGATAGTGAAAAACCCAGGTGGGAATATCATCTCCATCCGACATAATGTCACAATGATTCGTTCCTCTAACTTCTCAAGTTCATTAACGTGGAGAACTTTTGCATTCAGTTCTCTAAAATATCCACAAAGATCAAATAAGACTGATCTAACTTCATCCGGAAGAAGACCTCTCAAAGCAAGTGGCATGAGTTGTTGCATTAGTATGTGGCGGTCATGACTCTTTAGGCCTGAAATTTTTGCTTGACCAACATTTACACATCTAGAGATGTTACTAGAATAGCCATCTAGAAATTTTATGTCATGAAGGACTTTCTGAGAATTGTTGCTTCTCCTCTTTAGACATGTTGTACAACACAGGGAGGCAAGTAATACTTACCATTAGCCTTTTTTTTTGTGGATGTAGATCTGGCCTGATGTTCATTTCTTCCAAGTCTTTCCTTGCACTGTAGATTGTCCTTTGATTTGGCCTCCATTTCTAAAAAGTGTACCAAGCTGTATTTTCACACACATTCTTCGATATGTGCATAAAGTCAAGATTGTGTCGTAGGCAGTTATACTTCGAAGAAGACAAAGAAAATAGGCCACTAACACCCTTCCGGGTTTTTAGACTTGTCAAAATCACTAATTGATTTTATCTTTTCCAAAAGAGATTCTCTGAATAAGAAATAGGCCTAGACAGGATGCTCTTCGGTTCCATCAAATGAACTAGCATCATAACGGAACTCATGGTCGGCGGTAGAAATCGTCGGTGTTCCATGAAACATTGCTTGAAACCATGTTTTAGGGCGCATTGGACTGTTTCATCAGCCACAGGACACACAACCCAAATGTCCCATAACATCTTTGCTAGTAACCCCTGTCCCGGGGTAGTCACTCACGGTATGCAATACTATAGCATAAAGCTGAAATCTCTCCTCTCTAGATGCATCATATGTAGACATACCATCCTCAAACAACTCATTTAGCTCATCATAAACTGGCCGCATAAATGTATGGAAGTCCTTTCGGGGGTAACCGGGAATTATTAGAGTGAGCATAAGAGAAGAAGCTTTCATGCATAACCATAGTGGAAAGTTGTATGGTACTAATACTACTTGGCCAACAACTATGTTTAGAATTCTAGTTCCCATATGGGTTGAAACCATCTGTTGCTATTGCAAATCTCATGTTTCGAGAATATGATGCAATGTGAGGGTGGAGAGAATCGGTGATTTTCCAAACTTGAATCGGCAGGATGGCGCAAAGCACCATCCTTTGTGCGCTCCTCATCATGCCATCTAGTTAACTTGGTTGTTTCCTTGTTCATAAAAAAGCCTTTTAAGTCTAGGTTTGATTGGAAAGTAACGCAATACCTTATTTGGGGTTGCCTTTCTTCTTTCCTTTTTTGTTAATATTGTTTCATCGGCTTATTTTTTCCATCTTTAAGCTTTGCATTTTGAGCGAAGTCATCATCTTTCTTGTCTTTCCGATAGAGTCGGCAATTATTTGGACATATATGAATCTTCTCATATTTAAGGCCAAGTTTTCCAACAATCTTTCGAGCCTCCACGAATGTTTTTGGTTCTTTGAACCATTTGGGATAGCTTCATTTGTAAGATTTGAAGTAGATCATTAAGCGATTTATTACTCCACTTGTTGTTTGACTTCACATGAAACAATAAGACAAGGAAAGAAAGTTTTGATAGCTCACATCCTTCCCATAAAGGTATATCGGCATCCCTAAGCAAATCCAAGAAAGCTTCTGTTTCCGCATCGGTCCATCTTCGTGATGCATGAGGTCCGTTTGTGTGATCTCTAGTCTCTATATATCCAAAGGCTTCATGAACTACTTGATGCATATTATTGTTTAATCTTTGTTAGCAGAGATATAAGATGTTGTTTCCCCATGACAACCCCATATAGTGTATCCATGCAGCATTCCATTACACACTAAGTGCTCATACACTGTTTCTTGTATCTGTAACTTTCTGTTGACACATTTAACACATGGGCATTGAATCTTTGCATCAGACCTTTTCCCACTGTAGGCAAACTCAATAAAACCATGTACTCCAGCTATGTATTCATCACTTGGTCTTTTAGATTGTAACAACCTCTTAATGGCACTTAAGTCCATTAATTAACTAAAAACAAGAAATACTATCAATGCTTTAGTTTGTTTATCCTTGTTATGAGTGATGAAAAATGTATAAACAGATGCAATTGTAATTCTATTATGTATATACAGGCAGCAAGATTAAAATTGTTTACGGAAGGGGCCCTACTAGCTTCATTAGATTATGTACAAGAGAATCTAATGAACACATACAGTCAAATAAACACTTTAGCTTATAGGATCCTTGTTAATACATTAGCTTAAAGCTACATTGGACAGCCCACATCTCTGAGTGTACCATATATATGCTGAATGCCTGTCATGTGTGTATTGAAGGCAACAAAAAATGATGATACTCAGAATTCACAATAGCTTGCTTTGCTCAGCTGAAATATAAATGTTAGAACCTAAATGTAGTATTGCTTATCTAATCTGGCGCTGGGTATATATTTTTTTCCACTTTCGGGTAACCCCATTTCCATTGATTTTTTCCACTGTACTATATAAAAGGTTGAATTTATATCGACATGCATCGGCGTAATAAAACTTGTATTTACATAAGACCTGAGGTAGAGTTGCAATATTAATGACATTACATATAAACTTGTATTCACAAATAGTGCGACAAATCCAAAGATAGACCAAAACCGATTAACGACATTACATATAAATATAAAGTATACTCGATCGAAACTTACTACTGCCAAAGATGCTAGACGATCCACTCATCCTCATCCTCCACAACCACGACCTTGCGGACGAGGGCGATACACTACCTGTATCCAAGTAGTACCCGACCAGTCTTGGCAGAACCTATATCCATGCTTTTCTTGGAGGCGACGAGCTATCTCATACGAGAGAAAAGCGTCGGCCGCAGCGTATGTCACCTGGTCATAATCTAGAATAGCTTGGCCCCACGGTTTATGCATGGGGTCATCCTTCTTCTTGTCCTTGCAAATCGAACACTATACCACAACACCGATTCACCATCACAATATCTGATGCTAAAAATTTTCTTTATCGATGGATGATCTGATGCTAAAGATTACTAAGAGACGATCTGATGCTAAATCCTCATTTAACGATGTCCTGCCTGATGCTATAGATATTTAGATTTAGCGTCCATCCGTCTGACCCTAAAACTATTTGTAGTGTCCCCTGTCTGATGCTAAAATTAAATTGGCCCACTTGCGCGCAGATCCAGCGCCCAGGTTAGGTTGGGCTCGTGCGCAAATTTTAGCACAGTCCGTGAAAAAATTGGCCTGGCCCACGTTAGTGAAAACCCTAACGTATATCCTTCCCTGGCCACTCTCTCCCTCCCTCGTTCCAAATCGCCGCCGCCGCCCTCCACATCATCTCCCCGCGACCCCAGCCCCCTCCTCTCCACGCCGCCCACCATGCAGGAAGACCACGCCGCCCGCCCCTGCTCCTCCAGCCCCTCCCACACTGGTGCCTGGAGGATTGGACGGAGGACCCGGCGGCCCCTGCTCCCTTCCTGTGCCGGCTAAAATCCCATCCTCGAGGAGGCCACCTGCTCCCTTCCTGTAGGATTGGACGGACGAAGCTCCTCACACTGAAGGTGAGATGAAGCCGCAGGGACCGGCCGCACGTGACGTGTGATGATGTTTTCTCTTCACTCCCCTCCTTCCTCCTGATCTGGGATGGTGAAATTTTTTTTGTGCGCAGGTGGTCGGATCTGCAACGCCCCTCTGCTCTTCTCCATCCTGAGCCCGCCCCTTGCTGCTTCGCCATGGATGCTGCGGCTAGTAACCATGGTAGCCCAGCGCAGGATCTCAACATCCCCCTTCCCCTCCTCTCTTGGTTACGTTTACGTTTTGTAGTACTTGGATCGATTTGCTTGTATGATCTGTGAATCCCCTGTGATGCTTGTATGATCTGTGAATTTGATTTGCATGCTCCAAACCGTAGCCACAGATCAGCTCACTCCCCTGCAACCCACCCAATATTTTGTCCCATGTTTGCCCTGTTGTGGTTTGCTCAGGTTTATGACTCAATTTGTTCAGATTCGTTTTCCTGCTAAGACTGTCAATGCTTAAACACATGAACTGTTTGTCTGTGGTTTTGTGGTACTGAGTCAATGAAATTGACCTACGAGGCCAACTAATTGATGAGATGTGATGCATTGTTACCTTTATTAAATCTGAGCTATCACGGTTGGCCAATGATTAATATGTTCATTTTGATTAATGACACATTTTTACTTGTCTAACTGAGTTTGCATAAAATAGTCAATGATATATGAGCACTATTGTTAGCCAAATCGAGTTTAGTTAAAAACATTTAACTACAGCTTAGCTCTTTGCTTGCCTTAGTTCATACAGTAGCAGTAGTGCAGTGCAGTTGTAGGTAAATTTCAGATTTATTGGCAGTAGCAGTAGTACAGTAGCAGTAGTGCAGTACTGTTTGGTTTATCCATTGTTTTTTTGGATAAAATTGTTAACTTCAAATATGTAGTAACTTATTATAGGAATAATGCATGTTACTCTGGCTGAGAAATTAAATAGCTGAGAACTGATGCTCTGACATTAAACAACTATCATTTGTTGAATTAGTGTGCTTGCAGAGAATTTGGACACACTTGTGGCTTAGGATTCTAGAACTTAATAATTGCACGAACATATATTGACTAGCTGATGGGTTCCTCAGTTGATTCTTTCAATCTTTATGTAGATGCCACTGAGCAAGAGATAGCTAGCCACTACAACCTGCAGTTGTTGGGACAGTCTGAGCAAAAAGGTTATGCTGAATGCAAGAGCTGCAAGCACTACATGTTGGATCTGATCAAGGTACTACTGCATCATTTCTCATGGGCTAAACATTGTTGTTACTGAATACCTTTGGCTTTGGGTACCACTTATGAAACCTATAAGAGATGAAGTGGTGGTAGTCATGATGCATCTGTTTGCAAGATCTCAGATGTCACAGAACCTATTGCACAAAACCTGAAGAATTCCATGTAAGTTGTTTCAACCCTGTCATTCTCTTCAGCCTGTGAAAGTTCATAATAGAGATGTTTTGTTTCTCTGTTAATTTTTAACTTGTCTTTTCTTCTAATAACCTCCTAGAAAATTCAACTTAGTAAGTTCAAAGTGGCTGCAAACATGTTCATCTTTAAAGCCTTATAAGTAATGGTTGTGGCAAACAACAACATGGTAAAAATTTGAATACAAGGCAGAGTTAGAAAACCATTGATCTGACTGTTTGAAGCATATTGTGCTACTTGTGTAGAAGGTTGGAAATGGGGAAGCATTGTCTTCATTTATATATGATCTCCTGTTTGTCCAGGTGATGATCTGCCCATCTCCTTCCAGCCCTCACATATATATCATTTATAGATGTAAAATAGTCCAGATGGTGGTAGCTTGCATATTGGTCTACTTGCTACAGCAGCTCATAATAGTATGTCTGAATATGAGCAGGGCTGAAATGTGACATACTTTCTTTTAGAAAAATAGATTTGACTAGCTAAATTTGTTCTATTTAAATGCAGCCCTTCCAATTTGTTCACGGTATGTTTATCCAGCTGAAATCCTTATTAAGCTATATTGCTTGCCTGCCAATAATAATTTTTTATTTCCACTGTCTATAGGAGTGAAGACACTGCTTTGAATGGCAAGTAGTAATCGGATAACAATGAAGGTAAGCTAAATTGACTTCTTAGATATCTCTAATTTTTATTCTCGATCAACTATTGTCTTGGGTGTTTGGCCTCAAAATAATGTCACATTCTCTGAAATTTTTACTGCATATGTGCGATAGTAACTAAGATATAAGTTGATTTGTGATTCGTAGTAGCTACTGCAGCTAAGTCCTTGATGTGTTTTAATTTCAGTATTATTTCAATGAATGGATCAATTATGGACCATCAACTTAGGACAATATCCAATGAAATAGATGTGGGGAAATGGATGTGCATGATGTCCTTGCTTCACACAAACACCATTGTTAGCTCATACTGTATTAACTTTATATCTTGCTTGCAACTACACCTTTATGGTATTACAATGTACACAAACCAGTCCTAGAGCTATGTTAACATGTTACTGATTGCATACTTGTTGGTTTCAGGGCCTGCGATGGTGCTAATTGCAAGTTTGTGGATGATTTGCAACTCAAACCTGATTTAGGTGTTAGTCTCTCTTTTGGATTTAGGTAGTTGATACTAATCATTGATTAAACATTACATGTTTGTAATGGTTGATCTTATCTGAACGTCTCGCTGAGTGTTTGGACTTCATGAATGAATCTATTATTATGAGAAATGAGAAATGTACACAGTGATGGTACTTTTGTGTTAAATTGCTACCAATTGACCTTTTATTTTTTTAATGCATTCAAATGATCTCGTCGAACCATCTGATGCCAAAGATATTCAGGGGCAACAGATTGTCGATGCTATAAGTCTGGTCCGATGCTAAAGAGTTTTAGCATCAGGACTTACAACATCGGTGAAGTCTGATGCTATATGTTCTTAGGGTTAGGCTGTGCGATGCTATATGTGGCTTTCAAAGATCGGACCATCCAACGGTAATTGAGGTGTTGTGGTGTAGTGGAATCGCCCGAACAGGCGTCTGCAATCTTCATCAACGAAGCCCTCTCTCCGGGCCGGGCAAGATTGTGGCGTACTCGGGGATCTCACAAACAATCACTTGCAGATCTTGTGGATTAGAGACCCGCACTCCGCAATCCTCTGCCAAACGAGTGACATCGTTTGCGATGTGCGCTCAATGAATATATGCCCCTCCTCCGACAGAAAGCACTTGAGAACATCCGGAAGATCACCGCCGGCCTGATGAACTTGATACAGCAGACAACAATTTCCCACACACAGTTGCGCCACCGGCGATCCTATAGATGTCATCGCCCGATCTTGTTCGCCGATGCTTCTCCACTCACTATCCACCCAACCACCAAGGGCCGCTCGCCGGCAAACATACCACGAATCTCCTCGATGACACTCTGGACGACAGCCGCCTTGATCGTCACCGTCGTGTAGATAGCGAAGTGCTTGTTAGGATCGCAGTGTCGAGACGAGTAGAAGAACACCCACTCAGTCCAGGTGCACGGCCTCTTTGGCAGAGGCTGCGTCCAGGCCGAATCGCCCGCCTCTTCAGGGTCATCGCGGCGGCGCTCACTTGGATTGCTTGACGGCGCCATAGTGATCTCCTTCTAACTCCAATCCATGCAAATGAAAGGCTCCTAACCTTCTAACTCCCTCAATGTCGAGGCGATCGGGGAACCGGCGTGTGGATATCTTTCCATTAACCGGTATATATATCTGAAGAGACACGACGATCAGTTTCCAAAAAACCGCTTCATATCCTGCGCCAATATGAAACCGCAAAGCCCCGAATATGAAAGGCGGCAAAATACGAAGCGTTGTCATGTGAAGTGATCACCTCTGCTAGAAGTTGCCGGCCCATCCTCGATGATAATTAAGAGCACCCACCAAAAACGCGTCTTACCTTCCGATTTTTCTCCAAATTTAGAGAAGGCGATTGTTGTTTGAATTTGTTCGTAGTTTTCCATATCTCTGAATTCACAATAGCTTGCTTTGCTCGGTTGAAATATAAATGTTTTTCAAATTGTTCGGTTTCGGACTTACAACGACGGTCGGGCATTGCAGAGACCATGTGATGTAGAATACGAAGGAACTTCACCTTTGCGCTTCAATACTTGTCAATTTATCGGGTAATTAGAATTGAGAAAATGACTCTTTGGAGTTCGGTTCAATACTCATCTCAATTGGCCAAGACCTAGAACTTGGTCGGCGACGAGGTTGCCATCGCAGTTCAATACTCTCGAATAGAAACTTTGGAATACTAAATGACTTCAAACTAAAAAGTCATCAATAACAAATAGGCAATAATAAATGGAAAGGGACGGCAACGGCAAATTGGAAGCCCACCGCTTTGAGCGAAAAGCGTGGTGATATCTGATTTAAGTGCAACCAAGTAAAAGTTCATTGCAATAGGTGTGTTAAAGTTGCAACGCCATTTGGATAGTATTACAACCATACAAAATTGTGGCAATACATACATGTTATTGCATCTTGTGGCAACAAAGGATGCAATACCCACCTATCTATTGCCACGAGGTGCAAAAAATATTGCAACCCAAATAAGTGGTTGTGATATTTGCCGTTCATAAGCAACCAACACTAATATGGATGCCATAGTTCATTTTTATTGCAACACACGACATGCTAATGCAACATAAAATTGTTGTTGCAATACTTTCCACCAATTGCCACAGAAATCCTTAAAATGGGTGCAACAGCACCATCATTTTGCAACCAAAAAAAATATCACAACACCATTTTTGTGTGGCAATATGGACACATATTACTACCGATTTCAGCGGTTGGGTGCCATAGTACCCCCTATTGCACCCAAATGAGTGGTGTTGTCGAAGTGTCTAGTTGCTATTGATCGGAAACTACGTAGTGTTGGATTGGTCTCTATAATGGCTTGTTTCCCATGAATAGAAGATTGAAGTAAGTGTTGGAGTGTCAAGCCAAAATGATAGGATATGAGGAACCGTGAATTGGCTTGACCATATTGATGTTGATCCATGTATGTCTCTATGTGAGTCAAACCAAAGCTTGATTGGTATCAATATTCATATCTAGAAGAAGCAAGGATCAAATTATTAAAGAAATGGTTATTCAATGGATGCTTAATGTGATGTGACTTGAGTATGTCTTGATAAGGTGAAGATAGCAAGGAAAGGGCTTCGAGATACTAAGCGAAGGTGAAGGGCAAGCGATGGCTTGGGACTGAGGTACCATGGCTAAGGTGAAGAAGAGAGTACTTGCATTTAGTCGAGGAACTAATCAAGCTATGAGGAGTCATATTGTATTAAGGATCAAATGATTAGTGTGAGTGACTTGAAGCCATGGAGGTGAACTCATATTTGTGGAAATAGTTCAAGTCACATGCTCAAGGAATATTTGCTCTAAGAAATGAGACAAAGATGATAGAGGATGGTGTACGCTTTGATGAACCTCCTAAGTGCAATGGATGGAAACCTAGACTCATGGAGGTTTAATTTCATTTACACTTTGGATATTGAGTTTAGGAAAGCCATACTATAAAGAGGGGTTCTAGCACATCTCGGTCAATGTCGAATCAAATGCTCAAACACTACCATCCTGATCACCTCACCAACCCAAAACAACCATCCAAATTTCATATCTTGATTCTCTGTTTTGGGACCGCAAAGAAGTGCTACGGGTTGAGTGCAGGCGGTGCTACACTTAATCTAACCTTGGGCCCAAGGGGTATAAATATCCTTTCTACCCCACCCCATCGGTTACCACTTCTTCCCCAACGTTCATTTCATGGAAGAACAGACCAGAGCTCTTTCTCTCTCTCCTCCATTGTTGCTCCTCCACTCCCCAAGCTAGATTTTGATTCCCACCATCAAATCTTAAGGGAGAAGGCAACAAACTTTAATTGGAGACCGGATCTGCAGCTTCTCCACCTTGAAATAGCATTTGGTTCACGTTTGGCCGGTGTGCTAGGGTTCTTTACTCTTAGAGCTTGCTCCTAGCCGGCTAGACATCGCCCTTGAGCTTGCCAACTTGTGTGGCAGCCTTGGGAGGTTTTTAATCTCACTCAAAATCAAGAAACTCACCCCTCATCTCAAGGGTTCACTCCCTTGACTTGAGAGTGAGGGAAGGGTCAGCCTTTGTGGTGAACCCAATCCTTTTATGGATACCTCAACAACGTGGACGTAACCCAACCTTGGTGGCGACGGTGAACCACAGGACAAATCGTTGTGTCACCGTGTGCTTCATCTTTACATTCATGCAGTTTTAGGGTTTGAGTTTGATTTTAGTTTGGCAAAGCTTTCTATGGTATACAGTCTTCGAGCTGTATTTTATCTTGCTACTGCAGGGCTAAGCTGCTCAGGGTATCTAGTTTCTACCTGCAAAGTTTCATCTCTGTCTGCTTAATTATTGGGCCGGGCGATCTTTGTGCTCTATTCTAATAAGATCTTGAGTTGAATTTTTGCGGGCTTGTTAATGAGTATCTCAACATCATCTTCACCAAGTTTAAGTTGTGCTGAACTCACGGCCATCGGGGAGATAGGGTTTCTCTTGATTAATTTCATATTTGAGCTGAAATTTTTGTAGGCCTATTCACCCCCCCCCCCCCCTCTAGGCCATCTTCTCGACATCAAGGTCCTTACACTTAGTCCAATGGTGGAAACACCGTTGGAGGAGAAGATTAACCACTACGCCCCGAAAGTGGTTGACTTGGCCAAGATCCTCTTGGAGGCCGTAGGGGCTAAGAAGGCCGCTGTTGGTATTTCTAACGTCACTATAACAAAAGGTGGAGTCAATCTCACCTTAGGCCATATGCCGTCAGAGACACTTAGTGTGGTTCATTTCTTAACACTACTATGTGCTAGGTTGTCATCCCCAAGCAAGAAATGCTAGGAAATGCATAGGTGATACTTGTGAATGTGTTGTTTGCAATCTAAGGAAATGTAACACCTGTGTTTTTGCATCATTTTGAAATTCACTAAAAATTTGAACTTTTATAATTACAACTAAAACTTGACTTTACTTTTTCCCGCTCGACCAAAAAAAAAACCTGTTTTTGAAAACCTTGCATCGAACTCACCATATAGAATTTAGGGTTTATGTTTGAATGCTTGTATGATTGCTTGCTTGTTTGTTGGACTAGAATTTATTTTGGCATCGAATAATAAATCCCTTGATCATCCTTCACCCAAACACCCCCTTGTTATCCCCACCAAATACTTCCTTGACCTCACTCCACCAAATACCTTCCCTTGATCTCCCCCTTGAATTACCCATCATCAAATATATCCAAATAATTCCCCTCGACCTTTTCCTCATCATGCTTCGCCATTTAATTCCATGTTATCCCCACCAAATAATATCCCCGACCATCGACACCCAAATGTTCCTCCTTGATCCTTCCCCTTGTTTTTCCAACCACCAAATAAATATATATCAAATCATTCCAAATATCCAAATTCCAATCAAGGTGCTTAGTTTATTTTCTGGGAATAAAAAGGAGCCATCTCTTATATTTATATATGAGTTATATATGGATACATACAATACAAATACATACATGTGTGTATTCCAAATATACATGAGAGCATGGCCACATATATATATACACTCACAAAAATATATATACAATTATATGTGTGTGTATATATAATACAAATGGGAAATGAAAATAAAAAGGAATGGCACTCGGGCCTATTTCCTCCCTTCCCTCCTTCCTAGCCCAACTCGAGCCCAGCAACAAAACCAACCCACCAACGTGAGCAGCCAGCAGCACACATCTCCACTTCCTCTCCCTTTCTTCTCTCTTACACATGGGTCCCACACGTCAGCTCTCCCTCCCACCTCAATCCTCCCCTGCTTCCCCACGCAAAGCACGCGCCACACAGCACCATTGACCTGCAAACAAGCCACCCCACTGACCTCTGCCCACCCTGCTCCGCCACAGTCGCCATCAATGGCGCTTCCAGCACCGACCCATCCCATCACCTCCACTGTACCCATGTCCAGCTCACCTCCAGCCACCACCCTTCACCATCGTCGCCATCTGCCGACATCCGTTGTGCCCGTCGACGCCAACACAGTTCCGGTCACCACCTCCACTGCACCATGGACACCAGCTGGAGCTCATCGATGGCGTCGAGCTGGAGCCTGCTCGACTTGCCGGAAAATATCTCCGGCAAGCCGCTGCCCTCCGCGCCTATAAAAGGCCGGCCATGGCCACCGGTTGAACTCGCCCCAGGAACTCGAGCAGAAGGGAGGGAAACGGAGCTTGCGCCGGTGAAGCGATCCTGCTCCATCTTCTCCTCTCGCCCCTGCTCTCTGTTGCCGGAGCCGAAGGCACGACGGTTGCCGCCTACCACCACGCTCTGCTTTTCCCCAAGCCAGGCACGGCGCTGCCCACGTCACTACTCCGCGCCGCCGAGCACGCTCTTGCCTCGCCACAATCACCACCACACACCGCTCAACCGTCGCCGACGCGCTCGGTTGCGACGCTGGAGCTCCACCTCCCTTGCTGTCCTGCACGCTCTCGTCGTGGACGCGCACCGCGCGCCTCGCCCTCCCCTGCTCAGCTCACCCACGCCTTGCTGCTAGCCACCACCACGCCACCCGCCGTGCCGCGCTGCTCGCCGCCGCGCGCGCCACGCTCGACTAGCCCCGCCATGCCGCTCGGCACGGAAGCCGCGCCACGCCCCGCGACGCGTTGCTCGCCACCAGGGCCGGCCATGCCCACGCCCAAGCTCTGCCGCGCGCCACGACTCCGCACCTCGCCCACCACCAGCCACCCGCCGCCGCTTGAGCCGCTCACCACGACGACGACGCGACCGCGTGCCCAGCCAGCCACCGCCACCCAACTCCGTCACCACCATGCCCTCGCCACACCACAGCAGCCGCCTGGCATGTCGCCGCTCGCCATCCACCACCGCCGCCAAAAATCACCAGCCCTGCAACCCCCACCCACCTGAGAGCCGCCGCTAGCCATCCCTCTCCCTTCTCTATTTTGCTCTGCCGAACGAGAACGGAGTGAGGACGACGATGAGCGAGAAGCACCCGTGAGGCAGGCATCCAGGAAGGGGATCCAACCTTATCTTTCCCCTGTAGGCCCCACGCGTCATGGACTCAAGCCCCATTGTTGACGGTCACTAACGACATATTTTTTTCCGTCGAACTTATTACCATAGAGGGAGTAAAACTATACCTTTTTATACTCATATGCATTTATCACTAATAAATTCCACTTGTAGTGTCTAGTATTTTATTTTGCGATTTATAATAATAAAAGCAAGTGGAAAATGTCGACCAAAGTACGCCATTCGGAAAGCGCATTCTTGCAAAACTCAAGCCCGAGGAGCAAATCGACCCAAAACATCAAAATTGGGCGAGCCAAGCCCGCCCACAACTTTTCAAGGCGAGGAAGACACCCCACCGGGCGGGCCGAAGCCGAGCCCGGGGGGCGTAGCCAAGACCACAATGCGGCCGCACCCTCCCCGAGGCGGTTTTAAACCCAACCTCGGAGAGGCGGTTCGTGCACCTTCCAAACGGGGTTTCCGCCGTGGGATGGTCGGTTTGCTTTCGAGATTAGGAAGGTTTACCAGGTCGGTTTTGGTGTAAATTAGCACTTAGGCCCCTCCTCCAAGTGTATAAGTAGGCCCCCTCTCTCCCTCTCTCAACACACACCACTTGGAGTCCAAAGAAACCCGGCAATCTCTCTCTCTCTACCACCTCTACCTCTCTCTCTTCTTCTACTTCTTCTTTCTTCTTCTACTTTCTTCTTCTTCTTAGTTCTTGGTTAGCACTTGGAGTAGAAGAGCTACAAGGAGGGCTTGTCTCCTAGAAGAAAGTGCTTTGGTAATACATCTTCTCTATGGAGCATTCTTCTATTTACAAGTCTTATATCTATGTTCTTGGCCTAACTTATGAACTAGAGTATAGTCTTGATCATGTTCTTGTGTTGGTATATGAACTAGCATATAGTTTACATATCATAATCTTGACATGTTCATCTCGGTTCATCATCGATCATCATATGCCTAACTTGATTAGAGGTGGGATAACGGTTCGTTGTTCCTTCGGGTTTACTCTTGTTCTAGTCCGTCCATTCGACGAGTGGGGATCTGGGGACAAGAGTAGTGCTTTCGATATCTTGGGCATGGTGCCCGGGTATTCACGACACCTGCGGATATGAGTGCACGCCACGGTTGAGGGGGTAGGCGGCTTGGTCGTGACAAGCCTTGACCGTCCCTTTTGAAATCCCCCACGTTAAATGTGTCTTTGTAGGAGTTCGTAAATGCTTCTATTGGGCCGTATGGCACCCGGGAGTCTCCCCTGTTATCCTAGACCTAACCATGATTAAATCGGTTTTGCATATGATCCTAACTATTCATTTGTATGGCCATGACTAGATACATTAGAATTACTCTATTAGGTTATTCATTTATTCTTTATCTATTTTCTTTATCCTTTTTTCTTTGGTGGATTCTTAAGTGTGTGTCACACTATCTATGAACCATTATTGCTTACCCCTCAAGTATGAACAATTCGGTCTAAGCAAACACATGTTCCTCTATTCAGGATGCCATGCTAGCTTATTAAATCACATGCCTTCCTTTGAGAAAATATAAATAACGATACCTCAATACTTCCGGTGAAATGCTACAATGATAGATCCGCGGCGCTTGGGATGAATATCTAAGATGGCAAGATCTATCCCGTTGATAATCCCTTACGGATCACCGACATGGTGGTTTCTTGGGAATGTCGTGGTGGCGCATTTCGGCACGCTTTTATTGGGGATGGGTTTTATACCTGTTTCCTTTTGATTGCGTTAAGAAATGTCAACACCCATCCCTCTTATCTGCGTGGACATGGTTCACGTGAACCAAAGGGAAAAGAGGATAAAGTCCGTTGGTGCACCGCCACGTGAATCGAGTCCATGGGCACGCATTACCAGCCGGCCCATTACTTTGCTCCCGGCCCCCGGCGTTAGCCTGAAGGAAAACTGCTACGGCCACCCAAACCTGTGTACACGCGGAGTTTGAAAATCCATTTTCCAGTCACCACCAGAAAAATCCTAGAAAAATTTCTAAATAAACTAGGTACACTCTAGATCCTACCCAAGCTTTCACATTCCAGTTCTCATATTCCAAAAATTCTAGAAAAATTTCCAAAGTATATTCCATTTATAAAATCCTTTATAAACTTTGGAAATTCATATCTTTTTTCATTCCTACTCCAAATCACTCCTTTCCAGGTTCCTAGATTCTTCAAAAATCATATACTATTTATTCGTGCCATTGCCCTAATATTTGATGCCCATTTAAATTCTAGTTTATGTATGCTCGTTTATTTAATCGCGATCTGTAGAATACGTAAACCCTAGTTTACCCCCCCTTCGGCTAACCACACCTCGCATCGTATATTCTTGTATGCGTGTACACTCTCACGTACACGAATACTCGAATACACACACACGTAGTTGTCAACATGCTAGATATACGCGGTAGGTTATGTATGTATATAGATGCATAGAGTGGTATTTGGTAATATAAATAAATATACGTGCGTGCCTATCAAATATATCTATGCATGGCTAATCTTTGCTAACCCATCTCGTATACTTGGGTATTTGTATCCCATGCATATACTCTAGTATACGTGTCCTCTACACACATAAGGCATGCCCGACGTACGGGTATACGCGTACGTGTGGCTAACCCTAGCATAGGTCCTTCACCCTCTCCAACCCTAGGCGTATACATATGCATGAGCGTATACGTCACTAATCCATCCATCCCCTGATGGAGCTAACCCACGTAGGAACGTCGTATGCTTTGATTGTTATGCTTGTGTTTCATTTTTGCCAACACAGGAGACCACCCGACGGACCCGGGAGCATCACTACACTAAGCCACGGGGAATCGGGGAGCACCGGGACAAGAACCTTGGATATACTCGTCCGCGGATAGAGGCAAGTCCTTACCCCCCTAATCTTAACCTTAATTAACGATGTTAATAATATATGGAACATGATTTAAGATTTGAGTTTAATCAACCAAAAGCGAGTTTGGGGCGATCCATGTGGGATGGATCGTCTCGGCAGGTTTCGCCTAGTAAGGGTTTCCTGTCTTGGAGGGCTCGCTCCCTAAGGACCGGGTCATGGACCTTCTACCTAGTTTGATTATTATACGTACCCATACGCCGGGGATGGGGCGGCTTGATTCCACACCCCGGGGGTTAAGGTATAATTTCGATCCAAGGTGGCCTTGCGTAGGCAAACGATCTATCGGGGGCCGACTTCGGATGCTAGGTGATCTTCCGGGTCGGGTTGGCGTGGTTGCTTTGTGATCCTCCACGAAAACAATTGGCGCATTGTTGATATCGTATATGTTGACACCTCTTAAGCTATGTTTTTATGTGTCAACTAAACATATAATAAGGTTATAAAAAAGAATAAAATGCATAGAATAGGTATTATAATCGACAAAGTTCCACGAGTTTTGGTGATTTATATCTTTTCGTGGACTTGACAGGTAAAATACCGGAAAACTTAGAGAAAACCCCCAAACAATAAGAAGATTTACCACCGATGAATTTCGATCCGAAAAGTGAACTAAAACATTCTAGAAGACACCGAAGACACCGGGAGAGACCTAACGATGCGGGCCCACCCTCTGCCCCTTTGGCGGCCGCCAAATCAGATCGGGCCGGCGCCCGGGGGGGACCCACCGTCACCTCATCTTCCTAGGTCGGTTTCAAACCGACTTTGAGGTTGTATCTACGCCGTTGTTGAAGGTCGGTTTGATCCAAGGGTCAACATTCATTGGCCAGGACTATATAAGGATGATCCTACCTCCGCCTCGGGCATGAAAATCATTATTCATCATACTGCGGCTCGATCATAGCAAGAGCCATACCTCTCTAATTAGAAGAGCTTAGATCAAGTTGAGAGAGATTAGTAGAAAGTTGAGAGATAGATCAAAGAACTTGATTAGAGTTCTAGATCCGTTCTTGAGAGATAAAAGTAGAGTTGAGGAGAAGTACCGGATCGCTTGGGGTGACTCTCTACGCTTGTACCTCTCGGGATCAAAGGCTTCATTGCACTTGATCTTGAGACTTCTTTGGTAGATCAACCTTATATTTGAGTAAGTTCACTTATTTATATTTCTTTAGGGTTTATGACTCATTAGAGTACTTTTGATTCTTGTCGCTCTTGAATTGAAGTTGTTACCCCTAGTGTAAACGGTGTTTAGACTAGATAACTCATAAATACACCCTACCTGCCGGAGCGTGGTAGATCGTGGTAGTGACAGTACCATTGATTCCTTTGTATTCCACTTCCCGTAGGATAGGACACGTAGGACATAGTTGCTGGGGGAATAGTAAGTTTCGCCCTTACTTTCCTTTGAGTACGTCCCCATTAAGGAATATCTTTAAGCCTTACAAGGGTATAAACTAGACAACCATAGAATTCTTCTCACCTTTTATCCGAACTCCGTTCCTTCCTATTATCTCGGATTTAGTTTTGTCTCATTATTCTCACACCATTCTCCCCGTGGATTCGATATTTAAAACCCTCACCGGGTGAAGTGCTCATCGTTTTACGTTCGCTTGCATACTATACAAATTTATAAATAATTACGTAGGATAACTTTTACCAACAAGCATTTCTCGGCGCCGTTCTTGGAGAACGGTTTGCTTTTACGTGAGCTAAACTAAATCTTGTATCATATCATTAGTTTTGATTTTTTTTTTCTTTTTTTTTCTTATCTTTTTCAAATTCACTATCCAAATGGATAATATCCCTCTTTACAAATATTTGGCACCCAATGGGCAAGCTTGTAGACCTGTGCTATCATCTAAACCTATTCAAGCCGGATCTTATGAGTTTCGCCCCAAAGTTGATAGAGATGGTCCAAAACCATACTTTCTCGGGAGAATTAGACGAAAATCCTTTTCTTCATCTCCAAACTTTTGAGGAGACATGTAAATGCCTCCATATTGAAGGCATGTCCCCTAAAACTATCATTTGGACGCTCTTTCCATTCTCTTTGAAAGGAAAAGCTCGCCAATGGTACAATAGAAATAAAGAAAGAATGGGTGGCAATTGGGAAACTTGCTTAAATGAATTTTGTGCTGATTTCTTTCCCATGTCCAAACTAGTTAACTTTAGGCTCTCAATCCTATCCTCTAACCAAAATCATAATGAATCTTTGAGTGCCTATTGGAAACGATATGATCTTCTTTCCAAATCCGGACCTAATCTCGCCATACCGGACCATGTTCTAATTCAACACTTCTATATTGGTCTGAATAGAAAATCTAGAAAATATTTGAACACTTCTGCGAATGGATCTTTCATTCATCTTTCACCCCCTGAATGCATTGCTATCCTAAATAAAATAGTGGAAAACAAGGAGGATGATCCAACTGCAGGGAAATATTTAAAAATAAAAGAAATAATAGAAGAAGAAAAGATTAGCTGAACCCAATTCTATTCCAAATTCTTTACAAATACCAAATAATCCAGAACCTTTAGAAGAACCGGAGGTTACTTCAATCTCGACTTCTTACTTGATATCGAGGATGATCTCTTTACAGATTATGGAAATACCTCGAAATATCATTTACATCTCCAGAAGACTAGAACATCACAATCTTATCCTTTAGAACCTTCTGATTTGACACATTTAAAAGGAACTACAGAAGAACTTGTCTCAATCATAAGTAGCGAATGGACAGAAGAATCAAAGCTTTCCTCTGATGTGATCCGTTTGGATTCACCTTCTATACCTATTCGTTGCCAAATTGATAAAGATTCTTTTGAAGCTCTTTATAATCCTATAGTGGGAATAAACATCATGGCATTATCCTTTGCTCATGACCTTCTCAAAAATATGCCATTGAGTCCCACTACAAAATTATTATTAAAACCTTTAGGACAAATTATCCAAAGCTCAGAATTCTTTATGTCTTACCAATCAAGGTTAATAACATCATGGTGCATCTTAGCTTCTATATCTTTGATATCATGGAATTTGACCTGTGATAGGACAACCAATAGAAAGGCTTACTTTTAAAGGACAACCCGGAGACTTAGACTTTCAGCTAGACAAAGATCTTCAAATTTCATTACCTATAGTCCAAGCCATTCATGCTAAATCCGAAGTCTTGTCCGCAACCAGATCCTATGGAGGAAGTTTAAGAGGCCACCATAGAATATTTTGTGGAGTCTAATCAAGAGGATGATTCGTAATTCTTTATTGAAGAAGAGGATGAAAATCCTACTACTTGAGGAACCTCTAGATGAATTTGAGAACCCACCTAGACCTCCTATTGAACTTAAACCTTTACCACCGGGCCTCACTTATGCTTTCCTAAATCAAGATCCGAGTCTCCAAAGTGATCATAAATGATAAACTTACACCGAAACGACTCTTAGGCTGATAATCGTCTTAGAAAAACATCGCCGGCCTTTAGGCTACGCACTTTCGATGATTTAAAAGGAATAAGTCCCGCTCTCTGCACTCATCGTATTCCTACTGAGATCCGGATATACCCCCATCTATAGAACCTCAAAGAAGACTCAATAATGCGATGAGAGATGTAGTTAAGAAGGAAGTTCTTAAGTTATTACACGATTATATATCCCGTGCCACATAGTGAGTGGGTAAGCCCCCTGCACAATTCGTGCCTAAGAAGGGAGGCATGACAGGTTGTTAAAAATGATAAAAATAAATTAATTCCTCAAAAGAACTGTTACGGGATGGAGAATGTGCATAGATTATAGAAAACTAAACAAAGCCACAAGGAAAGATCATTTTCCATTGCCTTTCATTGATGAAATGTTAGAACGATTGGCAAAACATTCTTACTTTTGTTTCCTTGATGGATATTCTAGGTATCACCAAATTCCCATCCATCCTAATGATCAAAAACAAAACCACTTTTACATGCCCATATGGAACTTATGCTTATAGAAGAATGTCTTTTGGGTTATGTAATGCACCCCGCTTCTTTTCAAAGATGTATGATGTCTATATTTTAAAAATGATTGAAGAGATTATGGAAGTTTTCATGGATGATTTTTACGTTTATGGAAAAACTTTTGATTATTGTCTAGAAAACTTAGACAGGGGTTTTGCAAAGATGTGAGAAAAAGCACTTAGTCCTTAATTGGAAAAAATGTCATTTTATGGTTAGAGAAGGAATAGTGCTTGGTCATCTCGATTTTAGAAAGGGGAATAGAGGTTGATAAAGCAAAAATAGAAGTTATAGAACAGCTTACCTCCCCACGTGGAATATTAAAGGGATACGAAGTTTTCTAGGCCATGCTTTGTTTTTATCGTAGATTTATAAAAGACTTTTCACATATTGCTAGACCACTTACCAGCTTTGTTAGCCAAAGATGCTCCCTTTGTTTTTGATGATGCTTGTCTTAAAGCTTTTGAAAGTTTGAAAAAGGCTCTTGTTTCTCGCATCAATTATTGAACCCCTGATTGGTCTTTGCCTTTTGAAATTATGTGTGATGCCAGTGATTATCTTTGTAGGGGCAGTATTAGGGCAAACTAAAGACAAGAAACATCATGCTATTGCTTATGCTAGTAAAACTTTGACCGGAGCATAAATTAATTATGCTACTACAGAAAAAGAGTTGCTAGCAGTTGTTTATGCTATAGATAAGTTTAGATCTTACTTGGTAGGAGCTAAAGTGATTGTTTACACCGATCATGCTTTGCTTTAAAATATTTGCTCGCTAAGAAAGATGCTAAACCACGTTTGATAAGATGGATTTTGTTACTCCAAGAGTTTGATTTAGAAATTAAAGATAAGAAAGGAGTAGAAAATTCTGTTTGTCGATCATTTATCTAGAATGCACTTTGAAAAACCAAATGAATTACCTATTAATGACTCACTTTCGGGGGCGATATGTTTTATCGGATAACCCATACCGATCCCCGGTATGCAGATCTTGTTAATTTTATGGTTGCAGGGATATGTAGCACCAAGGGCGATAAGAAGAAGCTTATGTATGAAAGTCGTCACCCCTTATGGGATGAGCCTTATCTCTTCAGAGTATGCTCTGATGGACTACTTAGAAGATGTGTGCCAACAAAAGAAGGACTTCAAATTATTGAAAGATGTCACTCATCACCATATGGAGGTCATTATGGGGCATTCGAGAACACATGCAAAGATTTGGCAAGCGAGATTTTTCTCGCCAACCATGTATCAAGACACAAAAGATTTCATCCGAAGATGTGGAGCTTGTCGAGGCACGGAAATATAAATGCAAGAGATGCTATGCCTCTAACAACCAATCTTCGATAGAGCTCTTTGATGTCCGGGGAATTGATTACATGGGACCATTTCCAAAATCTGGAAACTATGAACATATCCTAGTAGCAAAGTGGATTATGTTTCAAAATGGGTAGAAGCTTTGCCATGCAAAATAGCGTATGGTAGAAGTTCAATCAAGATGTTTGAAGAGACTATATTCCCAAGATTTGGAGTAACTCGAATGGTAATTAGTGATGGAGGAAGCCATTTCATTGACAGAAGATTCCGACAATATTTATTGAAATATGGAGTTCGTCACAACATTGCTACAGACTTACCACCCTCAAACAAGTGGTCAAGCGTAGACTTCAAATAAACAAATCAAGAACATTTTACGAAAAAAAAATTGAAGAGATGGGAACTAAATGGAAGGATAGACTTCCGGAAGCACTATGGACATACAGGACAAAAGATACAAGACACAAATTGGAATGACACCTTATCAACTTGTCTATGGAAAGACTGTCACCGCCTGTAGAGCTTGAGTTCAAGGCTCACTGGGCAATCAAGAGATGGAATATGGATCTTGATGCTGCAGGAGTTCAAAGGAAGATGTAATTATCTGAATTGGAGGAATGGAGAGAGAAAAGCTTATCATAATGCTAAAATTTATAAAGAAAGAACCAAGAGATGGCATGACGAAAAGATTAAGATAAAGACTTTCACTCCGTGAGATCGTATTACTCTTTAATTCAAGGGTAAAATTATTCGGGCATGGAAAACTTCGGAGCAAATGGGAAGGACCTTTCATGGTAGTAAATTCATCATCACATGGAGCAATCACTCTTCAAGACTCCGAAGGTAAGTTATTCAAGGTAAATGGCCAACGTCTTAAAATTTTCTATGAGCCCGATAAGCCTGATGAAATAAATAAATTAAATAAATTAGATGAAATAGGCTTTATGATTTATCCAACCCAAAGGAATTAATTTTCGTGAAACTTATTTTTTGTGGGCCAAAAGTATAAGCATTACAACTAGAATAGAGATATTAGGCCGTAGGAAAAAGGGACGAGGGGCACAGTGCAATAGGGCAATCGGGCGACCGATCTAAATGGGCACGGCGGCCGTCGGGCCAGCACCTCCTCTCTTTTCCAATTTTGACCCGGGAATACTCTAGAACTTGCCCATTGTAATGACGAATATTCTCGAGTCATTTACATAGGAAAGTAATTGCGAGCCTTTCCATCTTATTCCATGCACCTCTGCCTATATAAACAAGCCCCATCTCGATCATTTAATCTCATCTTATTCATCCTCCATTAAGACCGACGACCAGCACCACTTATTTTCATCATGAAGAACACCGAGACCCGTATGGTGGTCTATGACCCAACTAAAGGCAAAGACTAATTCAACCAATTCATCCAACTCCATGGCTATAGTCCCCTATGAGCCAAAACCTTTAGCCGTTGTCCCTCCACCACCTTCAAATCCAAAGTCTACACGTGGCAATTGTATATGCTCGAGCTTGTTTGGGCTACACGCCGTGACATTGCCATGAAGAAGAAGGTTCCGATCCCCGAAGGCACCAAGTTAAAGCGCTCCGGGACAGAATGAGAAGCTTACTAACGTCCATTTGACAAGTTCGGGAATATTAGAAAGAGCACTTACACCGATGCCCGTCTTGTCCTTGACGGAGTTCGTGCTAATCCAAACCAAGTTTGCTTTGTCCAAATTAGAGAAGCCAACTGAACCGATGCCCAAGCCGGAAGAATGACTATGGCGGAGCTTAAGTGCGTAACACTTCCACATGAAGAACTTTATGAATACCGAAAGCATGAGACCTTGAGCTACACCGCTAGACGTGTAGATGAGTTAGAAAAGAAAAATGCAAATTAGTGACGAAGGTGGGAGTTCTTGAGCGTATCCCGAACAGGCTCACTAAGGATATGTAATACGCTCAAGATTATAAGAGCACTTGTCGAGTCGGTTATCAAGTTAGTTATCGAGTCAATTTTGCTTTGAATTAAATTAGAGTTTCGAAATCGGTCGTCGAGTCAAGTTTGTTTGAGTCTATACTAAGTTTGGTTGAATAAATAAAGAGTGCTCTTACTTTTTAATAAATTGTTGATCCATTATCTCGATTATTATTTTCTATATTTTTGTATATATGTTTTCTTGTCTCCACCATGTTTTTGGATAAAGGATAGTAAAAGATAGTGTGGGGAGACGATGATTTAACGTCAAGAACAATGGCCCGAACTTTGAAAAGCGAAGCAAAACAATAAATACTGAACGATGATCCAACACGATGAAAGCTCGGGGCCAAGGAGCGTGAGCTCTGGCGGCCAGAGTGATCCACCGCCGCCAGCCGCTGCCACCGCCTCATCCTCGATTTCTTCGAACCTCGGTTTGATCTCCGAACTTTGCTTTAGTTCATATTTTGGCTTCGCTACATGGGTTTTGAACCTTTTGTTGATATGTTAAATAATAAAAGAGAATAAAATAAATTGATATGCTTTGTTCTAGAGATAAATTCACATAACACTTATTTATTGTTAATTTAATTGTTTGTTGAAAAATAATAAAAAGAACCCAAGTTGCTTAAGTTGTTGTGAAATTTGAGATAGAAGTTTGATGAGAGCTTAATTCTTGATATCTTTTCTCACTGAGAATTTATTTCGAAAATATTAAATTAATAGCTTTACTTCATCTTTGTGGAAAATGTTATATCCTACTAAAGCCATGTTATAAATATCAAAACCAAAGTAATAAGCTATTTGCTTTGTGTTGAGCTTTGTCAAATTTTGTGACCCAAGTTGAGAGACTTGTCTAAAGATCAAGATCACGTACACTTGTTTTTAATTATTTATTTATATGCTCCAGTTGTTGATCTCTCTAAATTCAATAAATAATTTTTGTACAACAAGGCATGGGCTATGCAAAAATAATATTTTAAAAAAAAAAAAGAAAAAAAAAAAAGGGAGATGAAAAATGGACAAAAGTCCTACGGGCGAGAAGAGCCTACCTTCCTAAGAAAAAAAAAAAGAAAAAGGGAGTGAAAAATGGACAAGTGTCCTACGGGCGAGTAGAGCCTACCTCCCTAAAAAATAAATAAAGATGAAAAATGGACAAGTGTCCGAGGGTCGATAGAACCCACATCTTTAAAAAGAGAGGAAATAAAAGACAAAAGTCTAGGGCCAAAGAGCCCACCTCTCTAAAAAAAGAAAAATAAAAGATAGCCCATGATCTTGTTTGCAAAAATATTTATTTCAAAAGAGAGAAGTAAAAGAGAGCATAGTAGAATTAGCACACACATGCACATCTTGATCTAAGAGGATGTCTTTCCTTGGATCCATCTTTGACATTGCAAATACATCCAAGGTAAATATGCTATATCTTTGACAAACCTGAAACTCCAAATACAACTTATTTAGAAGTATATATTTTATTTACATATGCTTTGTGAGGATCCAAAAATACTACATATATATATATATATAATTATTATTGAGTGATTTGAGAGTACCACGTAAGAAAGAAAAGTAAGCTATGTTTCTTTTCAAAAATCATTGCAAAAACTCTAGCTGAATTGATTGAAGGAATGAAGTACTCGATATCAACTGCCTTGTTTCTCAACTACTTAAAGTTCTTGATAAGAATAATAAAATATAAGTGTGACCATGAAATTGTTTTATGCTTGCTATACTTGTCTTGCGACTTTTGTTATAACCATCCTTTTATCAAGACGCAGTAAAAGCCTAAGTGTGGGGAGCTTGTTGACACCTCTTAAGCTATGTTTTTATGTGTCAACTAAACATATAATAAGGTTATAAAAAGAATAAAATGCATAGAATAGGTATTATACTTGACAAAGTTCCACGAGTTTTGGTGATTTATATCTTTTCAGGGACTTGACAGGTAAATACTGAAAAACTTAGAGAAAACCCCCAAACAATAAGAAGATTTACCACCGATGAATTTCGATCCGAAAAAGTGAACTAAAACATTCTAGAAGACACCGTAGAAGACACCAGGAGAGACCTAACAGCTGGGCCCACCCCCACCCGGCGGCCGCCAATCAAGATCGGGCCGGCCGCCAGGTGGGACCCACCTGTCAGCCTCATCTTCCTAGGTCGGTTTCAAACCGACTTTGAGGTTGTATCTACGCCGTTGTTGAAGGTCGGTTTGATCCAAGGGTCAACATTCATTGGCCAGGACTATATAAGGATGATCCTACCTCTGGCCTCGGGCATGAAAATCATTATTCATCATACTCAGCTCTGATCATAGCTAGAGCCATACCTCTCTAATTAGAAGAGCTTAGATCAAGTTGAGAGAGATTAGTAGAAAGTTGAGAGATAGATCAAAGAACTTGATTAGAGTTCTAGATCTGTTCTTGAGAGATAAGAAGTAGAGTTGAGGAGAAGTACCGGATGCTTCGGTGACTCTCTACGCTTGTACCTCTGGGATCAAAGGCTTCATTGCACTTGATCTTGAGACTTCTTTGGTGGATCAACCTTATATTTGAGTAAGTTCACTTATTTATATTTCTTTTCGATTTATGACTCATTAGAGTAGTTTGATTCTTGTCGCTCTTGAATTGAAGTTGTTACCCCTAGTGTAAACGTGATGTTTAGACTAGATAACTCATAAATACACCCTACCGGCCGGAGCGTGGTAGATCGTGGTAGTGACAAGTATTACCATTGATTCCTTTGTATTCCACTTCCCGTAGGATAGGACACGTAGGGACATAGTTCTTTGGGGGAATAGTAAGTTTAAGCCCTTACTTTCCTTTTGAGTACGTCCCCATTAAGGAATATCTTTAAGCCTTACAAGGGTATAAACTAGACAACCATAGAATTCTTCTCACCTTTTATCCGAACTCCCGTTCCTTCCTATTATCTCGAGGGATTAGTTTTGTCTCATTATTCTCACACCATTCTCCCCGTGGATTCGATATTTAAAACCCTCACCTGGTGAAGTGCTCATCGTTTCGTTAAACTGCGACTATACAAATTTATAAATAATTCGTAGGATAACTTTTACCAACAAGATACGAAACTTATGAGTTGGCGGATGCTAGGTGATCTTCCACAATGCTTTGTGTGCTAATGGGATGCTAGGTGATCTTCCCATTTCCAATCCCCCGAGAAGTCGTGGTAGGATTATACCGAAACCTAGGAGGCATCCAAGCAGGTACAGAATCTCGTTGGGTCTGTTTAAGCCAAGAGTGCATGGTGAGGACAAAGTGCCCATCGTGTGGGGAAAGTGTACAACCTCTGCAGAAGTTACCAAATCTATTCAATAGCCACGCCCTTGGAATGGGCAAATGCTAGGCCGGAACATCCGTGATTAGATTCACAATCTGGTATGTAACCCGTTAACTTGAACTTGGTTAATAACTTACCGAACTAGTGAGAGTAGTTAAGCTCTACTAGGGCCCAAACGCTTAATGATAACCTTTCACCCTCCTCGGGACTTGCCGAAAATACGAAAGTACTCACCCCTCTATTTCTATTTTTAGAATGCCACCGCAGGAGTGTATCCAAGGAATCGAGCTACGGCGGACGACATGAGGATAGGACCATGTTGGTATTTGTTAACTTACGAGAGAAATAGATCCGCAAGCGCCGGATATCCAAAGGAGCATTTCACCCTGGAGGGTTTTAAATATCGAATCCACGAGGAAGATAAGATTAACAATTCATTTGATTAAGGACGGTGATAGAAGACTAATGAGATTCGGTGGTTTAGCATTTACTTAAAACAGGGTGAGCCAATAAAAGATAATAATGATAAGGTATATAAGATGTGAGGTGCACGTGGTGAACAATAGGATAAGATTAATTACTAGTTAGATTAGGATTGGATTTATGACAGACGGGACAGTTCTTATGTAGCATACAAAGAATTTACTTAAGTGGAAATAAAATGTGCATAGCATAAGATCATATATAAATCAAAACCATAAATAAAAATGTGTACCTTCAAGATTACTTAAGAAAATCAAGAACGAAAACAAGATCATCCCAAGAATCATTATCGACTAGTCTTATACACGGGGGGGATTGCAAAGGACTCAATAGTGTTTGTCACCACCACGATCTACCACACGACGACCCGGCATATAAGGTGAATCCAAGAAATAAATTATATCTAAGCACCATGCTTACATACTCTCTATTACCTAGCATACAAATGTAATATACTAGGAGCTCTACTAATAAGTACTTCGAATTACCATGAATAATGACTATATCAAATATGCTATGACTAGAATAAAGTGTAAGTAAACTAATTGTATGCATAATAATTAAATAGCACGAAGGTGTATGAAAACAATAATTATATTGATCCATAGTGTAACTTATCGATCCGTAACCGAGCATACACTCTCTCTTCTCTAAACCCGACTTTCTATCTAATCTAGGCTCAAAGAGCTATGAATTAGCTATCCTATCTCGTGGTGTCTCCTCTTCTTGTTCCTGTCTTTGGCTCTTCCTTGATCTACTTCTTATTGAACGTGAAGCTTTAGATCAAACTTGGACTTGTCTTGGCTTGAGGGTCTTGGGCTGTTTATATATCGGTCTTCCTCTGCCTCTTCTACTTCAACAGCGTGTGGTATTAACCTTGAATCAATCCCGCACTTCTTTCGTCGCCCTCGGATCAAACCGACTCAAATCAACCGGTTTAGATCGAGTCTTGGAGGCGGTTGAGGAACGCCCGAGCGGAGCCGAGACGGCGGCACCGGGGCCGACGGCCCTAATAGTTGGGCCGACGCCCGGCCGGGTCTCCCTCCGGGTCCCGCCGATCGTCGTGCCTTCCGAGTCTTCTAGATAATGTATTTCTTGGTTCCGGTTAGTTCACGTCGGAGAGTTCCGTAGCCTTTCGGACTTGTTTCGGAGTTGGATTGCGCTATGCTACGCTGGTCGTATGCCACGCCATTTCTCGCTGATTTTCTCGTTAAGTCCCCTCGCAAATCACAACTTTACCAAAACTCATGGAATTCATTAGTAGAAAACCCTAATAAGGTTATCTAATTTTATTTTAGTTCTTTTCCATGAATGGTTGATGCATAAAAATATGAGTTAGTGAGCATCAACAAACTCCCCAAAAAGCTTACCTCTTGCTAGTCCCTAGCAAGACTCGCAGGTGTGTTACCAAATCAAATCTCGACCAAGATAGGATGAAAAATTTAGAATCATAAACTTGCTTATATTTACTTGAGAGCATGGGGTTTTTATCATCATGAATCTTGGACTATTGAAAGATAGAACAATTAAGTCAAACACCATGTCTCAAGTTCGTGGTTTCACTATAACCCCGAGTTTTACAAAAGATTATAAAGTGAAAGCACGTAGTATTCCCCGTATGACAACAATTAATAGTGAACATTTAATTTCTTAGCCCTTTTCTTTGCTTCTTTTGTTTCTGAAAATATATCTCTCTTTTTATGGCAATGAATTTTAAAGAACCTCGGGTTACATGACAACTTAATTGGAGAGGTGAGCTCTTCTCACTCGTATTGACTTTTGTCACATTCTTCTCTCTCCTTTTCTTTTTCTTTTTTCTCGAGATGTGAGCTCTACTCGCCCTAACATTTGTTCATTTTTCATCTCTTTTTATTAGGGAGGTAGGCCCTTCTCCTAGTAGAACACTTGTTCATTTCTCTCCCTCTTTCTCATCTCACTTTTCTCTCATATATATATTTTTTCTTTTTATTTTATTTTTTTGCTTGTCATGCCCAAGTCTCTTGAAAGCATAGAGAGATATATAAATGAAGCAATTTTAGCATATTTTCAACAAGGCATTTATTTCATTTTATCAGGGCTTATGTCATACAGAAAACTCATTTAAAAATTCAAAGATTAATACTCCGTAATTTAAGTGTCACATATGAACAAGATAGATGGTAGCTCAACTTTTATCATATCATATCACCAATTGCCTAGACTTGAAATTTAAGATCATACTCCCACGTAACTCAAGTTCAAAGCATGTTTTAGAATTTTAACAATTATATCCATGTTGGGAGAAATAAATATGGTAGACTAGGCATTGATCACAGAGGAACAACATCTATCATGTTCTTATAGCATAATTCACGTATCAATATAATTATTATTCTCATTTATTTTTTTTAAGCACGCCTATATATATATTAAAAACCAAATATTATTTATACTAGCTAAATAGACAGACTCAAATATAAATATATAGCTAAATAATTAAAACCATAGTAATATAGATAAATAGATAAATAGGTAGATAGATACTTACCTTGGGGGCACTCCTTCCCCAAGGGTCCGACGTTTGTTGGTTTGACAGGGTTTCCCCACCGTGGTTTTAAACGGGGACCACTCCCCAAGCCGCTTGATGCACTTACCTATGTCTCATTCGGCCGAAAAGTCTCTCCAAATGCTTCGCTGTTGGTCTCCACCGCCCCGGATGTCGCCCAAATAAGCTCTCCCTTTTTGGCGCATCCACTCTTGCCGATTGTACAAGATGTCGGAGTGGGCGTTCCGAAAAGTTGATTAGGGTGCGATATTGTCGCGGCATACCCCGGCGATATTCTTTGGATCGCGGTACTCGTAACCCGCAAAAGAATGACGGGCCGGCATAAATGCAAAGATGACTACCTTCCGGCATTTCCCCGTGGGCGCGATCCTCCCGGTAGGCGCTGACGTGGATGTGGTGGCACGAAGCCCTCGTGATGCTTGGTACGCTGCACCCTCCGAGTTTGGTCAGCTCCTCCGTATTGGGATGTTGAAGCTCGATGGTCGACGTTGGACCTACCGTGCCTGCGTATATATCAAGAAAGATTGCACGTAGTATATGCCTAATCCCGGTTAGGTAACGGGATTGCATTGTTGTTATGAAGGTAGTAATATTTGTTCTCGGTCTTTTTCTACCCAACGGCCCCTGCGCGAAATAGTCGCACCCTATGATGTCTCGTGGAGTGGTTATGTACGTGATGGTTGTGTCATCTCCCAAAGAGGCCTAGATCATTGGCTATACGAGTGATTAATGAAGTGCGCTTATCTCTCCAACTAAGTTGGGGAGTGATAGCCAATGGTCTACTAGTGACATAACAGGTGAAACGGATGTCCTTCTAACAAATGCATATAGGAATGCCACCTCCGATGCTCAGATCGGGTGATATTGTCCTTTCGTGGGAAAAGGACAAGGGCCATCCATTTGTGTAAGAATCTTAGTGTTGGAAGGTGGATGTCATTTGTGCGAGGTCGGTGGAACATACCCTTCCCGCTGATTTCATTCCGAATACTTCCCTGTTGAAGTCGCTTAAGGTGGAGGTTACATTTATGGGGCAAATTGACTCAAAACCTAGTGCAAAGACCGAAGTTGTCTCCATGTCATCGTGTAAGTCCGCCAGAATAACCGAAAAGGTCACTCCGTACCATCCTCCTGTAATTTAGTGTGCACAAAAATTCTAATGTGAGAAGCCGGCACCCCCTCCTCGAGAGGTGTCGAGAAAAGAAGACCATCCCGAATTTGAAAAATAGTATTGAATTCTCGTAAAATTCCTATACGGTCCATGAATGTATTATCTAGCATAGGAGTAAGTGAGAAATCTCTCGTTCTTAAGTTTATTATACCTACTCCTTTCTTCTCTCCTCGCTTGCAAATGAAGGTGTACGCCTAAGGTCGAAGTTTTACCTTGGCTTGGTGAAGGCATTGGAGACGGAGAAGCTAGAGGTGATGGCGTTGCTCTTGTGTCGGTGCTCATTGATTGCTCGAACCAGCCCGAGAGTTTGAGCGTGGACCGTGAAGCCTTCCAAGCAAGGACGACATTTTCTCGGGATTTTGGCGAGAGGATTTCTAAAGGATTTTTTTCTTCTAAGTTTTTCTCTCCTCTAATTCTTTCCTAATCTGCTCAAGGCGCTTCTTCTCTCTTTGGAAACCAGAATTTCTAGTTGCTTGGGATGAGAAGAGAAGAAGGTCGGCGCGCTCTATTTATAGGCCAGGGGGGGGGGCGATCGGCTCGATTATTGGGCCTCTGGTCGGCCCCACAAGTGGGCCCCTTCGGTGCCCTCTCCACCATCTATTATTTGCTGAAATTCCACGCTAGAATAGTATATGTTAGGTCAAGTGGAAATATGCCGGGTGGAAATTGGATGGTGGAGGAGAAAAGGGAATAAAGAAAGTGATGATTTGATGTTTTGTCCCTATGACATATGGGTCCCACTTGTAAGGTTGTAATATTTTTTGTATTTTCTAAAAAAAAAAAAAGTAAAGTAGCAAAGTAGTAAAATTATTTTTATGCCACCACGTAAAAGTAATTAAATGGGCTTTACTCCGTATAAATTATTAATCATGGGGCGTAATTTTTCTTTTTATGGTGAATGTAAAAGTGCAGGAATTTAAATTGCGTAAGATAAATGCAAAGAATAAAATATTTTTGGATTTTTAAATTTTTACCGAATTACCCGACGGGCGGGGTCCGTAGTTAAGGTCCTTGAACGGGACCTTCCAATCTTCTAGTCCTCCGCTGCATCCTCCATCGGAGAGGATGGTTGGTTAAATGCAGCATCGTCTTCTCTTGATCGATCATGTTCGTATTGGTGGCGAAGTTCGTCCGGGTTTGAAGGCTTAACTTCTCCTCCTTTCCATTGATCTCAAAGGTGATCTCTCCAAAGACCGACGTTGATGTTAGCGTTGGCGGTGCTCGTGAATGGTCGTCCCGAGGATGAGTGAGACCCCGAGTTCAGGTGCATGTCCAGCATAAACGAAGTCGACCGGCACAAAGAACTCCCCGGATCCTCACCGAACATTCTCGGCCGATTCCTAACGGGTAGCGGCCCGATTGATCTCGCTAATTGTAGACACATTGATGTTGGAACCAAGGTAGGGTGCTTGAGCTTGTCGAAGACAACCTTGGGCATCACAATCGACACTTGCTCCAAGATCACGCGAGAGCGTTGTTGAAATATTGATCTCCGATTGAGCACTCTATAGTGGGGCATCCCGATCCTTTTTCTTGATGAGTAATGTGTTTAGGATTGCCGCACTACACTCTTCTCAGCTTAGCTTGATGATCTCCGCGGGTTGGTAGTGGTCTCTTCTTGTTTAAGATATCTCTAATGTACTTGGCGATGTAGGGACCTGCATGGCATCTAGAAGAGGTACATTAATATAAAGTTTCGGATTACCTCTATGAATTTGCCGAATTGATCATCAACTTGAGGTCTTCTTATTCTTCTTGGATATGGTAGGAAGTTGGTGTCGTGAAAGTCTTGTCCCACGGGTTCTTGGCGCACAACTTCTTCTACGCCATCATCCTTGTCTTCGAATGTTGGCCGGTACTACGGGTGGTGCGTAGGCCGCAGTGCCGAGGTTTCCTAGCCGAAGGTCTTATCGCTCCTCGCCGGGTATGGTGGATCGGTAGTTTGCTTACCACCTCTCGTTCGGATGTTATGTACCTGCCATGATTAGTGGCAAATGTGCATAGCAAGAGACAATTTTGATAATTTTGATTCTAGTTTGATATTAAAAGCAACTTGCTCTTTTATCATAGCAGAAAAGTTATCCATTTTAGCATTTATATCTTCTAGAATTTTATCATTAGCAACTAACTTCTTAGAGAAATTATCATTAATTTTAACTTGCTCTTCAATTAATTCTCGTAAAGAAGGTTGTTTGAATTTATTACCCGAATTAAAGTTATTACTCAATACTTACCTCGTAAAGTCTGGCCGTGATTGGCGTCTTCTTTTTGGGTTGGTGCCGATTCGCGAACCACCAAGCTTGAACTTCTTGAAGCGCTCATGTAGTCTTGTAAAGCTTGTCGATCCTTCTTGTAGTTGGCTCGCCCTCAAGCCAATTTAGTAGCACGCCCATCCCAGCTTGATACCGCCTTCAAGTCTTCTTGTTCTTCTTCTATTTCTTCATTTTGATGGCAAGATTGGGTGTTCTTCGTGGTCCAAAATTGATTTTCTCGATATCTTACACATAAGTATGTTGGCTTTCCCCGGTGTGAGTGATAAGAATGATCCTCCAGCAAAGGGCGCCTAGATGCTCTCTTGGTTTTGAATTAGTCCATGGTAGAATCCTTGTAAGAGCATCCATTCTTCCATTCCATGGTGAGGGCAATCTGATATGTATTCTTGAAAACGCTCCCATGCCTCTCGAATAGATTCTCCCTTTGTTTGCTGAAAGTTGGTAATTTTTCCACGTAAGGCATTGGTTTTGCCTATGGGGAAAAATTTTTGATAAGAATGTGGTTGAACATTTCTCCCATGTGTCTATCTTTTGTTCAATCGGAGTAGAACCATTGCCTCGCTCTTCCCCGATAGTGAGAAAGGGAATAAACGGAGCGTGATCATGTCCTTGGGAATGTTCTTGATATTGATGGTGGCGCTATCTCCATGAAAGTCCGAGATGAGTGCTTGCATCTTCATGTGTCTTTCCTTCAAACGGGTTAGCTTGCACCATGTTGATGAGGCTTGCCTTGAGCTCGAACTCATGATTGATTTGAAGTGTAGGTCCAAAGGCGCGAATGTTCTCGATGTTTGGAGCAGAGAACTCTCGCAACGCCTTTTTCGTGCATGGCTTCAGAACTTGGTGTTGCCGGGTTGACTTGATTCGATGATGAAGTATAGTGAATCACGCCTAACCTGTTAATACCCCGCAAGTAAGATGGAAAAAAGACAATAAACGGGTAAATCTGTTTAAGCAGGGATGCTAAGTAGCAAATCCACACTTAGAATTCATCTATCAATAATCAAAAAGAAAAAAGTTATCTAAATCTTCCCTAAAACGCCGCCAGAATGCTTGTTGGTATTTGTTAACTTACGAGAGAAATAGATCCGCAAGTTTATCGGATATCCAAAGGAGCATTTCACCCTGGGAGGGTTTTAAATATCGAATCCACGAGGAAGATAAGATTAACAATTCATTTGATTAAGGACAAAGATAGAAGACTAATGAGATTCGGTGGTTTAGCATTTACTTAAAACAGGGTGAGCCAATAAAAGATAATAATGATAAGGTATATAAGACAAAAGAAGAGGTGCACGTGGTGAACAATAGGATAAGATTAATTCCTAGTTAGATTAGGATTGATTTATGACAGACGGGACAGTTCTTATGTAGCATACAAAGAATTTACTTAAGTGGAAATAAAAGTATATAGCATAAGATCATATATAAATCAAAACCATAAATAAAAATGTGTACCCGAAGATTACTTAAGAAAATCAAGAACGAAACAAGATCATCCCAAGAATCATTATCGACTAGTCTTATACACGGGAGGATTGCAAAGGACTCAATAGTGCTTTGTCACCACCACGATCTACCACACCTAATCTCTAAGATATAAGGTGAATCCAAGAATAAATTATATCTAAGCACCATGCTTACATACTCTCTATTACCTAGCATACAAATTGTAATATACTAGGAGCTCTACGAATAAGTACTTCGAATTACCATGAATAATGACTATATCAAATATGCTATGACTAGAATAAAGTGTAAGTAAACTAATTGTATGCATAATAATTAAATAGCACGAAGGTGTATGAAAACAATAATTATATTGATCCATAGTGTAACTTATCGATCCGTAACCGGAGCATACACTCTCTCTTCTCTAAACCCCGACTTTCTATCTAATCTAGGCTCAAAGAGCTATGAATTAGCTATCCTATCTCGTGGTGTCTCCTCTTCTTGTTCCTGTCTTTGGCTCTTCCTTGATCTACTTCTTATTGAACGTGAAGCTTTAGATCAAACTTGGACTTGTCTTGGCTTGAGGGGTCTTGGGTCGTTTATATATCGGTCTTCCTCTGCCTCTTCTACTTCAACAAAGCGATGTGGTATTAACCTTGAATCAATCCCGCACTTCTTTTCGTCGCCCTCGGATCAAACCGACTCAAATCAACCGTTTAGATCGAGTCTTGGAGGCGGTTGAGGAACGCCCGTGGCGGAGCCGAGACGGCGGCGCCGGGGGCCGACGCCTAATAGTTGGGCCGATCGCCCAGGGGGGTCTCCCCTCGGGTCCCGCGATCCGATCGCCGTGCCTTCCGAGTCTTCTAGATAATGTATTTCTTGGTTCCGAAGTTAGTTCACGCCGGGAGAGATCCGTAGCCTTTCGGACTTGTTTCGAGTTGGATTGCGCTATGCTACGCTGGTCGTATGCCACGCCATTTCTGCTGATTTTCTCGTTAAGTCCCCGCAAATCACAACTTTACCAAAACTCATGGAATTCATTAGTAGAAAACCCTAATAAGGTTATCTAATTTTATTTTAGTTCTTTTCCATGAATGGTTGATGCATAAAAATATGAGTTAGTGAGCATCAACGCACCACAAGGAGGGACGCTTTGAAGACGAAGGCGAACACGAAGAAGCTACATGTGAATGTTGTGACCGAAAGTTATAGGATCGTGCAATAGGAGTAAGTCCAAGGGTTTGTCCGCACTCCAAGCTTGCTCGTAGGAATGGAGCCCCGTTATAGGTGCCGCGTGAGGATCTCGATAGGTTTATAATAGTAGGCCTATGGCCGAAGTCATGTAAACCCAAACCATGTATCATGTTTTCCCCAATAGCAATAAAAGTATAGTTTTTGGTATCATATCTATACTTAATTAGGGCGTATTTGTGTGTGATCCTGGCACAAATACGTGTGATTAAGGAACCTCAGAAATGGGGTGTGACAGGAAAAATAAATATAAAAGGTCTATCCGCAAGCGCACAGATAAAAATACCACTTTGTAGCATTTCATCGGGAGTAATTCGGTTTTTTCATTTATATTCTACCACGAGGGAGGAATAATTAAAGGTGGGCTCATATATAATTAATAAGTGGCATACTTATGAGAGAGACTATCACTAGTGCTAACTTTTAGCAGGAGTAAGCCAATAATAATAAGAATATGATAATGATAAATAAAGGCAGAGGCATCACACATAGAGACGGAATAGACTACTATAAGTTAGACTTAACATTGGACTACTTTAAGAGATAGAATTCTTCTATAGCATTTAATCTACTAAGTCATTACATCTACTCTAAGGCATATGTTATCATATATAGCATAGTAAACTCTAGATCATGTATCCTGACAACTATCAAGGAAAATCAAGAGCGAAACAAGATATTCCCCATAATCATTGTCCACGTGTCTTATAGTCGGAGGGTGGACTCTAAAGGACTCAACAGATCACTCCCGCGATCTACCACACGACCTCGAATATAAGGTGCACTCGCAGTAAAATCATATATAAGCACCACGCTTACATAAATATTTCTACCACCTAACCCACTCAAGTATTGAATTAGGCGCTCTACGAATAGATACATAAATCTATCATAAACTACATCTATATCAAGCATACTATTAAAATAAAGTAAGAACATAGCAAACAAACACATATTATTAATAAAGAGCAAAGTCATAGATACAAGATAATATCCGCATCGTGAAACTTGAACATCTAGGACTCGGGTAGGCACACCCAAATTCTACTTGAATCGACTTGCTAATCAACTTAGACGAACTAGAAGTAGATGAACTAGAACTAGAACAAGTAGCTAACCCTAATCTCTAGTGGAGATACTCTTCTTCTATCGACTTTACAACCGAATTGATATGAATAATGAATTATAATGAATTAGGGTTTAACCCTCAAAGGCAGGTCTTTCTTATATAGGCCTTGGCGATGAATGATGACCATTGGATCAAACCGACCTTCAATAATCGGTGTAGATACAACCTCAAAAGTCGGTTACAAACCCACCTAGAAAGCCGAGGTCGACAGTGGGTCCCACCGGCGCCGGCCAAAATGAGCTCCTTGGGCCGCCGGTTGGTCTCCCCGGCCTCCGGTTCCTTCCGGTGTCTCCCCGTATCTTCTAGAATGTTTTAGTCCACTTTTCGGATTGAGTTACTTCACGATCAAGTCTTGTCATCATATGAGATGTATATTTCAACTTTCTTCATTCTTCTCTCGCATTTATCTCATAAGTCCCCGGAAATACATAAATCACCAAAACTCGTGGAACTTATTAGTATAAACCTCTAAACTAAATATTTATTCAATTTATGTCCTTATTTCATCTCTTGTTGACATATAAAAAGTATATGATAACAAAAATCAACAAGCTCCCCAAGCTTTTTTTTTTTTGAACTTAGCTCCCCAAGCTTAACCTTTGCTAGTCTCTTAGCAAAGCTTTTCACCGTAGTGGATCGGGAGTTGCTACAATGAATTATCTGCTTCTTCTTATCCGCCCTTGGTGCTACATATCCTGCAACCATAAAATTAACAAGATCTGCATACCAGGGATCGGTATGGGTTATCCGATAAAACATATCATCCCCGAGTAAGTCATTAATAGGCAATTCATTTGGTTTTTCAAAATGCATTCTTGACAAATGATCAAAGAACAGAATTTTCTACTCCTTTCTTATCTTTAATTTCTAAATCAAACTCTTGGAGTAACAAAATCCATCTTATCAAACGTGGTTTAGCATCTTTCTTGGCGAGCAAATATTTTAAAGCAAAGATGATTAGTGTAAACAATCACTTTAGCTCCTACCAAGTAAGATCTGAACTTATCTATAGCATAAACAACTGCTAGCAACTCTTTTTTCTGTAGTAGCATAATTAAGTTGTGGTCCCACAAAGTTTTACTAGCATAAGCAATAGCATGATGTTTCTTGTCTTTAGTTTGCCCTAACACTTTGCCCCTACAAAGATAATCACCGGCATCACACATAATTTTTAAAAGGTAAAGACCAATCGGGGGGTTGAATGATTGGTGCGTAAACAAGAGCCTTTTTAAACTTTCAAAAGCTTTAAGACAAGCATCATCAAAAACAAAGGGAGCATCCTTAGCTAACAGGCTGGTAAGTGGTCTAGCAATATGTGAAAAATCTTTTATAAATCTACGATAAAAACCAAAGATGGCCTAGAAAACTTCGTATCCCTTTAATATTCACGTGGGGAGGTAATCGTTCTATAACTTCTATTTTTGCCTTATCAACCTCTATTCCCCTTTCTCGAAATCGATGACCAAGCACTATTCCTTCTCTAACCATAAAATGACATTTTTCCCAATTAAGGACTAAGTGCTTTTCCTCACATCTTTGCAAAACCCTCGCCTAAGTTTTCTAGACAATAATCAAAAAGTTTTTCCATAAAACAAAAAAATCATCCATGAAAACTTCCATAATCTCTTCAATCATTTCAAAAAATATAGACATCATACATCTTTGAAAAGAAGCAGTGCATTACATAACCCAAAAGACATTCTTCTATAAGCATAAGTTCCATATGGGCATGTAAAAGTGGTTTTGCTTTTGATCATTAGGATGGATTGGGATTTGGTGATATCCGAATATCCATCAAGGAAACAAAAGTAAAAATGTTTTACCAATCGCTTCTAACATTTCATCAATGAAAGGCAAGGGAAAATGATCTTTCCTTGTGGCTTTGTTTAGTTTTCTATAATCTATGCACATTCTCCATCCTCATAATGCTTCTTTGAGGAATTAATTCATTTTTATTATTTTTAACAACCTGTCATGCCTCCTTTCTTAGGCACAACTTGTACGGGGACTTACCCACTCACTATGTGGCACGTGATATATAATCCCTGGCGTGTAATAACTTAAGAAATTATTTCTTAACTACATCTCTCATCGCATTGTTGAGTCTTCTTTGAGGTTCTATAGATGAGGGTATATCCGGATCCGTAGGAATACGATGAGTGTAGAGAGCAGGACTAATTCCTTTTAAATCATCGAGTCGTAGCCTAAGGTCGGCGATGTTTTTCTAAGACAGCTTATCACCGAGAGTCCGTTTCGGTGTAAGTTTATCATTTATGATCACTAGAGACTCTAGATCTTGATTTAGGAAAGCATAAGTGAGGCCCGGTGGTAAAGGTTTAAGTTCAATAGGAGGTCTAGGTGGATTCTCAAATTCATCTAGAGGTTCTGAAGTAGTAGGATTTTCATCCTCTTCTTCAATAAAGAATTCTCAATCATCTTCTTGATTGGATTCCACAAAATATTCTACAAAGGCCTCTTTAACTTCCTCTATAGGATCCGGTCGTGGACAAGACTTCGGATTTAGCATGAATGGCTTGGACTATAGGTAATGAAAATTGAAGATCTTTGTCTAGCTGAAAATCTAAGTCTCCTGGTTGTCCTTTAAAAGTAAGCCTTTCTATTGGTTGTCCTATCAAGAGGTCAAACTCCATGATATCAAAGATATAGAAGCTAAGATGTACCATGATGTTATTAACCTTGATTGGTAAGACATAAAGAATTTCGAGCTTTGGACAATTTGTCCCGAAGGTTTTAATAATAATTTTGTAGTGGGACTCAATGGCATATTTTTTGAGAAGTTCATGAGCAAAAAAGATAATGCCATGATGTTTATTCCCACTATAGGATTATAAAGAGCATCAAAAGGATCTTTATTAATTTGGCAATGAATAGGTATAGAAGGTGAATCCAAACGGATCACATCGAGGAGGAAAGCTCGATTCTTCCGTCCCATTCGCTACTTATGATTGAGACAAGTTCTTCTCAGAGTTCCTTTTAAATGTGTCAAATCGTAAGGTTCTAAAGGATAAGATTGTGATGTTCTAGTCTTCCTCGATATCAAGCAAGAAGTCGAGATTGAAGTAACCTCTCGGTTCTTCTAAAGGTTCGGATTAGCCGGGATTTGTAAAGAATTTGGAATAGAATTGGGTTCACTAATCTTTCTTCTTCTTCATTTATTTCTTTTATTTTTAAATATTTCCCCGCGCTTGGATCGTCCTCCTTGTTTTCCACTATTTTATTTAAGATAGCAATGCATTCAGGGGTGAAAGGTGAATGAAAGATCCATTCGCAGGGTGTTCAAATATTTTCTAGATTTTCTATTCGCACCAATATAGAAGTGTTGAATTAGAACATGGTCCGGTATGGCGAGATTAGGTCCGATTTGGAAAGAAGATCATATCGCTTCCCAATAGGCACTCAAGGATTCATTATGATTTTGTTTAGAGGATAGGATTGAGAGCCTAAAGTTAACTAGTTTGGACATGGGAAAGAAATCAGCACAAAATTCATTTAAGCAAGTTTCCCAATTGCCACCCATTCTTTCTTTATTTCTATTGTACCCATCGGGCAGCTTTTCCTTTCAAAGAGAATGGAAAGAGCGTCCAACGGATAGTTTCAGGGGACATGCCTTCAATATGGAGGCATTTACATGTCTCCTCAAAAGTTTGGAGATGAAGGAAAGGATTTTCGTCTAATTCTCCCGAGAAAGTATGGTTTTGGACCATCTCTATCAACCCGGGCTTAAACTCATAAGATCCAAATTGAATAGGTTTAGATGATAGCACAGGTCTACAAGCTTGCCCATTGGGTGCCAAGTATTTGTAAAGAGGGATATTATCCATTTGGATAGTGATGTTGAAAAAGATAAGATAAAAAGAAAAATCTAAACTAATGATATGATACAAGATTTAGTTTAGCTCACGTAATCGACAAACCGTTCTCCCCAAGAACGGCGCCTAAATGCTTGTTGGTAAAAAGTTATCCTACGAATTATTTATAAATTTGTATAGTCCGCAAGTTTAACAGAAACGATGAGCACTTCACCGGGGAGAGGGTTTTAAATATCGAATCCACGGGGAGAATGGTGTGAGAATAATGAGACAAAACTAATCCTCGAGATAATAGGAAGGAACGGAGTTCGATAAAAGGTGAGAAGAATTCTATGGTTGTCTAGTTTATATCCTTGTAAGGATTAGAGATATTCCTTAATGGGGACGTACTCAAGGGAAAGTAAGGGCTAAACTTACTATTCCCCAAAGAACTATGTCCCACGTGTCCTATCCTACGGAAGTGGAATCCAAAGGAATCAATGGTACTTGTCACTACCACGATCTACCACGCTCCGGCAGGTAGGGTGTATTTATGAGTTATCTAGTCTAAACACCACGTTTACACTAGGGGTAACAACTTCAATTCAAGAGCGACAAGAATCAAAGTACTCTAATGAGTCATAAACCGAAAGAAATATAAATAAGTGAACTTACTCAAATATAAGGTTGATCCACCAAAAGAAGTCTCAAGATCAAGTGCAATGAAGCCTTTGATCCCAGAGAGGTACAAGCGTAGAGAGTCACCAACAGATCCGGTACTTCTCCTTACTTCTCCTCAACTCTACTTCTTATCTCTCAAGAACAGATCTAGAACTCTAATTAAGTTCTTTGATCTATCTCTCAACTTTCTACTAATCTCTCTCAACTTGATCTAAGCTCTTCTAATTAGAGAGGTATGGCTCTAGCTATGATCGAAATGAGTATGATGAATAATGATTTTCATGCCCGAGGCCGAGGTAGGATCATCCTTATATAGTCCTGGCCGATGAATGCTGACCCTTGGATCAAACCGACCTTCAACAACGGCGTAGATACAACCTCAAAGTCGGTTTGAAACCGACCTAGGAAGATGAGGCTGACAGGTGGGTCCCACCTGGCGGCCGGCCTGATCTTGATCGGTGGCCGCCGGGCCATGGTGGGCCCAAACTGTCGGGTCTCTCCTGGTGTCTTCTCGGTGTCTTCTAGAATGTTTTAGTTCACTTTTCGGATCGAAATTCATCAGTGGTAAATTTTCTTATTGTTTGGGGGGTTTTCTCTAAGTTTTCCGGTATTTACCTGTCAAGTCCCTGAAAAGATATAAATCACCAAAACTCGTGGAACTTTGTCAGTATAATACCTATTCTATATATTTTATTCTTTTTATAACCTTATTATATGTTTAGTTGTCACATAAAAACATAGCTTAAGAGGTGTCAACAACAACGTATACATACTTGCAAAGCATATATTGTAAAGTCAAACAACGGATCCAAAGGAACAAGTCATACAATGTGGATGTATGGAATGTATTTGTGAGGTGGATATGTGGTATATACATGAAGATCCTAATTCTACTATGCTCCTTTGAAGAAATTGATCTCTCTTTTTTGAAATTTTTCCCAAAGACATGAAAGAGAATTTGGGCTAGCTTTTCTTTTATTTTTTTCGAGAGGCGGGCATCTAAGTACCCATTGTTTTCGTTTGGACACTTGTCCATTTTTTACTCTCTTTTCTTTTTCTCATTTTTTAGGGAGGTAGGCTCTACTCGCCCCCGTAGGACACTTGTCCATTTTTCATCTCCCCTTTTTCTTTCTTTTTGCATTGCCCCAAGTTTCTTCTTCTTGTCAAACATATATTTGAGAGATAATAAATAAAACACATGGAGCATAAATGGGGTTTTGAGAATAAGTATAGAGATAAGAAATATTTTTTGTTGTTCACCCCCAAGGTAGGAATGAAACATTTTTGACGGCTAGCAAAATGGATGAGGGTTTTTGTGGTGTGTATATAGTATGGAATGTGTGGAGATATATGTGGAATTGTATGACAAGTTCCCAAGGGTCTCAAAGGTTGATAAAACTCAACACTAAGCAAGTAGTGAATGATAAAAAGAGTCTTCCTATTCTAGAAACATGTATATGGCTGTGGTAGGAATTTTGAACTCTCTGTCATATAGGAAACTCATCATGCAATTTCCGATTTTTCACAAATTAAATCTCCGCAATTTAGTGCAACTAGGAGTAAGATAAATAGCAAATGCATAATCTCATATCATATCCGTCAATTACCTAGATTAGCTTAGATGTATGCTCCCACGAAATTTCAAGCTGAAAGCAAATTTCTCAAATTTAAACAATTTTATTTATAACATGGGAGAATTCTAAACTAATGATAGGTACTTGTAAGAAAAAAATAAAATAGAGCAACTATTCATCATCTCCAAACAAGAGATAGCTACTAATTTATTTAAACAATAAACTTAAAACAAACTAATTATACACACTCTTTTTTATTTGGTTTTGCATGGTTATTCATTTTTTTAGCAAACAAAACAAAGCAAATTTAAACAAACTATATATATATAATATAATATAATATAATATAATATAATAGATAACCGCCAGTCATAGGGACTTACCTGGCCAAGTGGGGACAGCTCCCCCAAGCGGGTGTTGATTCAGGGGGTTCAACAACGCCCACGACGGCGGCGTCCAAACATGGCACCGATCTCATCGGACCGGTGTTCAATGGTCTCTCTCATATCGGTGATGTTACGTTCTGTTCGGCATTCCAATTTCTCCGGTCTTGATAATAGTTAACCTGATCATACCTCATGTCCTGGATGGTATTGTACAGTCCTTGGAACGAATCACGGATCCGGGCGCGTCCCAGAATCTTGTCATACCCGGTTTAAGAACAAAACCCGGATACACACCATATGTGAGCCCAGGAAGTCAAATCTCACATATAGTTACAATTAAAGGAAATATCAAAACATAATGCTTAATATATATCAAACTTAATACAAGAAAATAACCTCAAAAGCACGAACAACGGAAAAGACACTCCGATCTTGGGATGAAGCCTTCTCGCCCGCAGGGACAAAACCGACCGGTTGATCACAAGCCCCACTCCTTCAAAACTCTAGTAATCTTGCAACATCCTGGTTTGAGTGGGAAATTGCAAGGGTGAGTCCATGTCGAACTCAGCAAATATAACATGGGGTTATGAAGCTCAAAGGCCGACACTAGTTTAACTGCGGTAAGCATTTTAGTGAGTCACAATTTTAGCATTAATTAAGCAAAAAGTTGTGCTTAAGCCCCAAATATTCCCACATCATAATTAAAAACAAGTCATAAGTCTCCATCATCATCTTCAACATCATCATCGTAGTCACCATCAACTTAAATCCATGTCTCAACCTCATCATAATCTCAACATCCATAGATCATTATTCCTTGAGTTTTCCGGGCCGCTCGTGACCGTGGAGCACCTACCAAGTTATAACATTTTATACTCTGCTTGCAGAGGTGTACACTTTCACTTGTGAGTCGTGCTTTCCAAATGCATGGGTTAATTAGGCCCAAACACAAGAAACCACTATGAAGCCTTTCAAAGGTTTTTCTAAACTGTTAAGGCCGCTAAGGATTCCTTTTATGGACTTGGTAGGATCCTCCCTCCAAGGTGTGACTAACAAAATACCAATAAACCAAGGTGCACCCCTTGGCAGGCCAGGGATCAAACCAATTGTAGCCCCTCTTGCGCCTTCCGGGGAACCTCAACAAGATAGAGAAGGTCCTTTGATCGACTAAAGCCGAGCCATATAGCCCCCACAAATGCATTGTAAGTCCCAAAATTTTGCCAAAGGATAAGTCCTTATGGAGAGCCAAGAGCGTCATGAAAAGCATGAACTCTTGCCCTATGGTCCATGGTAAACATCATCTCATATAATGCATTGTATATATCATAGTCATCATTAGATCATGTTTATTTAAAGTTGAGCACTAGCAATATACTACCCATATGCAAACATCCCCATAGGCAACAAGGTACAAGATAACAATAACTATGTCATAATCTCTAAGTTTATCAAGGTGGACACATGCATATGAATCATGATTATAAAGTGTATAGGTAACAAGGATAGTCCCATGCTATACTTGCCTTAAACTCAGATTCCTTCTTCTTATTTAATTCTTCAAAGAACTCCTGAGGATCCTGGTCTTCAAAGAATTCCTGATCTTCCATGAACTGCTCACCATCTACTAAAGCACCAACTTCTTCTTCCGGCCACCAACGTAAAACTCACCGAGCTAAACATCGTCATAAAGCACCACACAATCATCCGAGCATTCATACACGAAGCAAACAATAGAACTATATTAGAACATTACACCAACAGTATAAAAACAAGATAAAAGGTTTATAAAACAAATCTACGTCTCACTACGATCACACAGACGCGAAGATCACGAAAATCGGAGCTAGAACGAATCGGTTATGCACTAAACAAGATTAGCAATAATAAAATAATAAATTAAATTCAAACTCAAAATTTAAAAGTTTGAAAAGTTGACTAAAAGTTACATAAACATATAGATGACGAGATTATGAACCCAACGCAAGTTGAACGGGGCTAATCGAGTTAAAATGACAAAGTTATAAGCAATTTAAAATCGATGGCGTAGACTTGTAATTAGACTGAAGTTCTTTTCGAATTAAATAAATAAAATTCTTTTTAGAAAACCGGATCTGAGGATCTATACGTAATTAACCATAGATCTCGTGGACTCTTTAGCAAAATATCCCCGAAGAAGGGGTATCGGTGCCACGATCCGTTGGATCTCGAATCGGCGGCCGAGATCGATCCTGCACAAAGGGAGGCGGCCTCCGTACGGAGAAGAATGAAATCGCATGGCCCGTCGCCCATGGCCCGGGCGAGGACCTCGCCGGGAGATGAGATCTCGCGATTCCGGCCACCAAAACGAGCGGGACCGGGACCAAACGAAAAGCGAGCTCAAGGGCATCTCACCAAGGACAATCGGAGAGCTCCGGTGCGGACCGAGGGCGGCACGCGATGCGGAGAGGCGGACGTCGACAAGCCGCAAAGTTCGGCGACGCGGTTAGAGCGACTTAGTGCGTGAAAAAAGGAAAAGAAGAGGTCCGGGCGATTCGCAAGGTTGACACGAAGCTCGGGTAAGGCACTTACGACGGCCAAACGCAGCGACCGGGCGGAACGACTCCGGCGCACGGGCCGCCTAGGGTTTCGTGCGCGGCGGCGCCGAAGCCGTGGTGCGGAGGGTGCGCGCGAAGGGAGAAAAAGACCGCCGCGCGCGCTGGCTGCTCGGGTTTATCAAGGCGGGGTGCACGCCAGATAGAAGGAAGGGAGCGCCGCAAAGAAGGGAAGCGCCGACGCGATTTGGAAGGGAAGCGTTATCACACGCCGCCGCCGCCCAAATCGAACGGGGGCGATGCACATACCGCCGGCGCCGTGGTTGAGCCGCGGGGCTCAAATCGGGCCAAGGTGTGGCAGCCCAAGACTGAATAATAGGCCAGCGAGAGCCAAGGCGGTAAGGAGGTATCGTGAGGCCTCTCGCCAAAAAAAAAAAAAAACACGGTCCACGCCGTAAAAAAAGAATAAAAAGAGGTAGAGAGAAATACTTTTTTTTTTTGAATTAATTTCCAAAGAGCTTTTCAAAAGAATTTAAATAACTTTTCAAACACCCTTTTCAAATGGATTTGAAATCCTTTTTTCATTTCAAACAAAAGCCAACCATCACAAAATAAAATATGCACCGGCAGATGCATGCCACATAAATGTTGCTATCCCCTAAGATAAATTTTAATTAAATGAAAAACATTATTTTCCTATGTTTCATGAGCACCAAAATACATAAATAAATCAATTTTTATCTATTTCAAAAGAGGCAAAATTTGGGGTGTGACAAAGAACTCCGCAAAAAAGAATTGCGAAATGGTTCGGGCGTAGGTTGTGAGGTACACGGTATATCATGGAGGTAGCCACTTCCATGATAGGTTTCTCGACGAATATGTGCATCATTGCCCTGCTCACTTGGTCCTCCTTGTTCAAATCTGGGGATCGGTCACATCGATATGTCTGCTTGAAGGTGGGGGGTAGGTCCATGGTCGGTACCCCCAAATGCTTTGGCTCTTGTGGTCTTGGGTCCGCACTTTTGTCCAAATTGGATCATGGGCACATGTCATCGCCGAAAGGCATGGTTCTCTGATGTTAATTGGTTGTGCCTGCACATTCAACGAGATAAGATCGCACACGATATATGGAGAGATCGGGGGTTAGGCAACCGAATCTCCCTAACAAAGAGCATGGGTCATGACATAAGTGCTTCCTATTTTCTTCAAAATATGTCCCTTACTAAAGAAATCAAAACCTATGACAGTCTATCTTCCCTTAGGTAGGCAATATGAGCGTTATCATCCAAGAGCCCTAAGTGGTTGGCAATACGTGTGATAAGTGACGTGCAATTAATCGTTCCTAGGAGGGTTGGTACAGCTATCCAATGCTGAACTAACATATATACCGGTGAAACTTGTCTTCTCTTTATAGCTGCATAGATCAACTGTAACTCTCCTACTCTAACATTATGCCCATCTTTCTTAGGAAAAAGAGTAAAAAGCATCCATTTATGGAAGAAGCGAAAGGTTGGTAAGTGTAGGTCTCTGGCTTTTGCATCCAAAAATACATCTACATTGGTCAAGTCTTTCCAAACAGGTTGCTTGATTGAAATCGCCTAGAGCTACGTTTAAGTCCATGGTGCAAGAGTGTAGAAAACCAAGTGCATCACTTAGATTTCTCCAAGTGAGAAAATACTTGTTGTTGGAAAAATCTAAATGTGACTCCTTCATCGGGCAAACGAAGGGTGCAAAAGAAATTCTATGGTCAAAAACTTAGAACCTTCTTCTACGTGATTTTCGCAAAAAGTTTCCCGGCCCCAAAAAGCGGAAAATATGAGCAAATTCAATATCCATACCGCCTCGATCTAGAAGATCGAGTCAATCACAGAGTGTGAGTGAACTTACGGTTTTTCAACCGACCGTACCTTGTTCTCTCGTCGCATCCATGAAACTTGAGATGGGAGTCGAGGGTCAATCTCCTTATTGCGGCGGGGCCGGATGTGGTGGCACATCTTGCTCTAGCTCATAGCTTGTCTTTGATGGAGCTCGAAGATGACTCTCCTTGTTGTTGGAGACGTCTTGATCTTCTCACGCAGCGATTTCCAAAAGCTCATCCCCGCAAAATGTTAATACACAAACAAAACAAACAAGAAACTAATAGAGGGGTTAGAATAAAAAAAGTTAGAAATTAGTCGTCCAAAGTTAGTAGTCTAGGGGTTAGTCGTCCTAAAAGAAAGATTACAAGATTGTTTTCATTTTGACGTAACTTCCCTAGCAAAGTTTTATCTTGGTTACTCCATTTGGACAAAGACCTCCACTAATCACTCTTATTTATTCTACTACTCTCAAAATCTTCTCCTCTCTCAAGAATTTTTTCTATTGCTACTAAGAACTTCCTTCCTCCTTTCTTCTCCTTCTCTCTACTACAAAGCCCAAAGCTTTCTGGATACTAGAACTTTGAGTTTCAAGCTGAAATGTTGAGCAAAGCAATGTGGGTGTGATGAAGAAGCGAGGATGAAGGGGCTTTTATAGAGGAGGTGAGAGCACAGCGGGCGCCGTAAGTGGTGGTGCCTACCGCCATGGTGGTGGGCCCTCTCCCCACTCACCTTCATCATGCTGCATAATGCTCACTCCAATGCCATTGTAATAGGTGGGTTTTTCGATGGAAAAGAGTGGCAGGGAGTGGTGCATGGTGGTAGGTGAGGTTTGAGTGGTATATGTCTTGTCCAAGTTAGGTGAAATATGGCATTTAGTGTATGACATGTAGGACCAATCACATAGTGACTCTATTTTTGTATTTTCAATATATAAATGCAGGAGTAAAAATAATAATGTAAGAATAAATATTTTTGAGCCTCCACAATAAATATTCTCACGGTTTATGACAATCAAAAATTATTTATATGGGGCATAGATTTTCCGTAAGTAAATGCATAGTAAAGTAAATTTAGATAATTACCGACTTACCTTCCGATAAATGTCCGTAATTAAAGTCCTCGAACCGACTTCCCAAAGTTTATTAATTATCGTGCATTCTCCGCTTCCGAAGATGGTACCGATGATGACTCTTCTTCAATTTCGATTCAATCTTGTTTGCCGTCAAGCTAAGCTCCGACCGGGTTTGAATGCGAACTTCTCTTCCTTTTCATTCAAATTGAATATAATCTCTCCGCCCATGACATTGATGTGTGCATTGGCTATGCTTAGGAAAGGTAGTCCGAGAATGATTGACACTCGAGTCCGTGGCATATCCAAAACTACAAAAATCCACGGTATAAAGAATCCTCCTCGATATTAACCGCACGTTCTCTCGCAATTCCCGAGGGGTATCGATTGATTGATCCGCCAATTGTAAAGATATTGAAGTTGGCTCCAAAGTTGTGTGTGTAACACCCTGAAATTTTGCATTATTTTTAAATAGATAAATTGATTTTATTATGCAATTTTTGTGGAGCATTGAATTTAGGAAATAAATAATTTTGTGAAATTAAAAGTCAATTTAAGGCTAGATACATGCTTAGGTGCATACATGCTGGTGCATATTTATTTTATGTTGTCTGCGGTTTTTATTTGAATTGAAATTTGATTCAAAGTAATTTGCAAATTCCAATTGAAATCTGTTTTAAATAAATTGAAAAGGAGTTTGAAATAAAAAGAAAAATTATTTCTTTTCTCTCTTTACTCTTTTCTCCGTTCAGCCCAACCTGGCCGTGTGCCATTTCCTTTTCTTTTGGCCTCTCGTCATTTTCTTCTCTTGGGCTGAAATTTGCCTCGGTCCAGCCCAGGTTCGTAACATTACAGCAGCGTGCTGCCTTCCTGCTTTTGGATCGCTGACAGCATTGGTCCGCATGTCAGTTCTTTCCCTTTCCTTTCTTCTTCCTGGCAACGCTTTCCAAAAATCGGAAACTCAGTTTCCTTCGATGAACCGGAGTTTGATCTCGAGTTTTCCATCCTTGCTGCACCCTTGGGACTATATAAGCTGAGGCCGCGACCCCTCCGATTTCATCTTGCTTCGCACCGCCTTGAGCAAACGCCGAAGCGCTCCAACCCTAACTTTGTCGCTGCCAAGCTCGGGTCCGCGATTTCGCCGCCCTAAGCTTTGCCGTAAGTCTCTACTGAATTTCGCTATGCCCCAACGAACTCGCCCAACTCGTTTACCCTCTTTTTCCCGATCTAATTGGCTAATATGACCTCGCCGGACTTGTAGTACAGCCGCTGTCCACCTCGGCCGACCGTGTGCCGTCCTCGTCGCGTTCCGGCTCTCGATCTCGTACTTGGTGAGTCCGCGTCGAGCTCCTCTTTCGATTGGTACCGGTTTAGTTGAAAACCGTGGCCTCTAGAGTCATCTTCGTGCACTCCGGCGAGCTCCATGGCCGTCGGCATTGGAGAACCATCGTGCTGTTCGTAACCAGCCATGGTTCCTCTCTCTTTATTTTTTATTGAATCTCAACCGTCCAGATCGACATCTGCGGTCTAGATTAGAAGATACCTCTTCATGGTTCTTTTGTTAAAGAGTCCCTAAGAACTATGGTTAATTCCGTCGTAGTCCTCAGAACAGAATTATAAACAAATTTTATTTATTTTAATTTCGAAATCAGTTTCGGTTTATTTACAGAACTGCCATCCATATTCAAATACTTATAACTTCTTCGCTTTTAAATCCAAATCGATCCGTTCAAGTTAAGTTGCGTTAGATTCGTAATTCCGTAATCTACATGTTAATCTTACTATTAGTCACGTTATTAATCTTTTAAATTTTGAGTTTATATTAAGCTTATTATTTTATTAAAGCTATTCTTGTAAAATTCATATCTAAGCCGTTTTTAGCTCCGATTTACGTGAACTTGACGTCTATGTGATCGTAGTGATGCGTACTTGTGTTTAAAAAAATGGTTTCAACTTATTTTATTGCTGATGGTGTACTGTTCTTATAATGTCTCTTGTTTGCATCATGTATGTATGCGGGGATGATTGTATGTTCTTTAGCGATATGTTCTGGTATAGGCGGTGAGTCTGTTTGTTGTGAAACGAACTTCTTGGCAATCAGGTCGTCAGGACTTCTTTGACCAAGGCAAGTATAGCATTGAAAATTCCTTGTTGTCCTATTCACTTTAATCATTAAATTCATTGTGCATGTGTCCTCCTTGATTGACATTAAGGATTTCCTAGTTGTTGTTAACTTATACCTTGCCACCTATGGGTTTGCATTTGGGTAGTAATTTTGCTAGTGCTCTACCTACACCAACTATTATTCTTGTTAAATGGTTAATGTAATGTATTATGATTTATGATGTTGTTGGCAATATTAATCATAGGGCGAAAAGAGCTTGTGCTAATTTCTTATGATGCTCTTAGCTCTCCATAAGGACTTATTTTGTAACCCATCATCCGGGATTTACCGCATAACTATGGGGGCTACGTGGCTCGGCTTTAGTCGGTCAAAAGGACCTTATCTATCTTTTGTTGGTGGTTTGCTTAGGAACGGGAGAAACGAGGTTGTATCGCTTCGTTGGCCACTAATATTTTTAGGTGAAACTTTGAAAGGCTTTATATGGTTCTCGGTGTTTTTGGGTCTAGCTAACCCGTGCATCCGAGAATCATGACCCATAGTGAAAGTGTACACCTCTGCAGAAGTTAAAAATGATATATCGGTAGTGTTCGCGATTATGAACGGCCTTGGAGACACTCACAAAATAGATGATCACTTTGTTTAATATTTGCTTATGATTTATTCATGATCTATTATTGTTCATACTTGTTTATTCATATGATTATGGGTTGTTGGGAATTATTGATCCTAATCCTTAAAATTGTGACCAACTAAAAGCGAAATGCAAGAAGCCGGTGTTAGCCTTTTTGAGCCTCATGAACCCCACGTTATATTTCTTTGAGTTCTACATGGACTCACTCTTGCTATTCCCCCACACCTCGGTGGAGTTTAGGCTTGTGATCAACCAAATCGGTTGGTCCTCGTGGAGTCTACATCGAAAAATCGGAGTGTCTTTCCGCCGCTTGCTAGTTGAGGTTATATTCATTAATATTATGTTCGTTATATTATATAAGCATTGTGAATTGATACTACTCTCTATTTGTGACTATATATGAGATTTGACTTCTAGGGCTCACATATGGTGTACATTCGGTTTGTCCTTAAAACCGGGTGTTACAGTGTGCTTGAGTTTGTCAAAGACAGACTTGGGCATTACACTAACACTTGCTCCAAGGTCACAAAGTGCTGTAAAATGATGATCTCCAATTGAGCAATTAATTACGGGGTATCCTGGATCTGTCATCTTATGTGGTAAAATATTAAGGATAGCCGCACTATATTCTTCTGTTAGCTTGATCACCTCCGTAGTGGGTAGTGGTCTTTTCTTATTCAAGATATCTCTGAGATACTTGGCATAGGTAGGGACTTGAATGGCGTCTAGTAGAGGTATGTTGATGTATAATTTCTAATCACCTCCACAAACTTTCCAAACCGATCATCCACTTGGGGTCCACGTTTTCTTCTTGGATATGGTAAGAGATTTGTATCAAGAAAGTCTTGCGTCATTTGAGGTTCTTGAGTCAAATCTTCTATGTCATCATTTTCTTCTTCTCTAATTGGTTATACCACGTGTCTTGTTGTTGCCGGTCTTTGTAGGTGCCGTAATTAGTGTCCTTGCCGCCAAGTTTTTCATTATCCTTCTTGGATCAACGGGATCACGCGGTAGATTTTCCTCTTCTTGTAGTAACATTATTTACCGCTCAAGGTTAGTGGCAATAGATTTTGCAAACAAATAACTTTGCTATTTGAGTTTCTATCTTTTTTATTAAAAAGCAAGTTGATCTTTAAAAAAGCAACAGAGAAATTATCCATCTTAAGAGTTATATCTTCTAAAATTTTATCATTAGCAACAAGTTTCTTAGAAAGGATATCTTTTAATTTAGCTTGCTCCTCACTAATTCTCTTAAAAATGGGTTTCTAGGAAAATTACCTCGATACTTACCGGTAGTTGGATCGGCATTGTGAACTTTGTTCTTGTGATTGAGTTGATGTCGAATTATTAACGCACCGGGCTTGAATTTGATGCGAATCAATGTAATCTTGTAAAGCCTCGCCGATCCTTCTTGTCATTGGCTCTTTGTTCAAGCCAATTTAATAACACATCTATCCGGGTTGATATTGCTTTTACTTCTTCTCGAACTTCTTCAATCTGATGGTAGTGTTGAGTGTCTTGAATCCAGCTTTGATTTTCTCGATATTTTGTTCATGAGTGCTTCAAATTTGTCAAGAGTGAGTGATAAAAATGATCCTTCAGCCAGCTTGCATCTAGTTGCTCTCGTGGTCTTTGTGTTAATCCATGGTAGAATCCTTGCATGAGCAACCAATCTTCTATTCCATGATGAGGACAATCGATATGTATTCTTGTAAACGCTCCCAAGCACCCGAATTGATTCTCCTTTTCGCTGTTGGAAGTTGGTAATTTTTCCTCGTGGGGCATTGGTTTTACCCATGGGAAAGAACTTTGATAGGAAGGTCAGAGAACATTCATCCCATGTCTTGATTTCTTCTTTGTTGGCGTAGAACCATAACTTTGCTTTTTCCTTCAATGAGAATGGGAATAGGCGTAGTAATATGAGATCTTGGGGAATATTCTTGGGTGAGAAAGTGTTGGCAATCTCTAGAAAATTCTGCGCAGATGTACGCGTGCATCTTCGTGAATCCTTCCACCGAATGGAGTAGCTTGTACCATGTTGATGAGGCTTGACTTGAGCTCAAACTCAAGATTATTAAGTTGAAGTGTTGGTCCTGTATGCGAATGTTCTCATTGCTTGGAGCAAGAGAACTCTCGTAGGGATTTTCCAACCATAGCTTCAAAAAAAAAACGATGTATGCTCTCTTGATTGATTTGATTCCATGAATGAAGTGGAGTAAATCACAATCAATTTTCAATTTGATAAACCCTATATAAAATAAACAAAAGACAAACAAGGGTAAGCTCAAGTAAAAGCAAAATTTTCCTAGTTTTAGATTCTCATCATAAGTTTCCATTTATCAATATATCTAGCTAACTTTTTATTTCCTCCCCGACAATGGTGCCGTAAAATGCTTGTTGGTATTTCTAACGTCACTATAACAAAAAGGTGGAGTTAATCTCACCTTAGGCCATATGCCGCCGAGAGACACTTTCGGTGTGGTTCATTTCTTAACACTACTATGTGCTAGGTTGTCATCCCCAAAAAGAATGCTAGGAAATGCATAGGTGATACTTATGAATGTGTTATTTGCAATCTAAGGAAAAATAAATATAAAAGGTCTATTCGCAGCGCATAGATAAAAATACCACTTTGTAGCATTTCACCTGAGTAATCCGTGTTTTGTCATTTATATTCTACCACGTGGAGGAATAATTAAAGGTGGGCTCATATATAATTAATAAGTGGCATACTTATGAGAGAGACTATCACTAGTGCTAACTTTAGCAGGGGTAAGCCAATAATAATAAGAATATGATAATGATAAATAAAGGCAGAGGCATCACACACGTAGACGGGAATAGACTACTATAAGTTAGACTTAACATTAGACTACTTTTAAGAGACGTAATTCTTCTATAGCATTTAATCTACTAAGTCATTACATCTACTCTAAGGCATATGTTATCATATATAGCATAGTAAACTCTAGATTATGTATCCCACGACTATCAACGAAAATCAAGAGCGAAACAAGATATTCCCCATAATCATTGTCCACGTGTCTTATAGTCTGAGGGTGGACTCCAAAGGACTCAACAGATGTCACTCCCGCGATCTACCACACGACCCTAATATAAGGTGCACTCGTAGGTAAATCATATATAAGCACCACGCTTACATAAATATTTCTACCACCTAACCCACTCGAGTATTGAATTAGGCTCTACTAATAGATACATAAATCTATCATAAACTACATCTATATCAAGCATACTATTAGAATAAAGTAAGAACATAGCAAACAAACACATATTATTAATAAAGAGCAAAAGTCATAGATACAAGATAATATCCGTCTTGTGAAACTTGAAGATCTAGGACTCGGGTAGGCACACCCAAAATCTACTTGAATCGACTCGCTAATCAACTTAGACGAACTTAAACTAGATGAACTAGAACTAGAACAAGTAGCTAACCCTAATCTCTCGGTGGAGATACTCTCTTCTACTTCGCCTTTACAACCGAATTGATATGAATAATGAATTACAATGAATTAGGGTTTAACCACGGGGCGAGGTCTTTCTTATATAGGCCTTGGCGATGAATGATGACCATTGGATCAAACCGACCTTCAATAACGGTGTAGATACAACCTCAAAGTCGGTTACAAACCGACCTAGAAAGCCGAGGGCGACAGTGGGTCCCACCCGGCGGCCGCCAAAATGAGCTTTGGCGGCCGCGCCGGGGTTGGTCTCCCTCGGCCTCCTGGTTCCTTCCCGTGTCTCCCCGTATCTTCTAGAATGTTTTAGTCCACTTTTCGGATTGAGTTACTTCACGATCAAGTCTTGTCATCATATGAGATGTATATTCCTAACTTTCTCCATTCTTCTCTCGCATTTATCCATTAAGTCCCCGGAAATACATAAATCACCAAAACTCGTGGAACTTATTAGTATAAACCTCTAAACTAAATATTTATTCAATTTATGTCCTTATTTCATCTCTTGTTGACATATAAAAGTATATGATAACAGGTGTCAACAAACGCCAAGAAGGACGACGGGGAGGAGCAGAGGAGGACTAGGTCGGCCGCCACCTCCTTTTTATCTATATATCTTGTATTTTTCTTTTTTTGTTTTAATATATATTATATCAATATATGAAATATTATTCATATATTAAAGTTGTGTGTTTGCTCTCGTCACATGCTCTATCTCGTTTCAGTTCAAGAGCGGTTAAAATTAAACACATGCAAAATAGTTGGTATTTTAATAAATATCGCTTAAAAATTGATTCCATTAACATCCGGTTGTGGGTGCCTTGGAAAACGCAGCCGCCGTTGAGTGCCAAGGAGACGACCATTGGTCGCAAGCGGGTCGGGTTAAAGTTTTTCCGTGGAACCGCTCTTTTGGGCCGAAACTCCACTATTTATGCTTGCCCCTTCGATCCGTTATCCAACACTAACTTCTCTTTCGTACCCTCTTTTCACAGAAAGCCGCATACACACCGCGACGACGATCGACATGGCCACCACCGGAGGAGATGAAGTTCGCTATGGAACGCCTCCGTGGTCGCCCTCAACAAGCTCAATAGCTTGGCCGATTATGTTGGCCTCGCCAAAGGTGAATCCGCCCCGAGGAGAAGACCAACTTCTACGCCATCCAGATCGACTCCGGCCGATACCCTCGCCGAGGGGATACCGCCAAAACCGGCGGAGATGGAGGAGGCCGTGAATGCGCCGCCATGAAGCCGATAAGCTGGCGGCCAAGATGGCCAAAAAGGCGCCTAAGTTCCTTTTATGTTAATTTATCTATTCTCTGATTTGTGTGGATGTGTAAGAATACAATACATTTGGTTTGTGTGGATACTTTGCTAATGAATCGCTTGTTGGTTAATCGATGCATGTCAATCTCTTTTTATGTCGTTAATTTGGGTTCTACTTGTTCCTTCTATCGGTTTAATATGATGCATGTGAATCTTGAAATAGATAGCGGTTTTATTAGTCCGATGCGTTTGAATAAAAACCCCCGCAAAGAAACCATCTCTACGTGTTCTAGTTAACTAGTCGCTTTCTTAGTCCGATGCATGTCAATATCTTCATTTTCTATCATTTGTTTTATCGTTCCCTCGTCTTGAAATCGCTATCGCCGATAAGGCGGTTATCTAGTATTTTTATGTGTTTGTAAGATAGTATATATTATCTTGCAATCAATGAATCGCTTTGTAATTCTGATGTGTGTCAATATATCTTCTTTTTGCTATCATTTGTTTTACTTCAAGTTACTTCATCTTGAAATCGCTATCGGTACTTATTCAAACCCGACAAAGATCTGTGGGTCCATCGAGATCATTGCCGGGTACTATTCAACCCGGTGGTGATCTAAATCTGCACCGCTTCGGTTATCGTTGGGTCTATGGATTTTCTGAATTTCCCGCACCTGAACGGTTCATCACTGCCGGGCGCGGTTCAGCACTGCCGGTGGAGTAAATTCCGGTAGTGATGCCGGCGGTAGTGATGAACAAATCTGTAGTAGTGAAGCATCGGACCGAACAAAATTAGCCCGGTGGGGGAAATTGGTGAATGTACATGGAGCACCTGTTCATCCACTGCACTGATTTCAGTAGGTTTGGACTTCGGTTACACATTGTTGTCACTGAGTTAAAGTGATTCACCCAGTGATCCTGCGCCATTATTTGTCTGATGCACACTTTATTTTAGCTATTTTGCTTTGTTTCTTTGTTAGTCTTTTGCTGGGTTTCATTTCTTCCATGTGCTGGGTTACTTTAGTGTCTTCTAGGGTTTTGTACTTTTCCACCTCATCTTCCTTTTAGCTGGCTGCATTCACTCAATTTTATCTATTTGCATCATCCATAATATGGTGCACTAAGTTTTTCTATGTGCTGCTATCACGTGCACACAAGTATTGCACCCTAGCTAGGTTGCTATCTTGTGAACTATTAGAAATGAGAATTCTAAGAAAGGTAAATGCGAATATAAAAAAGGTTGAGCGTGCAAACTCTAGGCATGACAAGCTTTTATTAGGATATTGGAAAGCTCATCACACTTTAAATTAGTTTTTTTTTTTGAAATATTTCTTTTTAGAAAGGAAAATGCTGATGATGCGCATGATTAGAACAAAATGTAGGCAGTTTCAACACTATCCACGAAAACCACGTACAATTAACACATTATTATTTATAAAATTTCCTGGATTCAAGTTATATTTCTTGTAATTTCAATTTGAAATAATGGTACTGAAAACATCAATGGAAAACCTTAGGCGTGGCTATGGTGTTTTCTGCATTTTATCGTCATAATCATTGAGTGGAAAAAATAAAAATCATCCAAACGAAAAAGATTACCGCAGCTGAAGGTGCCAAAGCAATAGAGGGCTAGTACGTGATCACAAACCGTTTTTAATGGAGCGTTTGGTCTAGAGAATTAACCTATTTTAGACGGGGAGATGCATCGTGACTCAGTGAGTTTATTTCTCAAATTTAGTGAAATCGTCGTATTCCTCGTACTAGTGTTAATTTTTAGCTTGTGAGGAATGAGTTATGAGTTGGTGATGGATCATCCTAATCTATTCCATAAATAAATCAAACAAAAACTAAAGTCTGATTCAGGCCGGCCTGCATCCCCTAACGTCTAACGAACACTGTCTTTCTGTCATCAATTAATAGCAAATGGTTTAACCTGATCAAGTGACAACTCGAACACAGCTTATTATTGCTGAAGCAGCAGTCTTTGTTCAGCAAATTGTCTCAAACCGAACTCGTGAAAGCTGGATGGATTCTGCATGTTGAAAGCTGGATGGCTTCTGCATGAAGCCGTCAAGCTATACCTAGCTAGTACTTGCTAAATATACTTGGCAGCTGGAAGAAGGCGCGCGCTACCTTCTTTAGCCTCCACACCAAGAAAAGAACCACGCTTTAATTTTTTTGCTTTAGCCTTTATATTTAGGGAAAGCGCCGAAGTCCGAAACACGACCTATAATATAATAAGGCAAAGTTTTGCGTTGAGCTAGCTATAAACTACTTGCATTCTTCGTCTCTCCTCTCCGACCCGATTCTCGCGCGCGCTACACAACGCGACTGTTCTAGCTGCCGAAGGAGGTATGCATCCACGACTCGTGTCAAAATATTACACTATATTACTCCATCCTGTCACTAGTATTGACGTTAGGACACAAAAGTATAGTTTATGGAGCGTACACTATAAATCTTTTTTTTTCGATTTGTAAGTGATGTGGAGATGCCCATTTTTTTAACCAAATGGCCTTTTCCCTGCCATCGTATATTTTATTTTATTTACCCTGACTAGTATAGGATGCATGCGCAGTCAGTGCAATTAAGCTTTCAAGGTTTTTAGTATGTTTTTATACTGTGGAAGATGGTAAATTCTAGATTTTGCTTGGGAAAATGGTTTACAATATTACTAATTTACGATATTTTAAGTACAGCATCTTAGCTGACAACTAGCAAAATGGGTCCGTACATTCCAAACGGAACGTGTAAATTAAAGCTTATTGTGGGTTACCTGGATGACATGTGGCTATGATATATTTATGCAACCATCGTCATCCATTTAAATACATTTTGGAATCAAACCCGTGCCATCACTTGGTGCGTCTTGGAATAGGGTTTCACACCATCACTGGACGCGCGCGTTGTTCTAGCGCTTAGCTTGTATGAGTCCGGGTTGTCACATTTGGGACAAGGAGGGACGTTTGGGAAGTAAAAGAAGACAAATGGAAGAGTTCCTTCTCTCTTGGGCTCATGGCTCAATGGTAAAGGCCATTGGTTGGGGGCTCCCACCCGCGGTTCAAATCCTCGGTGCGACACTTTATCCCCGGATTTATTTCGTGATTTTTCCGGCGCAGTGCATTAAGTGGTAGGCGACGCCCCGCCGATAGCGAGGCGCCGTGGTGACTTCGAACTTCAAGATTTGCCGCTCACCCTTCGAATGTGCTCATAGGGGTAGGGTTTGCGCACGTGTGTTCATAGGGGTGAGTGTGCGTGTGTGTTGAGCGCCTCAAGGTTGTACGTGTAATCTCAAAAAAAAAAAAAAAAGATATAGATTAGTGGTCAAAACAATACATAGCCATATTGAAGTCTTTGAAGTGTCTTAAACAATCACAATCTGCAAGGAACAACACATGATACTGTTCACCACAAAGGTTTTATCATTCTCACTTCATATGGCATGGCGTAAACTAAAACGAAGGAGGATAGGAATATTCCAAATATTGTGATTACCCTTGGAATGCATGAAAGATATCTACAAATTTTCTTATTAGGGGATAATCATTCTGCATGCAAGAACTACCAAGATGCCAATATTACCCTCCTAACCCATTCTTTGTGAAAATATTCAAGTCTATTGTGCATTTCCAAAAATATATTGTAATATACTTTAGAGTTTTATAGCTAGATCACAACACTACTTTTTTGGTAAGTAATCTGACTTTATTTGATAGAAAATATATCGTGGGTGTGTTTGGATCAAAGGAATTTCAAAGGATTTTCAAAGGAATTGGCTGTCCTATGGTTTTAGCTACTGTAGCTGCGTTTGGAACAAAGGATTGGTTGATCCAAAGGAAAGTTTCCAATACCTGTACGGTTTGGAGGAAATTTAAAATCCACAACAACCTCTTGGTTTCTTTTCCTTTACGTAAGTCCGAGAAAGAGTTGCTCATCAAGGCATGGTGCGGGTCATCTGTGCTAGTATTGTTTTGTAGCATCTAATAATACATCCGTGAAATTTTGATTTTAGCGAGAGAGAAGTAATGTGATGACAGGAGGAGGGCACTCTACAAGATCTTGTACTAAGACAAGATGAAGAGCGAGTTGATGTGACTCGTGGGGTAGGGGCAGCTATTTAGTGGTGGGCTCACCATGTAGCAACACTAACGTGCAACAACTAATAAAACAAGATTACTATATGGTTCTTATATTTCATACTAGATACATGCCCTAACGTTACACGAGGTCATGAATATTTATCTGCTTTATGACGACACAAGGATTCTTTTGTTCGACCGCTTTGAAACAATAAAATTTTTATATTGCCATTTTCTTCCCCATTTTTTTATTGTATTTTACATATACCCAATGTATTGCATTTGGATCACGATTTTTATATGTCTATGATGACAAACATAGATTTTTAGTCGAAGTTGAAGCTATTCTAAAAATGTTTTGTAAAATAGTTTCATTCGAATTGCTGAAAACAAAGGAAATGTCTATAGTGCTCTTCTTTTTATATTTTTGTTTTTTTACTTATTTTCCCTATTTTTCTTTTCATTCTACTTCAGATTACATCTGCTTTCGCCACATGGAGTCGCATTTCATTCATACGACCTTGTTTATCTTTACTTTTTTTTTAGTACTCTAGCGGGTTTGTTTTAGCTCACCATATGGACTCACATTTCGTTCATGCGACCTTGTTTATCTTCACCTTTTTTTTTATTACTCATTTGGGTTTGTTTTATGGAGCCGTTTATAGGAATTCTATTTTTGGGGGGTTTTTATGGATCCGCATTTACATGCATTCTATTTTTTAGACGCGGTTTTTTATGGATCTAGATTTACAGGCATTCTATTTTTAGGCATGGGAGGGAGGTGTGTCACCGGGTAACTTTTTATTCGGGATGCATGCGTCCCGCCGAAAGTGGACGATTGCTTTTCACTCTTTTTAGTAGTAAGATATACGGTTTGTTGTATTCCCGTGTTCCAAACACCCACTTCTACGAAATTTCTACGTTTTTCTTTCCTCTGCTTTTGTCATTGCATTCCTATCACTTTCCCCGTGTTTTCTTCCATTCCTCTCGTTTTTTATTCCTTCATTCCAAACAGGCCCTCGGTGTGTTTGCTACCGATCAAGGCCATACCTAAAGATTATCGCCTATATAGTACTAAACATTATTTTGTTTTTAATTAAAACTAAGACTATAACACAAGTTAATAACAACATACCATTATTTCTTTTGCATCAGCAGTACTAGTCTATCAACCCATGCTTTGGCACAAAGGTACAATCTTACAAACATAAACATTAGACGTTACTCTTTAATATCAATAATGAATACTATTAATTTGCATCTATTTATCTTTTTTATTTTGTAACACAAAACATGTATAGATACTCGATCTGTAGTCTCTATCCTAATGTAATAAACTTATAAATACTAATTTCTATGCTTTTCATTCATATCTATAGTTCTTCCCTCCAATTAGCACATTCGTTATCTTCGATATGCGTTTAGTTGAATCCTTAAGCTATGACTACTCTTACCCATGTCACATGACATCATGAATTTAGTTTTTTTTTATTTTATTGTTTTGATTTATTGGCTTCTATAGACTTTTTTATTCTTAAGTCAAGTTGAAACTCTCGTGCTCATTGTATATTTGGAAAGAAATAATCTATTGAACCCCTCAACAACTAGTGTTCATCTACTTCACCATCACTTATAAAACTAGGTATTTTACCCCTTTAAAATATTGAAAATTGTCTAAATAATCTCTTGGAGTGGTTTTCAAGGTAATTTCATTGATGTGTTATATTATATGGGTGCTAACATGATGTACAATACAAAAATAACCCCTAAACATATTGAGGGGTCGGTTATATAAGCCCTTCAAATATATAAGACCGAGTATTGTGGCCTTTAAATCATATAATATTGTTTAAATGATATCGGGATGGTTTCGATTTAATTACCCCCCTGCCACATTGGCATATTATCGATGTTTGAACGTGAGCCCAATTGCAAAAATTGTTCTTTTTTAGATTACACAATAACGTGGACGTTCAACACGCACGCACACTCACCCCTATGAACACAAGTACGCAAAACCCTACCCCTATGAGCACCTTCAAGGACCGAAATGGCGGATCTTTAAGTTCATGAAGTCATCACAGAGCCATCGATGTCGACGCGACGCTGCCTACCACTTAATGCATAGAGCCGGAAAATTCTAAAATAAATCCGGAAAAATGCGAGCACTAGCGCCAAGTCGAGGACTTGAACCCCGGTGGGTAGTGGTCCGGTAGCTTGCCGAAATGGATGTGGGCCGAGAGGGAAGGGAACTTCGTTGTGAGATAGCTATAGAGGGGAATTCAAAAGGTTGGTAGCCATGATGCATGAGCTCGATGTTGTTGATCCCGGAAGAAAAATGATGGCAAACACGTTTTGGAGTGTTACCACGCACACACTACACTTCAACAAAAAAACATAACATCGAGCACAAAAAAGCCTCACCGATCATATAGATTATACAATAAAAATTGTGACTTTACTAATAGCAAAATGATAAATGGTTTTAGACATTAACCAAAAAGCTATATGATAAAAGGATAGAAAGAAAGATCCAACTATGAGCATTATAAAAATTACAACACACACAGGCTTATTTGTATGCGTATATCAATCGGTGTGCACCAAAGTCTTTACTTTGCATCCCGCCAAGCATCCTTGAAGCTATCTAATCAAGCATGTGAGGTTTAAAGAAAACCTTGGCAAGCAAACAACCTTAACTAAGTTATTTAAATCATAGTTAGATTAGTCATCAAATTTAAATAGCATGATAATAGGTACATCAATTGCTTCACAAAAATATAAATATACTTCAAATTGCAAATGCAAATGATGCATGCATGACTTCACTTCTACCTACATTTCCTAAGGAGAGGGAGTGAGAGGGATGCAACCACATTGCCCATTTCAACATGCGTTGTTGTACTGGGTACTTACCACACCAATCTAACATTTCTTCAAATGCATATCAATAAGAAGAGTGCAAATACTAGTAACAAAAAGATATGAAATCATATACATCAAAAGCAAATAACTCAAATTTCTGATTATATGGCTAGTGTGTGGTACTGAAAAATTAGCGGTGGCAATTCAAACAACAAAGCGAAAGCATGTAGACTACAACGCCACATTTATTTGCCTTCACCAAAGCTCAAGAGGAGAGCTAAGCATGATCCGAAGGTGCACCACACCTGTTCACAAGCAAACCTCAATACCAATACCATCATACAAACAAAACAAACAACATATTACACGCTAAAAGCGTCCCCAAACCCACTCTTCAATAATCTACCGTTTCACTACCATTCGTTATAGTAGTCCCATCTCTTTTTCATAGACATTTAACCATACATTCAAAAATTACCAAAAACTACTAGATGATAGAAAACTCTATTGTCTACAGCTTTGGTATAATAAGATTCACATAAGAGATCTCCAAGTTAGCATAAATATCCTTCTAACTTAACTGAACTTTTCTTATGATTAAAGTAGGACAACGAGCTTATAAAATTCATAACTAGATATATCATATCCAAAAAATCATAATTGGATATAAAATTTGGCATAAGAGATCTCCAAGTTTGCACTTGTTTAAAGTTTTCTATCTTGCTAGTTATCTCAACATTTAAATTTTCAAAGACTTCAAATTTGCTAACTAGTTCTTTACAACTATATGTTGAGCTAGGAACTATTTATTTTAATTGTTTAAGTCATTTCTTTTGCATAGTGAAAACTTTTTCAAAAAACATGACGTTTTGTGCATGTTCTTCATAAGAAGATTTTTCATCATCATTATCATGAGCTTGAGCTTTTTGATTTTACCTCGTTCCATAAAGTGCGCATGTGAGGAGCTCGATGATGAGTGCTTGCGGGCGTCATTCTTGTGCTTGGTTCCTCTTCACTTGAAGGATCATCCCAAGTCTTGATTGTTGTAAGGTCTTTGGCCTTGCAAAAGACTTCTTCTTGGCCTTGGGTGTGGGCTTGTTGGGACAATCTTCAAAAAATTTTGCTTTTTTACCGCCAACTAAAGCATCCTTTCTTTCTTTGCCTTCTTCTCTCGGTCGTCAAACATGATATCTTTTATCATCTTTGGGCACACACTTGGCTCTCATCTTGTGAAGTACCCTCTTAACTCCTAACCGGAGGAGGAGGTGGAGGCTTGATCATCACTTTCATCTTCTTCATCATCCTCATCTTCATCTTCACTTGAGGAGCTTGAGCTTGATTCAACTTGCTACTTATCCTTCATCTTCTTTTGCTCAACACATGTGAGAGCTATGCTTTCGCTTGATGAAGCGTCATCTTCTTGCCCCATGTTACATTTACATCTCAAATGCCACTAGCTTGCCAATGACAATCGTCGGGGTCATCTTGCTCAAGTCCTCCATGTTGTGAAGGATAGTGATGATTGATCCATATTTGTCATGTGAAGCATGGAGATGATCTTATCCATTGTCAAACCTATCGAGTTGTGCTCATTGACAATTAGATTCAAACAAGAATACATGTCTCTTAAAAAGCTCGTTTTCTTTAATTTTAAAGGAATCATAAGTTACCTTAGTTAGGCAATGTTTTTGCACATGGACATTGCATGTACTGTCATGGAGCTCATGTGACTTTAACCAAATTTCATTTTCTTTAGTTAATGTGAAAACTTGGTTAAAGTTTGTGTTAAAACTTTTAAACAAGAAATTTTAGCTCTTGCATTTAGATGAGTTTCTTTCTCATCACTCATGATGGGTTTCTAGGATTCTTTAGGGGTTTCATGCCATCACGAGTGACTCTCCAAACACCTAAATCAACCGCTTCTAGGTAGTAAGCCATTCTAGCACTCCAATTGGGGAAACTAGTGCCAATTAAAGTGTGCGTGGTCTAAAGGTATCCATCCTTTTCTCTGTTAACTAATGTTAGCTCAATGGCGATGAAGCCAAAGGTCCAAATTGATCAAATCAGCCTTGATACCACTTGAAGGAACTGCAACACTTAAGAGGGGGAGGGGGTGAATTAGGTTTTTCAAAAAATCTACTCTATACTACAATATCTAATTTCTACTTATCAAAACCTGTGCAACAAAGTAATCTATCTCGATGTTTAACTACGATTTTCTAAGTGTGTTGCTATCTCTATAGCAAAAGAGTTATGCAACCTAGGTTCTAATCCTATCAACTATCTAGAAAGTAAAACTAGAAATGTAAGCACACAACATAAGTACACAAATTAAATGTGGAGGCTGAAATGAGATACAGACACAAACTTTCACCGACGACTCGGGTGTTTCTACTTGAGGTATCGAGAAGCACACGCTTCCCCTAGTCCTCGTTGGATCCCCTCACAAGGGCCAAGCTCCTGGTCGGGGAACTCCGTAGATAGCCTCCGAACCTTCCTTCCCTCCGGTACACGGTGGTGGCCACACCATCAACACGATCAGTGTTCTCTCCAAGACTACGAGCCCCTTCGATATACAACAATGGTGCATACAAGCGCCAAGTGGTAAGAGGTATATAAACGTCACTAAACACTAGGTCTAAACCTAGAGCAAGCACATAAGAGGCGGTCTAACTAGCCTAAGCACCTCACAAAGCACTACACTAATCAGCCAATCTTTCCTTAAGCACTTGTGGTGGCTAGAGTACTAGAAATGGTGTCGCAACACCTGTCTATCTTCAACACACTCTAACAACCACCAAAGAGCCAACCATGGGGGTATATAGCCTCAAACATTAAAACTGGCTAGCCTTCCATGGAATGCAACACTTTCAGCGAACTCAATGGAAATTTTGGCACCTATCCCTAAAAATTTTGGTGGTGTCACGTGTGCTAGTTGTTTGAATTCGACCATTGGAGAAACGCATCCTCCGGTGACACCAGATTTTTATAGTGAGCACTAATTTTCTTGGGTTCCATGTCTTGAACTCACTAGAATTGCTTCCTTTCTTCGGTGGGTGCTTGATTTTCCTTTGTAGAACCTCTTTGGTGGTGACCTTATCTTTCGATGACCATTCTCTGGTTACACCAGAGTTTTTCGGTGAGTGTTCAGCTCCTCTGATGAACAGTGTCTTCACATATTTTGGTGAAGCCTTCATTTGAGAATTGGACTTTTTTGGTGGTAAAACCATATATTAATTTGCTAATAAGCCCTTTCATAGCAGTTCCGTCTATTTCTTTATTAGGAAAGACCAGGTTGGCCTGTTCCGCCATACATAAGTACCTCCTTTTTTTTTGAGTAGGATTCGACAATGGGCCTGAGTTAGTGTTTCAAACACTTAATTTAGTTTCTCTTCTGCTGGCTGCATTGTCCAGTGTCCACTATATGAAGGCACCAGTAATTGTGGTGCTACTGTTGCAGTTGCTCTTAACTTGTTTCCTTCGTGTGTTTTTCATCCAGGTCGATTCCACCTTGTGTCTTGGACTTCTTGCAAGTCTTCTAGTGTTTTCAAAGAGTCTTCTAATATCTACTTGAGGTGTTGATCACTCTAAATTGGTCTACTTGCAAGTCCCCTCATTCACTGGCAGTTCTCTCCTCTCCACAGATTCAATACATAGTATGTAGTTGTATTTCGTTTAAGTAATCTTTAGTAGTTTTCTTCCAGTAGTAAATGGTTATATGATGTTTTCAGTACCAAATACATATGAAAACTAGTATGTCCAGTAATTACGGTGTTTCAAAATTGTAAAAATAAGAGCCACATTAGTGTTACTTAATAAAAACTACTAGTACACCTGCTTTTAGTTTATATTACAATTGTTTTTAGTACTAGATACTACTAAAATGATAAGAGCAACATTCACTGGTATGGCTACCTACTCTGAAAATAAACCAAGTTAATATAATTATGAACAATACTTTGTTTGGCATTATCGTTTTAGGAAAATACTGAATGTTGTTGAGTGATGACGCTGAAAATTCTTATGATGTTGAACAATACTGAAAAGTACTGAACGATAATTATGTTGTCCAACAGGACCAACACTACTAAACAGTTTCATGTTGAGACGTTTCACATTACTCCATACATTACTCCATTTATTTATTACTTTATTTTAGAGAGGAGTTGGGGAAAGTGCTCCCTCCATCATCGCCCAACAGATCGGTCGAAGCCAACAATCAAATCAGAAAGAGCAAGAGAGGCGCCCGAGTCCCTAGGGCGGAAAGCCATGGACGGGCGCCGCCAACTGGCGCCCCACGCAGGGAGCTGACCCTGCGGCTAACACGCCGCCGCCCTAAGCGACAGGCACATCCAGCTTCAGCCCGAGGCACGCCACAGGATCGTCAATGAGATGTATGTCCTCTCTATCTTCTTTCCTTCCTTCCTCCAAATGGCAATTGTCCTTTTTCCATGGCGGATCGAGAAAATTGCATATTTGTGACTCCAATCATGTGCTTCGCCGTTTTTTGACTCCAATCGACTTGTAAAAAATAGGCCTCCAAACATTACACACTCCATTTTATAGTATTCTTCCATATAAGTATAGTGCTCGTGTCTAACGCTTACAGGACAAATCAAATAAAATATTTATAAGAATATATTTATTTGCCAACCAACCTTATATTTGTTCACCGATCAACAAGATCCACACTTGGTAAGAAAATATTTTTTCACATGTTTGGCATCATATAGTTGGAGAATAGCACGTTGTAAGCCAATAACCAATACAACTTTATTTTCTTTATTTTTCATTTGGACTAACAAAAAGTGATAAGCCGGCTACACACATGCATACCTGCAAAGCAAAGACTAAATCTACCATTGTCCTCAAGCTCAAAATAAACAAAAACAACTGAAAGAGAAGTGTCAGCATACTTGTTTGCTGCAATTACACAACATATTGAGGTACTTGGTTCATTTCCTAGAGATCTTTTTGTGGTTCATCTAAAGTAACTCATGTATCCTTTTTTTTGGTTCTTTTTTCTAGTGCTACTTTCAGTGATTCTACTAACTCATGTACTCCTTTTCTCTTTCCACTTGATTAATGGCGGACCCTGAAATTTTAAGAGATCAAATATTAGTAATTGAAATTAAAGCTAAAGTAAGAAAAGCCAATATGATGTCAGTACAAAATGTCACTTGAAGAATTGCAAACAGGTTTTTGGACTCCAATCGACTTGTAAAAAATAGACCTCCAAACATTACACACTCCATTTTATAGTATTCTTCCATGTATTTGACACATGAATGGACGTTTGTAGCCTTTGTGATTTTGCACGTTATGTAAGGCCTTCAGGCACCGTGCCCTTCTCCCTTCGCCTGTTCGTAGGCAGGCAGGCACCGTGGGTAGAGCCTGGGCAAGCTGGCAGGCTGCTGGCGGCGCCGCCCTTGCTGGCAGGCAGGCTGCTGCCCGCTGCTGCCCTTGCTGGCAGGCTGGCCGCCGCTGCCGCCGGCCGCGTCGCTGGCAGGCTGAGCAGTACAATAACAATTCCAGGACGGCCGGCGCGGCCAGGGCTCGGGTGCGTGTGGCCAGGCCCTCTTCGGCCGTAGCCTGGCCTTGACCACCCTCTGTCAGGGCAAGGGAACGACCGGCCATGGGGTCCGGTGGCTGGGCGTCCATGGCTTCTGGCACGGGAGGTCGGGAAGACGATGGGCGGCGGGAAGACGAAAGGTAGCGATCAGTTATGACATAGAAAACATACGCAACTGCATACACATGGAAAACATATGCAACTGCATATCGCAACTCTTGCACTTGCACAGTTGACTAGTCATTTTTTTTGAAAAGAGTTTCATTAAACTCGGCTTTAAGAAAACCAACGCGGTTTTACAAAGTCACCATTACTAGGGTTACCAGTTTACAATTCAGAGCAGAAAACAAACGACCCTACTCAAGACATCTACATCAAGAAACGACTTATTATAATTCTATTACATCAGTAGCAGATAACTTCCCAGGCTTGAACGTCTTGAGCCACTTGATTATCTCCTCCACGACTTGATCAATCTGATCCCTGTCCTTGGGTTTAAGCAAGATCTTCCATCGCTGCATCAGAGAGATAGTGTAGTAGAGAATGTCAGCTGGAGCCTGAGGAAACTTTTTTTCAATTGCTATTTTATTTCTATTAGTCCATAAAGCCCAAGCCATACATGCAAAAACATAAACCAACAATCTGGTAGGCATTGGCCCTCTGCCATAAAGCCCTAACTAACTAGTATGGGAAGGGAATATGATGCCAGGGGAGAAACCAATGGAGCTAATAATGTTCCTTTATTCAAACTCACAAAGGTTACATAGCAAAGGACCTACACAAGTACTTTTATAGGCTATTTAGGTCGGTTTGCTATAGTAACCGACCTGCTACAGTTCTAATACAACTCAAACACAGCTAGGAACAACTATGTTCCAGCTAATTCATATACAAAACCAATTTTGCTCCTTCTTCAGTAGTCAAAACCAAGTAGTACTTCACTAGTGAAAACCAAGTTGCCTTTTACTCAAGAAAACAAATTACTCATCCAACAATCTCCCCCTGAATTTGTTTTCTTGGCATATCTGTATCTTCATCTCACACGGCCTGGTCTTCTACTGTACTTGCAACCTTGGAACAACACTGAAACTTGTCTCAGGATGGAGAACTCACCAAATCAACATCCTGGACTTCCTCTCTTGATGGAGAACAAACCTAATCGACACCAAGAGCTCACTTTTTCAGGACGGAGAACACAACTAATCGACACCCTGAACTTCTCAAGACGGAGAACACAACTAATCGACGTCTTGAACTTCCAGTCTTAGGATGGAGAACTCAGCTTATCGACATCCTAGACCTATTCCCTCTCAGGATGGAGAACTCAACTAATCAACATCCTGGAGTTCCTTGGGATGGAGAACACAACTAATCAACACCTCAAATCAAACAAACTCAACTTAGGACAGCGAAACACCTTCTCAACGTCTTGAAGTTGAGTCAACATACTACAACTGTTGTCAAAGCAAGCAAGCCTCGGCCATCAGTAAAGCATCATCTTCTTGCTTCTCCATAATACATGTCTTTCCTTCTTCCTTCTCCAAGGGACAATCATAGGAGTAATGACCAAGGTTCTTGCATTTAAAGCATTTCACCTTTTTCTTATCGAACTTCCTAGTGTGCCCACTGGCCTTTGCTTCCTTGGCTCTCCAATCAGCTTGAGTTAACAAGAGATGCTCCCCCTCACCATCAGCATAAATGCTGATTCGTTCTTCATATGCCTTGAGACGTCCGATGACCTCTTCCACGGTCATGTTCTTGAAATCCCCAAACTGCTCAATAGTGGAGACAACCTGCAAAAACTTTTTGGGCACAACTCGAAGAAGCTTCTTGACAACAAAGGGCTCTTCCATCTTCTCTCCCAAAGCACGAATCTTGCTGATGATTGATGTCAGCTTCATAGCAAAAGCATCAATCGACTCCCCATCTTTCATGCGCAGGGCATCAAGTTCAGTCTTCAAGGTCTGCACCTTTGCCTCCATGACACGCTCAACACCCATGTGCATGGTTTTGAGCATCTTCCATTCTTCCTTTGCAGTCTCCTTCTCAGCGATCAGCAAGAGCGTCTCCTCTGGGATGCCTTGATAGATGGCTGCAAGAGCCATCTGATCTTTGTGTTCATCGACTTCCTTCTCCGAGTCAATTGCCTCCCAAATGCCTTGTGCCTTGAGGTAGGCCTTCATCTTGATAGTCCATGCAGTGTAGTTGCTTCCTGTGAGCAACGGGTATTGCAACGTCACCGAACCCTTCGAAGACAAGCTCCCTTCCTCATATTTCGCCATGGCTCCGGTACCACTTGTTGGCCCTAACTAACTAGTATGGGAAGGGAATATGATGAGAGGGGAGGAACCAATAGAGCTAATAATGTTCCTTTATTCAAACTCACAAAGGTTACATAGCAAAGGACCTACACAAGTCCTTTTATAGGCTATTTAGGTCGGTTTGCTACAGTAACTGACCTGCTACAGTTCTAATACAACTCAAACACAGCTAGGAACAACTATGTTCTAGCTAATTCATATACAAAACCAATTTTGCTCCTTCTTCAGTACTCAAAACCAAGTTGTACTTCACTATTGAAAACCAAGTTGCCTTTTACTCAAGAAAACAAATTACTCATCCAACAATTATGACTCCTGAAACAGAATTTGGAATCTGTATCGATTGCCAAATGTTCCTGATCACCCCCCAAACAAACTTTGCTATATAACAATCAAAAAAAAACATGGTTCACTGTTTCCTTGCCATCATTTAAACAACAATTTTCAGACCCTTTCCACCCCCTCCTAATTAAGGATTGGGCCACCTGTAGTTTGTTGTTGACCACCTGCCATAGAAAGAATTTTATTTTTGAAGGAAGTTTACTTTTCCAAATGAAACCAACCACTTTGTTGGGCATACCTCTATCAGTTAAGAATCTGTATAAAGATTTCGTAGAGTATGTCTTTGTTTTCTCTAACTCCCATAACACTCTGTCCCTGGACTGAGTGAGCTGAATGGAATCTAATTCCTCCTTAAGTTCCTCCCAGCTGGTGAAATCTCTAAGAGAAAGTGATCTTTTAAAATCTACTGACCATTCACCATTTTCCCAACAATCAGACATAAGACAGTCAGGATCTCTGGATAGAACAAATAAGTTTTCATAAGCAATAGCTAGAGGGACTTGTCTAATCCAACAGTCCTTCCAGAACCTGCATAGGTTGCCATCTTCCACCTTGAAAATGCCCCCCCCACTTGAATAAATGTTTCACTCTGTGTAACCCTTTCCAAAACTGAGACCCTCCCCCATTAGACTTGGACTCAAAGGTCATATTTTTCATATATTTGGCCTTGAGTATTTTAAAACCATAAAGCATCAGGCTCCAAATGTATTTTCCAAATCCATTTAACAAGCAGACATTCATTCATTATCCTAGTATTTATTATGCCCAGACCTCCTTGGTCTTTAGGTCTAGTGACCATCTCAAACTTGGCCATATGGTATTTGAAATTTTTATTAGCTCCTTGCCAGAGAAATCTAGATCTCCCTCCATCCATCTTATTATGCACTCCCCCTTGGAGGTCATAAAATCCCATGCAGTACATTGGGATGATGCTTAAGTAGGAGTTAGTTAAGATTTGCCTCCCCCCCTGAAGCAATATGTTTGCCTTTCCATGGATCTAACCTTTTATTCATTTTATCAACCAGGAAATAGAATTTCTCCATGTTTAGATGCTTGTCACTTACTGGGATACCCAAGTACTTCAAAGGTAATTCCCCTAGAACATAATTTAATTTATTGGCCATCTCCCACTTTTCCTGCTGAGGAACCCCAAAAACAAAGACTTCACTTTTATGAAAATTGATTTTCAGACCAGACATCCATTCAAAACAGTACAAAATCAGTTTCAAATTCTAACAGACTTATCTGATCCATCAATCATGATTACAGTATCATCTACATACTGTATATGTGAGATCCCTACAGGTATTAGATGATTTAAAACCCCCTCAGTATGTCCTTTTATCCACTGCTTTATTTATCATCACAGCTAAAGCATCTGCTACCAAGTCAAACAAGAGAGGGGATAAAGGATCTCCCTGTCTTAAACCCTTGAAAGTTTTAAAATAAGGGCTTCTTTCCCCATTTACATTGACACAGACCTATCCACCTTGGACTGTTTTCATAACCCATCTTATCCATTTGTCTGGGAATGCCCTTCCTTCTAGTATATGCTCTAAAAAGACCAATTGACTCGATCATAAGCTTTCTCAAAATCAATTTTAAGGATTAACCCTTTTTCCTTAGATCTATTCAACTCATGCAAGGTCTCATGTAGAACTACCACCCCTTCAAGGATATTTCTGCCTTTTATAAAACCTGTTTGATTTTCACCCACTATTCTGCTAGTAACTAGAGTTAATCTATCTGTAAGAGTTTTGGTGAACCATTTGAAATCGACATTAAGCAGGCAGATGGGTCTAAACTGCTTGATATTATTAGCCTCTTTCAACTTTGGCACTAGAGTGATCACACCATAGTTTAGCCTCCTCACATTTAGACTCTCCTCCCAAAAATCTGTAAACATAGGGATGACATCCTCCTTGATGAGATCCCAAAATTTTTGAAAGAATAAAGCCCCAAACCCATTAGGACCAAGAGCTGAATTTGTCTTCATCTCCATGATTACTCTCTTTATTTCCTGTTCTTCAAATGATTTTGTTAGAACCTCTTGCTCCTCCCTGGAGACCTTAAAAGCTTCAGGCCAAAACCCAGTTCCTAGTCTAAGGTTAGACTGCACACTATGTCTAAAGAGGTTTTTATAAAATTCAACAATGTGTTGTGTAACCCTCTTTTGTCCAGAGAAAACTTCCTCATCAGCTTTCAAGGACAAAATAGTACCTTTTCTTCTTCTCCCATTAGCAAATTGGTGGAAGAAGTGGGTATTTGCATCACCTTGCAAAATCCAATTCTTGCTAGCCCTTTGCTTTCACTGAATTTCCTCTAATTTGTAAATATTGTCTAATTCTTTTTCTATTCTGATCCTCTCTTCCCATTCTTCAATATGTAACAATCTATGTTCAGCAAATTGGTCTATCTCCTCTATTCTATGAATCAAATTCTGCTTGATTTTCTTCTGGTCACCCAACAATTTCAAGTTCCATCCTCTTAGGAATTATCTTAAATTTTGTAGGCACCCATGCCATCTATCTAAAGGTCCTTGTTCTATACCAGCTCTCAGTCTTTCAAAGCCCCATTTCTCATTTACTATCTCACAAAAATTCTCCTGGTGGAACCATTGTTCTTGAAAAAAAAAATTTTTGACCTGGAGGCCCCTTGCACTCCTAAGTCCAAGACTAGAGGACAATGGTCAGATCCCACACTGGCCTTGGTCCAAGCAAAACACTTAGGATAATGATTTTCTCATTCTGATGACACTAGGATTCTGTCTAATTTGATCAGAGTAGGTTCTTGTTGTTTGTTGGACCAAGTAAACTTCATACCACTGATGTAGATTTCTCTTAGTAAATGGTTCCCAATAAAGTCATTAAAAAGGTCCATAAGATTTTGGTCCCCCTGACCCCTGTTTCTATCACTGTGGTTTCTAATTAGGTTAAAATCACCTCCCAAGATAACAGGTAAAGCTTCAGAAGTACAAAATTCAGTCAGTTCCTTGATAAAATCCCTAGAGTATTCATGGTTAGCAGGTCCATAAATGTTGTAAATCCAGAACCTATAGTTAGAACTTCTAGATCTAACCAAACTGTGCAACCCATAACAAGTACCCCTAGTTTCTTCCACTTCTAGAAGATCTGTATTTACCCCTGTAATAAGACTTCCAGAGTGTTCTCTAGAAGGAATCCATTCCCATTGGAACTCCTTAGTTCCTTCCAATTCTTTTAGCTCTTTGCTATCAAAAAATTGTTTAATGGTTTCCTGTAAGGCAACTACATCTAAATCATCCTGTAAGATGTGATTTCTCACCATATTCCTTCTATGAGTGGTACCCAAACCTCTAACATTCCAGAAGAAAATCCTCATTTATTAAACTTGTCAGAAGAAAGAACATTAGAGCTCTCAGTTGCCATCTCCAGACCACACTCTTGTGGACTTAGGAGTAGCCCCCTATCTTTGTTAGAAATGACCTCCATGGCCAGTTCCTCTCTAACTTCATCTGTGTGTACAAAGTTCCTAGCAACCTGTTTCTCCATGAAACATTTGTAATTTGCCTCAGCTATTGTTGCTCTAGCTAGTTCTTCTGCTTTAAAAGCATCTATGTGTTCATTAATATTGTCTGAATCTATACCCAAATCTATCAGAACCTCATGCATTAAGTCGTTTGGGGTATTGTTCATAGTAAAAGGGTTATCATTTTTAGACATACATGTTCCCCCATCTTTGACAGCTGCCCTATTCATGGCCTTCATAGTGACCGGGATGCCATCCCTTGGCACCCTATTGCTTGTCCTACTGGCAACCACCACTTTGGATTTCTTCTTGGTTTTAGGCTTCTTACTTTTAGAGGTAGTCCAACCCTTTTCTTTATCAGTTCCTTCCTTCTCATAGCCCTACACAGAGATATTATCCATTAGATCCTCATCTCCCTCTGAGGAGCAGTCATAGAATTTGTTAGGAAAATTAGGCTACATGCCATTTATGTTGTCATTCCTATTAATCATCTTCTCAACTCTTTCTGGAGTTATCACCTTCTTGAGATCTTCCATCTCTATCACCTGATCTTCTTGAGTTAAACCGTCCATGGGTTCTTGGTTGTCCCTATCTTGTTCATTTACCAACAACAACTTAGGCCATTTCTCCTTCTCCATCAGGTAATTGCCATCTCTGCCAGGCACAATGTGGTTTTCATTGGGAGTCAATTTCTTGTTTTCTTTCCTTTCTCCTCCCTATTCACTATCCTTGGGCATTTGACCTTTGTCAATGGCTCCAGAGTATTCAGGCTGGTTTACTGGTATACCCTCAATTCCTGCAGTTTTGTAGGTCATGGCAAGTCCAGTACACCCAATGTAGGGTGTATAGCTGCAATAGGAGATTTGAGTTCTGCTTGAGTTTCATTAATGCTTTCACTTTCCAGCTCCTCTTCCATATTATCCTCATAGGCATTGTCTGCTTCCCTGTCCATCCTTCCCATTCTATCAAACTTTCCTTCACTTTTCTTACTGTTTTCACCCTTGTGAAACTCTCCTTTTCTTCCACCCTTAGATTTGTCTGCATCATCAGATTTATGAGGTCCCTGTCCAGGTGGTGGTGGAGCTCCCAGCCCTCCCTTTGATGGTTGTTCCACTTCGAACTTGAAGAATCTTCCTTCCCCATTGAGGAAGAATTCTATCTCTCCATTGATTGCTATGGGATTCCTGCATCTGACCTGCACTCTAACTGCTTCTGCCCCCACCAAGCTTAGTTCATCCACTACCAAAGGTTCTGCAACTAGAGCTGTGATCTCCTTGATAAGCTCCACCTCTCTGACCACATTTGGAACATTTTTAATCTTCACCAACACAATTTAGAGTACAAAAGAGGCCTATGGATTGATCTCAGTCTTCATTAAAGTTCCAGCAAGTTGTACAGAGACATCTTAAATTCTGATAACCTTGTGAAAGTATCAAAAGAGTTCTTGTCTGGGAAAACCACTATATATTCCTAAAGATCCATTCTTCTCACTTGAAAGTCCCAGCTCTCTCTTACTAGATGTTGAAGCTCCTTAATAACTTTTTTCTTCATTGGCTTCTCCATCTAAGATCATCAAAATTCCTAGGTTCTGGACTTTCTTGACTGTATCTTCTGGAATATCAATGGAGTAAAAGCCCTGCCCAGGTACTCCAAATCCAAACATCTTGAGCTTTTTAGTATTCTTGCAATCAACTGCCATGTGGCCCTTGAGTTTGCATTTGTAGCAGACAGGTTCTTCCTTACAATCCACCTGCAAGTGTCCATTTTGACAACATCGGAAACACCTTAATTTTCCCACTGGTTTGGCCTGATTGTATTCATACTGTCCCTGTCTTCTTTCTCCTCGACCCCAGCCACCTTGACCTCCTGCTTGACCAGTCACTTGCTTGTAGTTTCTACTATTACCCTGATCTCCTGCTTGCCCAGTCACTTGCTTGTAGATCCTACTATTCCCTTCATACCTGTACTGCCAGGGCCCTTTCCCTCTCTCAAAATTACTACCCCCTCCATGATAGTTACCTTTGGGCTCGTAGCCTTCAATTCTTCTCCCTTTGAAGCCATTTCTTTCTCCCTCTCCTTGCAGACGTGAACCCCTCTGAATCTGGTGCCTGAGATCTTGATCCTGTTGAAACTCCTCCCCAACAGATCATCATCTTCCCATTCTCCTTGTCTCCTCTTTCCCCTAACCACGCTGAGCAATGCTAGTTTTGGCGGCTGCTACAAAGGAGGCTGAGAGTGGTTTGGGTTGTTTTGTCGAAGCTATCTTCATCCCCTTCCAGCCTAGCCGCCAGCACTCCTTTAGACAGGCAGGGTGGATGATGTCTAGGGTTAGTCTCCCCTTTGGGATCCAGTAAAGGCCCGGCTCAATGGGCTTTTTTCCAGCCTGTTTCCAGGAGTGATTGAACCTTTCATCATCTTTTCCCATTGGCTTCTCATCATTCAGCTCCTGCGTCAGAGCCACCATACTTTGTTCCTGGTTCACACCTACCATGGTGTCCCTCCCATTTTTCTCTTTAACACTCTCTCCATTGCCCCTTCCAGTTTATCACAGGATTCAACTAGTTTTGCAAAATCAGAGTTATCTGGTCGCTAACTGAATAGGTGTGTTTTGATTTCATCAGCAACTCTCTTACAAGCAGCTTCTCTCCCTCCCTTGGTTGAAGGACAGTAACCTGAATCATCCCTCAAAATGTCAGACAGTTTAGCTGTCAATCGATGTTGAGCTCCCTTGCCCATGCTTACACTCTGTTCAATGGTTGGCCAAGCTATTCCCGATTGCGCATGCAAACCATGCTGCAATACTGCCGACTCCGTGTCGACAGGCCTGTCAACAACTCTGCTATCGCCATGCTTGGATCCTGCAAGTCCCCCACCCTCTCCTATGGGAATATCATCCTTAGGTGATTTGATAGGATAGCTCGGAGACTCGTGATCCCCTCCACTGGCAGAATGATGTGCAGTACCCTCTCGCCAACCTTCCGCTCGCCGGAATCCCGACACAGGCGTCTCACGAAGAATGGCTGGGGAACGACGAGGTGAGGGGAACGGGATAGGCATACCTGCACCCACCAACTTGTAGAGCGTCGCAGCCCGAGCCTGATCTCCTACTTTTTCAAGGGCGGGAGGGAACCCACCCGCCAGATTTTGGTCGGAGAGCCGCCGCTCGTCAGAGTCACCTCCGTTCGCTTACCCACCCCCCCACCCCCTAAACTGTCCTCTACTATGTGTCCATTCCTAATGGCCACCTTGACTACTCATTCTTTAAGGTATGGACGGGTGATTGCTCTTTTTCCCAACACTTCCATACCCCCTTTGAAAGGTAGGCATGGTGTAGCAGTAGACTGCTGACTTTCTCCAATTTGTCAACCTACTTGCAAAATAAGAAAGGGTAAAACCATGTAAACATCCACTTTCTAGACCCTCATCTTGTGTAGGACCTTTTAGCATTGGTTATGCGGTATGACCCGAGTCTTTTTCTATCAACTAATTATTAAGTCATGTATATGCCTGCCAATGGAATGTGTCTTTTTACCCTTGCCACCACTTAAATTTTACCCTAGTTGCCACTTGAATGTGTCCATTTTACCCTAGTTGTTCGTTCCGTTCAAAAATATGTAGGTGCATTAGTGGTCCACAAATTTCATGCCCACTGTTTCTACTAGTGAACTATTATTTTTGTACATGAACTGGGGCTTCTGGTTTACTGGAGTAATTAATTAAATGGTAATCAAACACATTTATCAGTGTATCTCTCAATATGTCACTTCGTACGTTATATATGTTAGAGTGAAGACTCTGAAGAAGAACCTGCCAGTATCAGTACCAGAAGGGCTGACTGAGCTTCACAAAGCTGCCGTGCGATTTGAAGAGAAAATCTATACTACAGCCACCAACCAGGTACATTTAACCAACTCTAGTACACTCCCCTTACAGAGTCAGAATGTTTAGTCATGCGGTGGGTCAATGATATAAACAATTGGTCTATGAACAATCTTAAAGGCTTTTAGGTAAATTTTAGATGCTTATAGCATCTTTTTATCATGGTAACATACATGACGGGGCAATGCATGGATACTGTGTTAATCATATTTAGGAGGCGTGGTATCAAAATATCATGGGCCCATGCAACTTGCACATGTAAATGGTATTAATGCAAAAACCACAACTTAAATCCTCTTGTTCTGTGTATCACTCAGTCTGATTATTTGCGGAAGATAGCTCTCAAAATGTCGTCCAAGGAAACTACTGTCCATGCTCCGTTTGACATTCCTTCTGAGCCTGCCCCCGTCGAGCGGCCTCGAGCTTGGAAGGTACTCCCTCAATTTAAATGTCATCTAGATTTCCGTGCAAGTCCTAGATTTATATAAAAATATTAGCAACATTTGTATATCTGAATAAGTTTATTATAAAAATATATTCAAAGATTAAATGTAAATATTAGTAATTTTTTTTTGTATATATTTGGTCAAAGTTAAGTATGTTTACTCTCCTTGATAAGTGAGAACGTCACTTAAAAAGGGACAGATGAGTAATTTTCTATTGTTTTATTTTGTGTTAGCCCAATATAATCCTTTTGATTCTAGAAAAATATTCATTTAATTTCTCAGTCTTCTCTTCAAGTTTAAGTTCATCAATCAATAATTTAAATCCGTGAATTATCATCCTATATTTATATTTAAGACATATTTTTTAGATTAACAATTAGCTAAGCACACTCGTATCCTGATGAGCTAACCTAGACTATGTCATGTGTTACTGATTATTATAATTATTTAGTCCTAAAATTTTCTTTTATATATTTCGATAAAGCAACACACAAACATATGGATCCAATCATACATAACAAAAAAGCTATAATTAGAATAGTACACCAACAGGGGAAAACCAAGTTGAAAATCTTATAAAACTATCTACACGTCGCTATGATCACACCGACGTAAAGATCGCCGAAAAGTGAAAACTGAGCTAAAACAAAGAAGTTGTGAATTAAACAAGGTTAACTTTGATAAAATAATAAATTAAATATAAACTTTTTCAGTAGGGGCTCTTCGGCCCCCCGTCCATTCAAAAAATATATATAAACTCGAATTTTCAAAAGTTAAAAACATGACTAACAGGAAGATGAACATGTAGGTTATGAAATTGCGAACCCTAACGCAATTTAAACGAAGCTAAACTGATTTAAAATGCAAAAGGTATAAAGGTTTGAATCTGATAGCACAACTGTAAATAACTCAAAACGTATTTTAAATCGGATAAGATCGGTACTACGCTTTCCAAGGAAGAAAACGTAAAACTTGAATACGCAAGGTATGCGGGTGAATACATTAAAAGGTTGTAGGGATCGTTTTGCAAAACTGCAAAGGCGAAGGGGTATCGGTCGCTCTGGGCACAAAATACCGAGAACCGAAACCGAACCGAAAAATACCGAACCGAAGAAATTCGGTTCCCATTCGATTCTCATTTCTTAGGAACCAAAAGAACCGAGGTAAATTCGTTACGGACCTCGGTAAACCGAATTTACCAAAAGAGCCGAATTACAAGTAGCGGCACCCATCCAAGTTGGCCAGAAACAGACCCACCATCTAAAATTCTAAACCTAGCTCACTTCCTCGGTCATACCTCACCCAAGCCATGTCCCCGCCGCTCGGTCCTCGCGTGGCGCCCGACGCCGCCCTCCCGCGCGCCATCTCGCGAGCCACCCGCCCTTGACGCCGCTCTATGCCCACGCCGCCATCTCGCGAGCCGCCACCCCGCCCTCGCACGCTAGGTGCGCCTCATGGCCGGCGCCTCTCCATCGCCGCGGCCGCCGCCCGCCACAAGCGCAGATCCTCCGAGCAACAAGAGGGCGATGCACGGCGGCTCGACGCTGCACCCTACCGGGCCTCCTCATCGGCTGGACATCTCGCTCTCGCCCTTCTCTGCCTACCCCTTCTTGTTCGGTACTTTCGGTAAATACCAAAACCGAACCGAAAGAACTGAAACTAAATACCTTCGATGACCGAAGTCTTTTGAGGAACCAATCGGTACCGTGTTCTTTAGGAACTGAATTGGCATGAGTACTTGAGGAATCGAACCGATCGGTTCGGTAATACCGAACACGTAGGGTGAGGTATCGGGTTATATGATCATCGGATCTATATTTGATCTGCGGTCTTGATTAGGCGAGCCGGTAGCTACCAGCACGGCCGTAGTCAAGAGCAGCGCGGCGGTAGACATGAACGACGACAACAGAGCTCGCCGACGTTGGCCATTAAAGCGATTTTTCGGCACCGTTTGACACATAACGTGCACCAAACAAAAAGGAAAGCGAAGTAGATCTCACCAAGAGCGAAAAACAATGGACGAGGCGGACCATGGATGAGACGCTGCTCGAAGCGGCGGGCAGCTTCAACCGCAGATCCGACGAGATAGGGTTAAGTCACCGGAGAGGAAAATATGTTGAATATTTAGGCATATTACGAGACATATTAATCCATAAAGACGACATCATGTATGCTAACAGGAACATCATAGGCACAAATAAACTTAACATACTACGCAACTAGCATTATATGTTAAGCCTATTACTCCAACAGATGCGTTAGCATAAAGAGGTTCGGTTTATACCCTTGGGTGATTCCGCCGGTGCCCCGGCAGAGCATCACGAGCGATTGCAGCGCTAGCCGGAGAGGCACCCTTGCCGTCGGCGCCATTGGTGGGAGACTTGCTTTGCAGCCAGCCAGAAACCGGAGCGGGAGGAGCGCCGCGCCCGAGAGCGCTCCCTTAAAATCTTGATTGCCCGCTACCCGTGCGTATGATGGATGCGGATGGTTCCGGAGGCTGGCTCGGCGCGAGTCCCCTCAGGCGCCAGAGGGAGCTCGGGCTGGAGATGCTGAGACTTAGCTCAAGCTCAAGACAGTGGACAGATGAGCATGGCGGTTGCGGATACGGATGACAGGATAAGGCTGTCTTAATTATAGAGGGCGGGGGCGCACACCGCACGTGCACGCTTACCGTTTGCCCCGGCTAGGCGCACAATCGCATGCGCGTTTACCCTTTTGCCCTCCACTTAGCCGTTGGGCCGTTCCGCGCGCGTGGCTCCCCCATGTTCCCTCTCAACTCCTCACGAGAAGCATCAACTACCTTCCTATTTAAGTTAAGCACTCTCTCGGTGAGTGTGTACTACGCAGTACTAATCCCACTCCACTTACCATAAATGTGTGGGCATTTGAAGTTTCCTTGATTAATTGCTAGTTAAGTAATGGGCTAAACCCAATTAATCTAACAAAATAGAGGAAATAGACAAGCCCTGCGTCTTCGCGAGGTCGATTCGAAGCCCACGAGTGTACTTACAGCGGAGATGAGACGTCAAGGACGAGAACTCAAGCTTGGCGGTGGAACCCGGCGATGGCGACTAGGGCTCGGCGGCCAAAGCTTGAGCGAGGCGATTTCTATGGATTAGGGTCGCGAAAGAAGGCGGCGTGGACGTGTCTTAGCTACTTATAGGATGGGGCTAGCGTGAAAACAGGGGATAGGATCCTGGTTCGCGGGATTGCGATGCGCGTGCGGTGCTCGGCGTCTGGGCGAGTCCGACTCGTCCACAAGTTGGGGAACGACGGCCCTAACCGATAGGTCCCTGTTGGCAGCGAAACAAAGAGAGAGGAGAGAACGCCAGCGCATTTCCAAGAGGAGAAGCTGGGCTGGGCTAGTTGCTTGGCGGCCCAAGAGGAAAACGGGCGGCCATGGGAAAATCACCACTCAGGCCGAGGAGGACGGCCACTCGTGCCAGAAACAAAAACAGGAAAGTGGCCAGCTAGTTTGGGCTGGCAGCTGGGCTGAAAAGAGAGAAAGGAGGAGAGAGGGAGAGAAAAGCTTCCCTTTTTATTTTGAATTCATTTTCAAAAGCTTTTTCAAACTATTTTGAATTCTTTTGCACTTTTGATCAAATATCAATGCAGCAGCATGTATGCACAACCATTTTTCTAGACCTTATCGTAAATTTTAATTTGAAAATATATTATTCCTTATATTCAATGCTACACAAAGACACATAATTAAATCAAATTGATCTATTTCAAAAACATGCAAAATTTAAAGTGTTACAGATATGGGCAATTGTTTTGGACCTTGTATCGGTATTGCCATTTGGATGTACGGACGCTTAATACAAAGCCAAGGTGGAAGGTTGTATATACAAAACGTCACTAGCCAGGTGCTCGATTGGTTCAAATCATGTTGAAATGATTCATCTCATATGTGCTCAAACCAAAACAAAGGTACTACATATCGACCAATGTTGTTATAGCACAAAGTATTGACCATCCTCCACTTCAACCCATCAGCGGGCAGTTTGGGTGACTTTGCATTTGCAAACAACCTTTGCACGCGAGAAAATATAGGAAAATACCAAATGACCTTTACGAGCCCTCCTCTGGTCTTGCTACCCTTATTTGATGGGCCTTGCTTGTACAATGGAGCTTTACACTGGGGGCACACATCCAAGTCTTTGTATTTCTCTCCATGGTACAATATGTAATCATTGGAACATGCATGGAATTTTTAACCTCAAAGCCGAGTGGGAAGATCATTTTCTTGGCTAGGTATGTCTATTCTGGCAACTCGTTAGGGACTTGGAGCTGTTTCCTCACTACACATAACAAGTCATCAAAGCCTTCATCGCTCCATCCATGCGTAGATTTTAACTCTAATAGCATGATGTCGGCTTGCAATTTGCTCACTCCACAACCCAGATACAATGGTGATTTTCCATCCTTTCTCATTATCTCTAGCTTTTCAACTCTCTAGCACTAAAGAATCCGCTCTCTACATCACATAGCATATGAGAAAGGCCATCGTCCTCCATGGTATTATCAGCTAACATATTCCTAAACACGTCATTGTTAGTAGCCACTGGTTGCATGTTGACACCTATTTCCTTGTTAGTAATAGCCTCATCCTGGATCACACAAGTTTCCTTTGGGGTGCTACGTCAGGCATGATCGCATCATCAAAGGTTTCTTGCGGAATATTCTCATCAACCTCCCCATGCTTACTCCATATCGTGTAGTTTTTCACGAATCCCATGGTAATCAAGTGACATTGTATCTTCTCCCTGTTACCAAATTGCCTCGGGTGTTTGCAATCTCTGCATAGGCAGTTGTCAAGCGCCTCGACACCTAACACTTGCCGGACCGCGGCTCGCAGTTCGTAGTCGCGCTCCAGGCCTTCACCGTGAGATTTGTGCTCACCGGTGGCTTGAGAAGATTAGGGAGAGGAGAAGCTTTAGGATAACTGATCTAACTTGATCTCCTCCAAGTATGGTTACAAGATATATATGGCCAAAGGCCCAACAAATCACTCCTAAAGTTTAGGCAAAATAAAAGGAAACTAATTATCTCTTTCTAAATCTAGCCACTCACGGTGGCAGCTTCCCCTGGCAAGGCTCTGCAGCGGCGCCTTTAATCACGCCGGCGCCTATAGGTGCGCCCGTACATGACAGCAGTACACATAGCCTTGATCCCCAAGATTATGTTTCGCATAAGCTTTAGCTGCCATGATGAAGATGTTGATGTCTATAGATTTGAGCCCGTATATCCACCCTCGATCCATCTCTGCATAGAAAAAGGTGTCATTTGGTTTGCTAGGTGTCACATGGATGTGTTCATCAGAATTAAAACTGGTAGCCCTCTTGAAGAACAAATATTCTACTTCAAACCACATAAAAATGGCATGACTAAATAGAATTAAAAACTAGAGCTATCGAGAACAGCCATCCTTGCTAAAAAGTTAATGTGTTCCTAGGTCACATGGATGTGTTCATCAAAATCAAAATTGGTATCCCTATTAAAAAAAACCTTGCTCTACTCCATGCAAGAACTAAAGCATCACATACTAACAATCATCTAAACCACCATGTAATTTTTTAGGAATTAAATGGGTTCATAGACACCAACCTTTGGGAAGATGGATTCACCACAATTTGAATGCCTTCCTCAAGATCTAATTGAAAAGTTCTCCCTAAAATAGAGAAATAACTAGCAAGAGAATCAAACAATCTAGCCATCAATACAATTGAAAAACTACAAATTCAAAGGAGCGGATGCTTGTTACGAACCCTAGACTAAGAAGATCAAGCTCGTCCTTCAAAATCCAAGACCTACCATGAGCATTTTTGATGAAAAATGGCCGTCACAATGGAGTGAGAGGTGGGGAAAGGCGCCTCGTTGGATGAGTGTGCTCAGTATGGGAGGGAGAAAGAAGGAGGGTTTTGTACTGTGCAGGTATCATTGCTGGCTCAATCACTGTCGGCTCAGGCCACGGGTGGGCAAAGGACATATCACTTCCAATTTAAGCCACAATCTGGTAGTGATAGTCTCAGTATCACTGTTGGTTGGCTTGAGCCAGCAATGATAGAGACCTTCTCCGTTATGGTCACGGTTGGGGCCGAGGGAATTGAGAGAGATGGTCGAGGGCCGATGTTTCTCAATACCAGCGTGCTACAAGATCGCGGGTACCGCTTCACGCGTGAGGGCTGGCGGGAGACCGGTGGCTAGGGTTTGGGGCGTTGGACGCCGGCCGCGGGGCTCTACCCACGGCGGCAAGAAAGAAGGGTTTTCCTTCTTAATCTCTTGCTTGATTTAGATTGATACATGTCCTCTCATTATATAGAGAGGGTTGACTTGGCCCCTAAGCAAACTACTAATTAACCCTAATGGGCTGGGGCCCAATAGGCCCTTGACTCCTCTAACACTACACCCCACTGGACATGCGGCTCGTCCTCGAGCCGCGACCTAGCAACGACTTCGATGACACACAAACCTAACACCTAAAAACAAGCCTTTTACATCTCGGCTTATTTCATTATTCTCAACCCGAAATGAACTAGGACTCTTTATTTTTGACTCCGGAAGATAAGGAAGATAACTTCCGCGTCTTTGGACCTCGCACGTGTGTAGCCACCGATCCCATGGAGACCATCGGAACGAGAGGGTTGCACGGGAATGGTCTGCTAGGGACTAGTCGCAACAAATGACCAACGGAGACGTCCCGTGGTGGCCGGGAGCGAAAAGCTCGGGTGCTAGGCACGTGTCCTCGCCGGTGACCAAGAGGAACATGCCTCCCAAACCATCGCTCCCCGCCCATGGGGAAAACACCATGCGCGCCCACGAGATGACAGCAGTTTGGCGCAGATGATGGTGATCGGCGGCGCTTCCTTGCCGAAGACAACAAATGGCAAGTTCTCCTCTTGCATCTGCCGGCCAAGATCTCTTGCGGCTGCGCCCGCACTAGCAGAGCCGCGTCTTTTTGGCCTGCAATCGCACCACCGCAGACCGGGTGTGCACTCATGCACAAGCGCCATCTCGCATGGTGGCCGTTGCGGCCGCGATCCGATCTCGCGCAGGATGACTTGACGCCGCCGCTTGAAGATAGTGCTGCCCCGCCGGGGCGCACCCCCGAGGCGTGGCGCCACGCTCAGAAACTGCGCCACCGGACGGTCACCGAAATACCGTCATAAGGGTCGGGTGCCCCACCCATGCATGCGACCGTTGTGGGCGCCCGGCGATGGCAGCGACGCGATGGCGGTAGACGGAGACGCAGCGGCGGTGTTGGTGTAGAGCGGGAGGAGGTCGTGGATCGTGGCCATGTCCTGTGGCGTGGTTGTAGGTCGGGTTCGTTGCATCCGCCATGAAGTCGACAACCGCTCCGGCTAGGGGAGGATGCGCGAGCACCAAGGAGGCCGGCAACAGTCATCGGACACCCCCGCCACGTCCGGCATGGGCGTTGAGGAGGAGGAGGCTAGCAGCCGCGGGGTGGAGAACACCGCGGCGCCGCGAGGTGGAGAACACCGGGCGGCGCCGCAGGTGGAGAACACCGCGGCGCAGCGAGAGTAGGGGTCGGCGCAGCCCACGGATGGGCGTGGTGCGCCACCGGGCAGCGGAGAACAGAGACGGCGCGCCAGCCACGGATCGGCGTGTGCGCCGGGCGGCGCAAAGGAGAAACCGCCATGAACGCGAGAATCAAGCCGGCCACACGGAGGATGCAAAGAGCGCCGACGAGACTTCGCAGCGAGCTCAACGAAACCTACACCCCACGGATGGTCTGTCTTGCGCCGGGCGACACGATGGAGGGGTCAGGCCGGCGCAGCCACGGATGGGCCCGGGCGCCCGGCGACGCAGCCGGAGAACATGCGGCGCAGCCCCAGGGGATTTATGGCGGCCGGCGTGGAGATGGTGGAAATCGAACGCTGGGATCGTCGATACCGCGTGTTATGGTCACGGTTGGGCTGAGGGAATGAGAGAGATGGTCGAGGGCTGATGCTGCTACAGTACCCGTGTGCTACAGTGTCGCGGGTACTGTTCATGTGGTGAGGGCCGGCAGGAGACCGGTGGCTAGGGTTTGGGGCGTTAACGCCCGGCCGCGGGGCTCCGCCCACGGCCGGCAAGAGAGAAGGGTTTTCCTTCTTAATCTCTTACTTGATTTAGATTGATACATATCCTCTCATTATATAGAGAGGGGTTGACTTGCCCCCTAAGCAAACTACTAATTAACCCTAATGGGCTAGGGCCCAATAGGCCCTTGACTCCTCTAACACCTTCACTGCCGATTCTTTAGGACTCCCAAACATTTTTAGATTTTCTAGTTTTGAACCGACATTGAAGGGTTATAACTGCCGGTTTGAGAGCAACCCACAATGTTGGGCCAACAGTGAAGGTCAGTTCTGGTAGTGCCCACCTGTTCTAAATTATATGTCTTTCTAGTTTTTTCTAGATTCATAGATTTTGCTTTGTATCTAAAATATATACTTATGTCTAGATACAAAACTTTTATTATGAATCCAGAGAAGCATGAATGACTTATAATTTGGAAATGTGGGAGTGCACTATATTATAAAACGATGATTGCAGTCAGCTAAATTGATAGCCATATCTTTCTTACTTTTGTGAGAATTTCCAAGGTTTATATTTTGCTCACGCATCTCATTAGAGCTCTTTTGTATTAGTAACAGTAAGATTTAGCCAGCCTATATACAGAAAGAATAGAGATACCTGTTACCTATTGAAAGGTGTTTGACCACCTGGGGATAGAAATATGTTTCCATAGAGACTTGGTTTTGCCTAAAACTTATCTCAGATATATTAATCGTGTCTTAGTTTTTTTTTTTTTAAAAGTTATATCTTAGCTGTTTTGCCAGGACATTTCACATACTATCAAGTAAATGTTAATTATGTTTCTTTTCTGTGTTATGTTAGTACTGAATTGATAAATACTGTTCCTTGCAAAAAAAAAAAAAAAAAATTGATAAATAATGTAATGTAACCATAGTGCCCTGAAATACCTACCATTATATTGTTGAATGCAGAGCTTCCACGCAGTCACTGTCAAAGAGGCTGTGCAATGCATAATTCCTTATTTAGAGGATACAAGCCAACCAAGTCAGCTCATATACTTCGATGGATGGAGCGGGCTTGGTGCATCTACGGTCCTTACATCTATAGCTGAAGACCCCCCGCCATCAGTGAGAAACAAATTCGATAAAATCATCCATATTGATTGCTCTAGGTGGAAAAATCGGAGAGAACTCCAGAGGAAAATTGCACAGAAACTAGGGCTTCCTCAGCATGTAATGGACATTTTAGATAAACAAGATGAACAAGATGATTTCAGTGGGGTAGATGAAGGCTCTAGGATTGAGATTGAAGTGGTCGGAAGAGAGATCCATCATGCCTTGCAAGGACAGAGTTGTCTAGTGATTTTCCATAATGGGAGCACCACCACGATTGACTTGAATGATTTTGGCATTCCTCAACCTGCAGATCGATGGTCAAACTTTGTTCGAAAGGTATTGTGGACTTTTCGTGGAAGGCGTAATGCCATCCCAGGAATGAACCTGACAGCCAACCTAACACCTGCTCTTTCAAGCGCAGAATCAACCAAGCCTAGTAATAATGGTAATCAATCACTGACAGAGGAGTTCTTAAGAGAATATGTTCCAGCGACAGAAGGAGTAGAAATAGACAACTCACAAGTCTATCTTTACTCGTATCTCAAGGATGGTGAAAGTGAGCACTGGAACGGACTAGTACGTGAAGAAGCTACAGAAATAGCTCAATACACTCGTAAGCTTGGTGTCACCTTAGAAATAGCTGCATTGTTTTGCAAGTATATGTTGTTACTAAATTCCAGGGCTGTCGGTGTCTACACACTACTAGACTACAACTGGGCTACTCATGCCTCCAACTATTGGGTTTGTGATGGAATTATACAAGAATACCAGCAGGACAAAGCATGGGAGGTAGCCACTGCTTTGCTCGAAGAAATGAAACTAGAGGAGTTCTCATCTTATAGGTTACCCGATTTTGGTGACAAAACACGCTGGGTTGTAGCCACCAATCCTTATACGGCTGATGAAGAAATTAAGCCAGAGACAACATCATTTTTTTGTGTGAACAGAAGAGGACAGGTAGCATCATTACCCACTAACATATTCCAGAGATCTGCTGAGAAGCTTCATGTGCTGAAACTCTGCCTCTGTACTTTCAACTTTTCTCAACCCCCTTTCCTTCATTGCCGGAACATAAGATTTCTTGGACTGGATAAGTGTAAGGATGAACAAACGAAAATAGAGGAAACAAAAGAAGGAAAGGAGGAAGATGATAGACAGAAAATTAATTTCTTCCAGAGTCTATGGGTGCTTGACATATGTGACACAGATTGGGAGCTGGACTTATCCCCAGATATAATTGAGAGTATGCTTAAAAACATCAGGGAAATAAATATAAAGAGGGGAAGAATCTGGAGCAACAGTTATGCATGGACATGGAGACATGCACACAACATTCACAAGCTTCGAGTGATTGAACCTACATTGCATTGGAAAGATGAGGGTAAGCAAGATGAAGAGAGGAAGGATGAATTCATGAATATGTCAAAGCTGGAGCTCCTTGACTTGTCAGGGAATAGCACAATACAAGTTTTGCCAAGTTTATCAGGCGCAAGTAGCCTCAGTACACTGGTTCTAGATGGCTGTGTTGAGCTGACGACAGTCGCCCATGAAGCACTGCCACCATCCCTGGAAACATTTAGCTTTGGCGCAGGGGAAGAAAAGTACAACAGGAAAGCTAAGATCTCGCACATCTCCATGGCCGGTTGTGCAAGACTGGTGAACTTCAGATTGCGTGGATCTCTTCCGAATCTTGAGGAGCTGGACCTTTCCAACACATCGGTCAAAACACTTAACCTGAAAGATGAGGTGGTGCAGGTCCCATTTCTGCAACGACTCATTTTGTTGGGATGTGAGCAAATCTGTGCTATACTTTGGCCCAAGCCTGGAATGCCCAAACTAGTGGTGCTGCGCATTGACACTCGAGGAGGCACAGAAGAAGCTAGATCAAGAACATCTCATGATGCTGATTACTCTTTGGTCATCAACAAGGAACATGAAGAATCGTGCCAAGCACATGTTGCTGTTACGGACATGAGGTTGCTTCAGTTGTTGTTGCTTGCAGGAAGGAACAAGTTTTGTTGGAACACAACTATATTTAATCTGAGTCTCCACTTGTTTTCTGCTAGCAAAGATGCTGATGGAAAAAACAACAGGAAGGAGAAAATGGGCCACGCTTATAACACCGGACAATCAGTTACCTCACCTCAGCACAAGTCCCCAATCCTCAAGAGTCACCAGATCTATAGTGATATCAACACTGATGAGGCAACTGGCAACCATGATGGCAGCAGTGCACAGCAGTTTCAACCACTGGACTTCCATATAGAGATTGGTGAGGAAATAAACAGTGCTAATGTGGTCACCGAACAAGGAATCAGGGCTGTAAGATTTGTTCTTAATAAGGTCAACTCATTGCATGTGCACGACAACTTTTCCATCAACACTGTTATCCCTGGAAGCATGGTCACCCGTGAAAGTTGGTCCAGTCTCAAGTGGTGCTCCATTGAAAGATGCCCCGATCTGAACACTGTGTTCACCACTGATGATGTGTTCTGCTTCCCTGAATTAGAGACATTTCGTGGGGCTCATCTTTCTACTGCACGCTGTATCTGGAGCAAAGGATGGACCTTGACACCCCTTATAATTTTTGGAGAACTGCGGGATATATGTCTGCACTTGTGCCCTAGGCTCACATTTGTCCTCCCATTGTTATGGTCTCAAACCTTGTCATCACTGGAGACCCTTCGCATTGTCTGCTGTGGTGACCTCAATCTGGTTTTCCCTGTGGAAGCAGAGTTTCTGAAGAAAGGTGAACTAGAACTTCCAAACCTGAAGCACATATACCTGCATGAGCTCCCCAAGCTTCATCAGATATGCGAGGTCAAGATCTTCGCTCCCATGCTCAAGACTATCTGGGTGAGGGGATGCTGGAGCCTCAAACGCATCCCTGCCACCGACGACCGCCCGGACAGTCGCCCTGTTGTTGACTGCGAGAAGGACTGGTGGAACAAGCTGGAGTGGGATGGAAAGAAGACTGGCCATCATCCCTCTCTCTTCGAGCCGCGCCACTCCAAGTACTATAAGAAGACCAAGCTCAGAAGCTCGGTTCTCCGGTGAGCCTCGCCGACCTGACGACGTACTCGCTGCTCCAGTCAATGCACCTCCAGGTACACACGAATAACTAGTTTCCTCTCTCACATGCTTGTGTACATGAGAATATGTATGTATCATATATGCAATATCTTATATGTCTGCAGCAACCCGCCTGCATCCTAGTTGAAATGCAATATAGGAGTATAATAATAAATAACAATCTAGAATGAGCTGTATCGTGTCATTATGAAAAAAACTAGTTCTGCTTCTACTTTATTATAGTTTCCCCTAGCTAATCACCTGTTTCATTACTGGTAACTCTCTAGGCGGTTTCCTGGTGGATATACATCGCGGCGATGTCTCAGTTGCTACCTACGGCGTGCTTCCTTAATTTCCATTGCTTAATTTGCCATGTCTTCTGTGTGTTTCCTCAAGAATAAATTGGTGGCTGATGCTGATTGCATTGCATCCACCAAGTTGCATTGGGTGTGCTTGACTCTATGTTGGTTCGTGTCCACTGGCTTGTTTGCCTGGTGTTGTCTGTGACTCTGTATTTATTTTGTGTGTAATGCTTGAAATAAGAGGGAGCGTGTCATATGCCTAGGTACGCGCATATGTAACATAGTCACAATAATATGACACTCTTGGTGTGTAAATGTTTGAGCTGTACAACATTATGAGAGTTTGTATGCGTGATGGATTGACTCAAAACTCTCTCTCCCGATGCGTGATGGAGTATATATTTTCAAAAGGTTTGTACAGTAATGCTGCATATATACTCTCTCTCTCTCCCGATGTGTACGCATCCTAATGCAGCACATTGCCCTTAAGGGTCCACCGGTGCACCCTGATCAGGATGCTAATGCTGTTCGGATGATACGTTTTTTGGGACATAGTAGTCCATCTTATCCATGGGAGGTTTAGCTCCGGGTAGTCCATCTTATCCATAGTAGTCAGCCTGAACAGTTTACAAATTTCAGTTAATCGTACAGTAATATCTTCCAGATAAACTGGTCACATCGAACTAGGTAACAATAATATCTAAAGGGTGACAATTAAACCCCTTATATGGGAAAGGGCATGCAGGCATATCCGGGTCATGCATTCATCCTCCTCCCAGTCCTCATCCTCCTCCAGTGGTTAAAATCTTCAGTACATCCAACCAGTTATTTGCACCTGGGCAAAAAAAATCATACAAAATACCTAAGGCGCATCCTGACAAGCATGCACCGATGGCCTGGATACAGAAGAGCCATTTCTATCTGCATGCCAGAAAGAGTAGCTCATATTAGGAAGAATGTGAATGGCAGCTGAAGAAAGAATAAATCGTCTGAACTCTCACCTGGCCATCCTCTCATAGTATGTAGTCGCCTTTACATACACAATCAGCCTTTGATGCCCGGAAATGCATGCACTTAACAACATCTTTAACTTTGTCTGGGGAGATCTGGTAATTCAAAGGGATGAAAAAAAAAAGATAAGTGGAGTAGGTGAGAAATAAGCTATTGAGTAATAAATGACAACACGAGTGTTGTGATAGGGACCTTATAGAGAAACTTTCCGCTAGGGAAAAATCTCAAGCAAAAGGTAGGAGAAAACCTGAACATGAATGAGATGTATATTGTCATTAATACCAAAATTTAGTAACACTTAGGACATCAAATCGATAAAATAACAGATAATAATCAGGATTTGCAAACGTGTCATGAGTTGCAAAAAATTTAGTACCACATTGACAGTTTTCTTGAATTGCCATTTTGTAGCCTCCAGTATGAATATACGTGTTCCTGCTCACATAGAGACCTGAGTAAGCAACAAATATATATAGCTATTCTACACCTTAAGGAATTTTCGGTGTAGCATAACTATACTACACCAACACACAACAAACGAGCCCACCGATCCAACTAACCCGTCCACCTTCCGCACGAACCCATCCAGCCCCTACCTTTTCCACCCCAACCGCACCAGCTTGGAAACCGCACCAGCTTGGACCGTGTAAACAGATCTCGCGCGGCCGCGACGCCCGCCTCCACTGTCCCGTCGTCCGGCCACGAGGATTCCACCACCGGCGGTGACCCTCTCGCCAGAAACACCTCCACCATCCTCCCACAGCCCGCTCGGCTGCCGCCCCGCTCTACTTCCCCGTCCCGAGCAGCGCGACCCAATCCGGGCCTACATCGCTCCGGCGACGCGCTCCGTCCTCATGCGGCACGCCGCTATGGGCCATCACGCGGGCGGCGCATCTGGCACTCGGAGGACGGCGCCACCAGTGTCTCCATCGCCGGCTTCAGTTGGATGAGAAGCTCCGGCAGCAGCTGGCTCGTGGACGAACGGACGACCATCGCAGAGGGAGTTGATCCACGGCGGCAAGCACCATGGCCTGCTCGAGCTCTTGCAGATGCGTTCTTGCGCTCTATGAGAACCTCCATGTGGCCTCCGTCCCGCCCGCCTCGCTTCCTGGCGCCCCCAGCCGCTGTGCCACCGTCGCATCCTTGCTGCTCCGCTACAGCACAGGAGCGCACGGCCTCCTTGCCTTTCTGGGATGTTTGGTGGCCGCTGGCCGCTCGGCTAGAAACCAGGAGGCAGGAGCATGTGCATGGTGTATCTGGATTCTGGACCTGACGACCTCCCTAGATCATCTATTTCTGTACACATGGGCGTGTGCACGGTACTGACTATTGTGGCATTAGCAGCTGAGATTGGAGATCTACATATTCTGATCTACTAAAATGATTCATCTAGGATTGGAGTACTAATCCACAAGCTTCAGTTAGCAATGTTGGTTCTGCACTTCTGGGTGAACAGAACAGGGATGGTGGTGGAGCAATGGAATCTGGAATTTATGATTAAAAAACTGACATCCATCTCAAGCATGAACTGTTCCATCTCAACCACAAAGTGTACTGCCATTTCCTTGGAACAGAGCAGTCACACGAGACATTCTTACATAGTTGTTAGTATTTTTCAGTATCTCCAATTTTTATTACTTTCTCTCGGTACTTCTGTCAGTATTTAATTTAGTACTGAGAACCTGACAAAAATTACTGACGAAAATACTGAGGCATACTAGAAGATACTGAGAAAAACACGAAGACACCGACAACTATTCGGATATAATTAATGACAAAATACTCGGAGATACTCACAACTTTTGCTAACAAGATACTTGGACATACTCACAAAATACTCGGAGATACTGAAAATTACTCGGAGATACTAACAACTACTCGGACATACTAACAAAATACGCCGGAAATAGTGACAACTATTACTCACAAGATACTAGGAGATCTTGAGAATTACTCGGAGATATCTTGTCAACTACTCGGACATACTTGACAAAATGCTCACATATCTACCGACAACTATTACTCACAAGATACTAGGAGATACTGAGAATTACTCGGAGATACGACAACTACTCGGACATACTACAAAATACTTGGAGATCTTGACAACTATTACCGACAAGTTACTCGGACATACTTACAAAATACTGGAGATATTGTCAAGTACTTGGAGATACGACAAAATACTGGGAGATACTAACAACTGTTACTCACAAGATACTCAAACATTCTCACAAAATACTTCGAAGATAATGAAAACTACTCGGAGATACTGACAACTATTACTCACAAAATACTGGAATTGCACAACAGTATTTTGATTAAGTAATTATCAGAGCTTTAGTACTAATCAGTATTGCTCGGTATTGTTTAGTATATTCTAATCTCCGTGTGTGGCACTCCTCAAATTTTGTATCTTAGTTATCAATTCATCTCAGTATTAGTCAGTATTGTTCGGTACTCAATTTCTGATTCAGTAGTTATAACTGATAAGAGGAAATACTGACATGGTACTAACGAAATTCTATCTTACAAAACAATTCTCATTTTAATTAGAATGGGTACTGCAACCCTAATAAGTTTGGGTGCATAAGAGTAACTACTATGTAAAATACTGATAACTACTGATATATGTATCGAGAAAATACTTATGATCAAATACAACATAAAAATCAATTGACTACGGCCGCATGCTCGCAGTAGCGCAGAAAATCAACATAAGATGACAATTCTTAAAAATAATAACAACTAATGAAGTCTTTTGTAGAGCATACATGCGGCTGGCAGCTGAAAAAAACATCTATCATGAATGTGTAGTAGTAGTATGTTGCATGACCATGGCAGACAAGCAACGTTGGCACACGTACACGACTGCTTGCTGTAAAAAAGCTGTACAAGGCAATGGCTCTAGTTAGCAGCCTTGCTCGTAGTCTTTTTGGGAGCCCCACATGTGTGCGTGACTGGACTAGAGAAAAAAGCGGTACGTCACGTACGTGAGTGGTGCTTGACTGGCCAGGCCAGGCCATAGAGCATGCGTGGAAAAAATGCACGGTGTGCACCGCTTCGAACCGGCTCCGTGCATGCATGGGCCCATGCGGGAAATCGGAAACCGCGTGGGGGCAATCTTTTTTTTTTTTTTGAGTTGTGCGTGGGGGCAATCAGGCGCGCGGGGGCTGCGGAGGGAAGCACGCGTTGGTTTGTTGGGTTCAGTCGGGCGCGCGCGGGATGGATGGTTGGGCCCGGTGCTGTGAGTCATGGTGTAGTATAAGTTATTCTACACCTACGTGTAGGATAGCGCATTATATATATATATTATATATATATATAGAGTTGCTTATTAAGTAATGCGGGGTTGTGATTATTAATCACTACCCGAGCCCCCGCGCGCGCCAGCCCGCCAGCCCGCATCCCGCGCTAGTGGCAGATCGCGCAGGCCTGTTCGTCCGAACCAGCAAATCGCGTGATGTGGGCCCCTACCTGCCCCCACTACTGCCGACAGCCACGCATGACTGGATGAGTCAAATGATTTTTTTTTCGCTAGTGAGATTCGCCTGGAACCTTTCCAAGCCGTTCTGCCGCCCGTGACACACGCTTGGCAGGTTTTTGAAGCTTTCTTTCTTTTTCTTTTTTTTTTTTTTTTTTTTGAAAAGTTACCACATTATCATATTAGAATTGACAGGCCGGCTTTATTATTGTTCAGAGTAATCTATACGTCTTAGATTCTCTTAGCATGGAAATCGACTTCTAATGCCCATTTGATTGGCACAAACTTGTCATAATCTGGAATTTGAAATCAAAAATATATTGAGAACAATTGTTTTGCACCACGAACAGACCAAAAATCTTTTTCATTACTCAGCAATATTTTGAACAGACCCAATTACAAAGAGCGTATATTGAGCACAAATACACCAAGATATAAATTTCAGACTTTGCATCGAACTAATACTTTAAGGATCCCAAGTAATTTCATGGAAAAAAAACAATGTGGAGTGGAAATGCAAATATCTATATAAACATCGTTGGTAAGATATATAATTCTAATTTATTCTCAATCTATTTCATGATCATGGAATGCGACCACAAATACTAATTGTGGTCTCAACTGACGTTCACCACTTCTCATTCAGAATTTGAATCTTCATGGCCATCAGGTCTGTCGCTACAGAAAAGGGACCAAACAATCACAAAGTAACTTTGGTTGACAAATAAGGAAACATAAGCAGAATAAATGAAGTCTCTTAACACAAAAAAGGAAAAATAGAGCGCCATGTGTCTCCCCTGTCATACCAACTCACAGACACTATCTCATAATCAATCAATCTTTGATTCATCCCTTACTACAGATTATAAGTAGTAACTGGTTATAGACTTTTTACATTAGTTTGTGATTCTGATTCTTCTTTTCTTTCTTTTTTCCTTGTAAATAACATGGCCTCTTTTTAAAAAATGTGTGTCAATAGTCATACTAAAAGATTGGTAATGGATAATGGTAAAATATCAATACTATCACAAAAGAGTATGTTAATTGCACAGCAGAGGCATATAGGACTTTCTAGTTCAGCAGGCACATCCTGCTGCTTATTGAAGGGCCTAAGAGAAAGGGTCTCCTATCAGCACACAAAAATCTTAATAAAATCAATATGTTTTGTAGTGCTATCAACAAGGGCCTCCTATCAACACACATAAATCAAACAAAAATGGTAGCATAAACAGAGCCATAATGAAGACAAAAGTAAAGAAACGACTCAACTAGTAATGGATCCTCAATTTACAAATGTTTTACTCCACTGGTTATCGCAGGACATTAGAGTTACATGAACAAAATTAACAACAGTAGAAGAAAGACACATGCAGAGAACACAGAACATAACCTTGCTACATCATCCACCATCAATGCACAGACTAGCATAGGATTGTGCAAAAAGTACAGGTCATGAGGTTGTATGAATCTGTGTCAAAAATCAAATTCTTGCATGGTTCGGATCAGTCAAAGAAGACTAGCGGCTAGGCGACAAGGATGCAAAGAAGGCCTGCAGCACTAGGGCGAGACAAATTCACGAGGCGATCCTAGCGCCAATATTTCCCCTTGGAACACATGCCTAGGCGAAGAAGAATAGCAGCTAGGCGACAAGGATCGAGCAAAATGCCTAGGCATATTACTGTCTTTTGAGATTTAAAATTGCTAGCTTGTTATGTGCATTATAGTAACGATAAGTACTTGATTGTAACAATGTTTTGCTGAATAATACTTATAGAAAGTTATGCTGCATAACTTATATAATTCAAATTTGAATACATGTATAAGATTCTCACACAAGGATCCATCTCATTTGGCCATTGCATTAGTCAAATCATACCATTATGAGAAACTCAAACTACATAACCAGAGGTAGCTGCAATAATGAATGAATCAAATCAAGATTCAAATAATTTATGCTATGATTAAAAAAACTACACACAGTAACCAGGTTTGGTCTTCCCTAGAGCACATTATAATGGTACAGAGCAAAGGCAATCGTTGTTGCATTGGCAACAATTAAATGCAATTTAGAAACTCGATACAATACAAACACACATCATTTTAAAAAAAAGGTACAAGGACTTTGAGTTCAAACCATATGTGAATATGTGATTGATTAAGCCATGAGCATATTAACCATTTGAAATGAACTTAGGAAAGAATTATATTAGATGGAGCTGAAACATATGTTTTGCCATTAAGCTGTCAATACACTTTTAATATGTTGCAGGAGATGTTATTATATATCCATGGCTCAGAGATATTTACTTATTTAGCTATTGATTTAAGAAACATTAGTGAACTGGATTATAGATTAAAGAGCAACTATTGTATCTACAGTTCTTTGTTCAAAAGATAGAAAGCGCGAAAAAACAAAAAGAGGATAGTAAGGAGATAACAACAATATGAATAGCAGACTACCAGCCTATGATGCACGGATACTTCAGGGGGTCTGTATCCCGTGTCCCAACACATATCGGATAAGAATACACCCCTGGATACGATCCAGGCCATATGTTCCAGTAATAGTTAGCTTCCAAAAAACATTGTGCACATCAATCATAAAGACTGAGCTTTCACAGGCACAACATTTCCGTTGCATTATAAAATCCCTTGAATCACAAACAAATCAATCAAATGCCATAAGCTTTAAGTGTTGGGGAAAGATTGTTAATGCCATGATAAGCCACAAAATTCAATGTGTGTGTAAGCTCATTATACTTTGTAGGGTTATAATTACTTCAATAATGACATCTCTAAATTGAGCATGACAGTATTATTATACTACTAAATTTAGGCCTGCAATTTTTAGTTTTATTTTTTGAGATAAATTAGGCCTGCAATAGCTGCATAACACAGTGCTCAGTGTTCATTAAAGTTAATTTGATAAGCACTAGGTAGTTCAACATGGCTCCTATTGTTGAACTGAGAACTGAAATACATCACTATTCACCTCATTTGGGTCCTACCTACGTGGTAGGCTGTGAGGATACTTGCCAGTAATTGGTTTATTAAAAAGTGGCAAAGACAAGCCAAAAAAAAGATTAGAGAAGTGGACAGGTGAACATGTCTCACACATTTTGACTGAAAATAAAAAACAAGATAAGATGCATAACTGACAGGTAAGAAAAAGATCAGACAAAAAAAATGCAGTAGTCTGTAAATGAGACACAAATAAGCTTATATCTAGTACTAGTAAGCTAAACAACCAATAAAAAATATACCCATCAGAGCTGATTATAGATCGATTTTAATGGCAGATGAGATCATGTCATGTTGCTGCAGCTATACAACTGGTTTGCATGATAACAACGTAAGGAACAAAATTAAATACAAAAGTTGCTATGTGCATATATACTTAAAAAACACATGGCCTGAAAATACCTCCACTTGCAGCTTCGTGCAAATAGATTCCAGATCCATGAGCAGAAAGATCAGAATCAGAAAATCTTATTTAGCATCTTGGATCTACACACAGCAGGGGAAAGTCACATCTCAAAACAAAAAAAAAAACTGAGAAAAGGAGCACCTTAGATTCCGTCGTCCCAAACTGCACACCGGCGCTTGGGCGCTAGGGCGCTGTGCCTGTGCTGCTGCCACGCTGGTCCCTGGGGGCTTCGGGGCTGTCCCTAGCACAGCTGGATGCAGCAGCCACCGGCTGCCGGCACGCCCTGTAGATCCAGGCCCCAGGCCAGCAGAAGGAAGGGGCCGTATGGCCGCCCGCCCCGTCACCGGCAGTCGTCCCCGCCCCTGCTCGCCAGGAATGGAGCGCCGCCCCTGCCAACATCAGCACAGCGCCCAGACGGGGTCGGGGTCGGATAGAGAACTTGGTGCAAGATTATTTCAGATTATATAATGAAAAATGGAACTAGGACACAGGACTAGGGAACTAGCTGTTGCAGCCTCCTCCTGATGCTGTCACTTCAGGATATATGTTTAAACTAGGGAACTATACCAGAAGCACTAGTGGCTTTTTTCAACACCCGATCAATGTCTGATTCGAAGCAAATATATGTTTAAAGATCTATGCAAAAAAAAAAAACATGATAAAAGTGAAAACCAAATAATAAGGAATAAAATCAGTGTCATAAACCCATGCCTGAGACAACAAGGTTAAAATAAAAATACAAATACTATAATAATCACATGTAGTGGTGAGCCTAGAATAGACTGTATTTGCAAAACAAAAATGATGTTCAGATTAGATTGCAACAAATACATTTCTCATAATAGCTGTTTCAGACAACACTTGTAGGGAACATATCCTGCACTGGAATTATCAAATCGAATCAAAAAGGGGAAGGCTGAGGAGCAAGCACATTAACTGATATGTGCGAAGAAGAAAATACAAGCAATCAAATTGCATAGAGAACTACTCACATTGTTATAGATCAACAATTTTGTAGGCATATTAATCAACAAACAAACTATACTATTGGAGCTCGCAAGAGATCACTATTGGGATACATTTTTTATGTACATTAATCGAAGTTTCACTTGATGTTGAGTGTACTGCGGCTGGTCACACATTAACTTGAATAAAAAAGGAATGTAAAATAAGATAAAAACAATAATATCTTCTATACCACTGATCTTGATTAGACCACCAATAAATAAGATCTAGAGTGAACATAACCTTATTGTAAACTTTTAAGGCAATTTAGGATATTAATCTTTGGCTGAATCCAAGATAATTCACATTTTAAGCTATTCATTGGGAAAACTGACCGCCCCTTCTCATTCCTTGCGTGTATGGCAACTTCAGATACTGAATAAAGAAAATTTTTGGCACCTGAATTAAACCAGTACATGCACAAATCATTGCCACCAAAATCAAAAAGCAAACTTGACGCTTTTTGGTGTAAATGAAGCATGTGTCGACTGATGAACCTAGAGATCCTCCAAATCGGGTGCGCATGTTAATCATTGCATATCAATTGCCCCGTGACCTCCTCCTTGGACCCTGTCAACTTTTGGCACCTGAATATTGCATTGTGTAGCTCATTAGGTCTTAGCAACAAACATTTTAGCTTTCTAAGATGAAAAAAAATACTGATATATTCTAGTCAATTCTCCCCTGCCGTCCTGCCCTCTTGCATTGGGTCCTAAAAATGGCAAGCTGTATGTGTGTGAGATGGTTTACCTCAGAAAAATCAGAACGAATCTGCTCTGTCCACGTATCAAACAAGGCAATACAGGATTACAGCTGAGGGGGCAGATTTGTCCCGCAACATGGACATCATCATACATCATTACACTGAAATGCATATTACCTCCCACCATCGATCCTGCAGACCCATGCAATTTTCATATGGCAGGTTATAATATGTGAGAAACCCACAACTCTCCCTCCATGGATCTAGCAAAGATTTATGAAAAAAAATTAAAACAAATCATGTGGATATGATACCTGCGAGGAGGGGCCTGACCACGACCAACAGCTTGGACTCCGTCAACCCAAACTGGTGTGCACACCGGTGCTTGGAGCTGTGCTGGTGCTGCTGCCGCGCTGATCCCTGGGCGCTCTAGGGTGTCCCTAGCAGCTGGATGCATTAGCCACCAGCTGCCCATGTCCTGTAGATCCCGCAGACGCAAGAAGCCCCAGGGCAGCAGCAGGCCCCGACCGCCCCGTGTGGCCGCCGGCCGTGTCCCCAGCAGCCGTACCTGCCCCTGCTCGCCAGGAGTGGAGCGCCGCCCCTGCTATTCCCCCTCTCACGGTGGTTGTGTTGTGCGAGCACGGGAGGTTGCTAAATGACGGAACTCGTCCAAGCGGTGGAGACCTGATGGGGTGAGGGGAGGATGGCGGTGCTGTTTAGATCCGCTGGGCAGGCACGGCGAGGTAGGGGTAGGATGGCCGCCCCAGCTTCAGCGAGCTCGCCGGTGCGGCGGCGGCGGAGGCGAGGGGAGAGGGACGAGCCGGGCGAAACCGGCCAGATCTCCCACGATCTGGAAATTATTGAATGAAAAAAAAAATATAATACGATAAAAGAGGAGGCGGGCGAGGGGAACCGGTCCAGGGAGCGTCCGACGTGGGAGCCCGGGGGAACCGGGGCGGGGAGCGCGCCACGCGGGTTTGCTTGGGTCCGGGAGTTTGGGCTCGGGTAGCGATTATTAATCACTGTAATATATAGAATACCTATATATATATATATATATATATATCCACTATTCTCCAGCCTAGGCGTTGTTTAGTAACCAACGCTCCGGCGGAGCACCGCTCCCCTCCGGCGACTAGCTAATGAATCAGCAACAAAGTAATTAATATGGCTACAATAACTAATCAATCTGGTCCCGTGTTAACCGCGCTAAAATCCCGGCCCCGTCAACCCCGCAACATATCCTTTATTAATACTCCTCCGGTCCTCCCGGCGCCGCTCCTTTTTCATTCGATGACCTCGCTACATCCATGGTGCGTCGGGACGGCTTTGCTGCAGGGCCTCGTGCGGGGGGCAGAGCTCGTGGCGGCGGACCGGCGGCTTCATCCACGATGGAGGCGGTGGAGGCATCCTCCCCAGCGGCGGCCCTGCCCCCGGGCCCGGCGGCAACCTCGGCACTTCTGGGGCATGGAGCTGCGTAGGAGGCCGCGGCAACGCGGTCCGCTCGGCGCCCTCGCGTGATGGCACGGCGGTGGTTGCGGTTCGTTGCGTACCGCCCTCCATCCCGGCGTTGCGGAGCTGGTTGTCGCGAGGCGTGAGCCAAAAGGACCGGTCGCCGCAAGATTCAACGGCCGGCGGCAACTGCGCGAGAGAGGTCCTGGTCCTCCGCGGTGCGATGACGGTGGCGCTCCTCCAGGGTCCTGTTCCGATGGCCGTCCCTGTGGCCCATCCAGACGGCGGTACGGCGCACGAACTGCTCCCTGTCGCAGCAGCTCTCTCCGCCCCGGACGCACCCCCTGTCCCCATCGCGGAGAAGGCGCGTGCTTCCCTGAAACGGAGGTGCACTCGGCGGCGGCGCCGCACAGCTGAGCCGCCTGAGTGCTGCAGCCCCTTCCTCACCAGCGACAGAGGCTGCTTTCCCCACCAACACAACGGCGGCGCGGAGGCACGTGCGACGGCGTGCATGCGCCATGCGACCTGGTTCCATCTGCCATGTTTTGCATTTTCATTAATCTGGTTTTCATGTTATTTTTTAATCTAATTTAATTGTTCTCTTGAGGTCGCAGCGCCCGTCCTCCTCGCCATCTTGGCGGCCAGCGACTTGAGCCTGCTGCATAATGTTGGACCAAGCAGCGGATTGAATGCACTGCTGCATGATCCAGGCATGCGGGATGCTGGCGGCAACCTTCTTCTGAAGATAAAAGAACCAAGCCGGAATATGATAAGCGTGTTGTCACTAATTTTTTACTACATGTTTTGTCATGCATGTGCATGCTTAATTAGCATGATAAGCATGTTGCTGCACGTACGTCACTGGCACATGAGTAGATCGTGCTGGCGTAAGTGTGTGAATCCTTACGACATGAATTATGATGTAATTTTTGTGTACAAAGTTTGGATGAGTTTGTTCATTTTTCTTCTTTTGCTCCGAGTAATTAGGAGTAGCACATGAGATATTACCGCTCACTACACATGACCAGCGATGCGACATGCCTATGATTTTCATCCGCAAAATTACCACACATGAGGAATTATTTGCTTACTACAATAATATTATAAGTAATAAAATTACCACTCATGAGGGAATTATTTTCTTACCACAATGAGAGTTAATTTTATTCCTCCTTAGTCATGAGGAAATTATTTATACATTTTATTGATATTGTTAGTAATAAAATTACCTTGTTCGCAAACCGAACGTCCCGAACTATCTACTGTTGACATGGTTAGAGGGAATATGCTTAACAAAATAATACAAGTAGTAATAAAAAAATTACTATTAGTAATAAAAACTAAGAAAATAATAGTTGCAATAATAATTATCCTGATGGCACCCGCCCACGCCGGTGATTGGCTCACTCAAATTTACCGGTGATAGTCAATTAAGGAATTATTTACTTACTAAAATGTTACTGATAGTAATAAAAAGAGCTTGATCGGTTGCCGGACACGCCGGTGCTAAACTCACGAAAATTTACCGCTTTCATACCAAGAAGGAATTATTTATTTAACTAAATGATACTAATAATAATAAAAATATTCCAACCGACAGACACCGGTGATTAGCTCACTCAAAAATACCACTCACGGGCCATGACACATCTAAACGACCCACACAAACCAAACTGACCCAACTAATCTAACCGCGCGCGCGCCGATCCTCCTCCCAGTCTGGCCGATTGGACCGGCCCCACCCGATCCCTCACGCACAGCTTGGATTTGGTTTGTTTGCCAGGCACTCCCCATGGGTCCGGTCTCTCCCGCTCATGCATGCTGTGGCCCACGTCACCACGTGCGCCGCTCCTAGCTCACGTGTCAACCAGTTCAAGTGACTTGTGCCTGCGGCCTTTTTTTAGCAGCCAATGGCTAGCTGTGCTTTGACTCCATGCCATGCACTTGCGGATGCACCACACATACACGCTACAGATAACACCTTTGTCCACACACGTAACACAATAAATTACAAAATTCTATTAACTTTTGTTTGCAATATTACGTACGATACTAATTAAAACTTGAAAAGAGCATTTCTTTTGTAGGCTTTGTCAATATCTCATCAATATCTTCAACATTTTATCAGTATCATTAAATATTTGACATTATTTTTTTTTTTGTATTTTATTAGTATCTTCAGTATTTTTGTCAACATTTATAGTTTTTGTCAATATATTTAAGTGTTAGTATTTTGTTAGTATCTTCGGTATTTGTCGATATCATTAAAAATTTAATATTATCTACTAGTATTTCTCAGTATATTCTCTAGTATTTCTCGAGTATATTCTCTAGTATTTTGTTATATTCCCTACTAGTATTTCTCAGTATTTTTTTTCTCGGTAGTTGTTAGTACCTTTAATAGTTTGTCGGTATCTTCATGCTTTTTCTTAGTATCTACTAGTATTTCATATCTCAGTGTTTTCCGTCAATATCTTCTAGTAGCATCTAGTCTTTTGTTAGTATTTCTCAGTATTCATATATATTGTTGTTAGTATATCTCGGTGTTTTTTCTGTCCGGTATTTCTCGGTATCTCTAAGTAGTAGTCGGTATCTTGAGTATTTTTCTCCACGATATCTTGTTTATCGGTATCTCGGAAGCGGTATCTCACGAGTATTAGTCGGTATCTCTCGAGTATATTGCTAGTATGTCCGAGTATCTTGTCAATAATTATCGGTAACTTCAAGTATTTTGTCGGTATTCTTAAGAAGTCCGTTTAAGTATTTTGTTAGCATATCAAGTAGTTGTCGGTATCTCCAAGTATATGGCGCGAGGGTGGTACCCAAGTATCATATCCGAGTAGTTGTCGGTATCTCTAAGTATATTACAGCGGATGGTACCCAAGTATCATCCAGTAACATGTAGTAATTTTTTTATTTCAATGTCGAATTTGATTTAGCTTTTCGGTATTCATTATTTCTTTGTACTGTCTCGATATTTCTCTCTACTGTCTCAGTATCTTCTAGTATTCTTTTGTTTCGTTGTTCAGTATAATCATTATATTCAGTAGTTGCTAGTACCTTTAAGTAGTTGTTATTATATTCAAGTATTTTTGTCAGTAACCATCAGTATTTTTTTCTTCAGTATATTGTTTAGTATTTTTTTTATACTATATTGTTCAGTATTTATGGTAGATTGGTACAAGTAAGTATCACCTAGTATAATGCAGTGTCATCCGGTATCATGGAGTATCACCTAGTACATTACCATAGGAATCAGTACCATCCACTAGAGTTTATTATTGTATTCACCCAGTACGTGCAATAATCAACCATAACTATGCAGTACTACTGAAAATACTAATGGAGTATGTTTTGTAGAATACATTATCTATATAGTACAACCCGGTAATAGTATAATCATATTATTCAACAACATTCAGTAATGTGCAACACTTAAAAAAAAACATTCAGTAGTGTGGAAAGCAGGAGCATTCAGTATTTCTTTGAATGGCACCGGCAAGCAGGAGCACGATGGCAAGGAAGGTCGATGCCTTTGTTGTCAATGAAGGGGCCACCGCCGTATCTAGTCATCAGTGGGCATAGGTATCTGAATAATGTTTCGTGAACAATTATTTTCATTATCTGGACACTATCAGTATTCAGATAAGCAGCTGCTGCCTTACCATCTCTTAAAAACGCATCCGACCAGATAGTAAATGATATACTCACAAAATCCTTTACTGACGATGTGCAAAAAAAAAGTTGTTGCTGCTGCTTCTTCAGAGAGGGGAGGGAAGGGAACGGATGGATGTCCACCTGTTGGACATTTCTTCGAATAGCTTGAAGGCGCAGCTGTTGGTGGCTGAGGCTGACTGCGCCTCCTCCAGGGCTATCGACGCAGCTGTGGTGAAGATGCGGAGGTGCAGACCCCGTGCGAGCACAAGCTTAGCCTTGGCGGCCATGGGAGCATATGACCATTGCTGATGAGCTCCATCTTTGTGTCACGGGAGGTGGGGAATTGCACGCAGTAAGAAGATGGCCATGGCTTCCCGCGAGCGCCGGCCGCGGCTGCCCATGAGCGCTGGCCCCGTCCTGCCTATGCATCTACGTCGTGGTGTGGTTTGCTCGTCTGTCACAGAGCTAGCAGAGCACAGCACGGCGTGCGCTAGGGGCTCGACACGGGCAAACGCACCTCTCACGCGCGCGTGTGCAAGCGGGGCGCACAGGCTGGCCGGCTCGGGAACAAAGTAGTTGCTGGAGCAGCCGGCGCCGAGGCTGCGGGCGATGCTTAGCCAGTACCCGGCCGACCAGAGCGGATGCCGGACAGGCGGGGAGCGCGAGGCCGGTGACCTCCCGGCGAGCCGCGGCGGGCGAGACGCTTGCGAGCTCGCGGCTGGAGGCACCCACGGCGCGGCAGAGCGGCGGGCGCAGGGGACGTATGTGGCCATGGCGGGCGGGAGCCAGGGGGCGCACAGGCGGAGGTCCTGCGAGCTCCGCCTACTACAGATGTGATCCGTGAGGGGTGGGGGCGGCGCTGATTTGGATGGCGGCGGACGCTGGGGATCGAGCTCTCATGGGAGTCACGGGGAAGAAAGTCGGCTGGCGCGGTGGGTGAGTAGGATGGATCGGGTGCGCTGGTTAGCTTGGTTGGTGCAGTCGGACCGCTTGTTTGAACGTGTCTTGGTGTAGTATAGTTACGCTACACCTAAAAAGCAATGAAGGTGTAGAATAAGCGTTGCCGCCGTGTATATATATATATATATATATACCACAATATTTATGGCTCTATCAAATAGTACAGCTTTGCGGCAGAGCAAATTGGGAATTAAATCAAAAACTTTGAGATGGTTTTCGAATAGAAAATTAATACACTAGTACAGGATAGAGGTCTATCCCCGTTCACCATGGGCATTTGTCCCAGTTACGTAACGGGGTTACGGTCCCTGGACTAAACATTCTTATTTGTAGCACTAGAACCAGGGGATAAATCTAAGGGTTTGTTCAGGTTTTACACTACACCCGGACAATAATGGAGGGGCTTTTGCATTTTTAGGCGACCACGTGGTCGAGCATTAGTCCGGTCGTAGACACCATCGGGACAAAAATAGGGGGGTTTGCATATTGTACCCGACCACGTGGTCGGATCATTTTGTCGGTTGTTGTCTAGAACCCGGGACAAACAATTGGGGGCTTTTTTTTTTTTTTCTTTGCTCTTTTTTTGGTGTTGATTCATTTTCTTTTAAAATTAAATTGGTTCTCGAATTGATTCTACGATGCTAATGACATGTATCTGGCGCGATTCGAAAAAGTTTCAAATGGATCGATGCATACACAAATAGCGTTAGAACATACATATTTAATATAGTCAAGAGCGAACATTGTGTTTGAACATCACACCATGCATGGCACATTTAGTACAAGAACATCACACCATGCATGGCACATTTAGTACAAGTTCTGAGAGCCATTTAGTTCAAGTTCTAAAAATATGGTAAAAAAGGCTTGTCAAACTTCTGCTTCCTTTTTGGCTTTCTTTTTAGACTTCCTTTCCTACTTCCTTTTCTTTTTCTTCTTCTGACTCTGTCTTCAATCCGGGTTAAAGAAAAAATATTAGTATATACATATATATATGTGTACATATAATAAAAAAAAAATATATTGTGTTATACGTATATAGACGTACGTGAGTTTAACCTTAAGGAAACGTAGAATCCACACTCATTGGTCCCATATGGTTGCCTCGTAGCATACTGTATGAGAAAAGTTTTGTTCTAATTGCCTGCAGCAGTGGAATGTAGCCAGATGAGTTGAAAAGGTATGGTACAGGTAATATGATATTCTCTTTTTCTAAATGCGTGACAAAAAAAGGAACTCACACTATCGAAAAGGATATTTAGAGCATATAACATGGACACCAGAGCACTTGAGATATGAATTTATCCCTAAATAATAAGATAAATGCACAACAGCAAACTTTTACAATAAAAACAGCGACATGCAACCATACCAAAAAGTCCTCATTTACTATTTTATACGATTTTTCTACTAATTACTATGCATTTTATAAGATTCGGCCATAAACATGCATAAAAGGAAAAAAAATCATATAAGACAAGAACGTTTCAGGAAAGTCCCTATTCTTCTCACGAATCCACTAAGTCCAGATCTTAAAGTACTTCTCTCTGGCGTTTTTACCCTGGTAACCCTGGGAGAGAGATCAAATCGTGTTTTCACCCTACTTTAACCTTTGCAACGCAGAGACGGAGGGATCGAGGAGTGGCCGTGGCCTGACCGGCGGGCGGCGTGCTAGATGCGCGGGGACGACAAGGCAGAGGCCGGCGGGATGCGCGGGGCAGAGGCGCTCCCGGCCTGCGCGGGGAAACCCCGGCCTGCCCAGCTACGGCGTACAGGATGCGGCAGCAAACTGCGGCAACAGCAAGCACCCGCGGCGGTGACCAACGGCGGCAGCGCGCAACAGTCCCGGCTCCGGCGAATGTTTCGGGACGGCGACGGCGCACCACTCAGATGGGGCTGGCACTGGGTGGCACTAGCAGGCGGCTGTACCTGGAGCAGGCGGCCGGGGGCTGGCGCGGCGACGGACAATGGCGGCGCACGGCGGATACAGAGTCACAGACTTCAACGGGTTAGCGGAGATCGGCTGTTCCTGATATACCCTCTGCTTAGTCCCGGGTCTAGGCAACGCCCGGGACAATAGTGTCACGCCCGTGGCTGCTGGAGATTATCCAACGACGTGAATCGCACACAGATAGTATGAATCGACGATGAACCCGGCAGGGAAACCCCGCTGCCTTGGTTCGAGTTCTGAAATTTCAGAATGAGGAATAGTTCGATGCCTGACCCGACGATGGGCACTTGGCTTAATATAGACGCGAACACGACTCACGACAATGACAGCTAGGTCCCACTTAACAGATTACATGGACTCGAAACGAAAGTGCGCTAATGCGCTAACCCTGAAAAGATAACACGCCTCACAAGTGCGTCTGTCATACTGTTGCCCGTCCGACAGCTTCACGCCGTGGCTGTGGTCGTGACACCTTCCCCGGCTTGAGATGCTGCTTGCCCCCAAGCTGCTGCAGAAGGAAACCGTTGCCGCAGGACATTGTAGTCTTCCCACGTCTTGACGCTTTCTGGGAAGTGAGTCCAGGTGACTTGAACTTGTGGAATCGCCGCATTGCCCTTCTTGACCAGACGACGATCAACAATGGTAGTCGGTGTAGAGTCCTTGGGCCTCAAATCCCCTGTTTGTCAGCGGTAATGTATCATACCGGGAGAAATCGGGGTAAATGGCTTGAGTTGAGACACATGAAACACCGGGTGAATCATGGCACCCTGTGGCAGTTCCAGTCGATAAGCAACGTTGCCAATCTTCTCCAGCACCTTGTAGGGACCATAGTATTTGAAAGCAAGTTTGGGATATGGACGGTTTGCTACAGTGGACTGAGTGTAGGGTTGTAGCTTTAACAGTACTTGGTCTCCTTCCTGAAACTGACAGTCTATCCTCTTACGATCTGCAAACAACTTCATTCTATTCTGTGCCCGAGCTAAATGACTGCGTAGGGACTCGGATGTAGTGTCACGATCCTCCACTTTATTTGACCCACGGCGGGGTTGGTGCCGGTGGTATAGTAGGGGCTGCTCCCAAATCAGGTTCATAACCAAACAATGCCTTGAAAGGGGAACAACCCAAAGAAGAGTGTAGGGAAGAATTGTACCATAGTTCAGCAAGTGATAACCAGGACTTCCAGGTTGCTGGACTGTCATGCACCGCACATCTCAAATACATCTCCATGCATTGATTCACTCTCTCGGTCTGGCCATCAGACTCTGGATGGTAAGCAGTGGAGAAATGGAGATCCACCTTGTATAACTTGAACAGCTCTTCCCAGAAGTTGCACACAAAAACAGGATCCCTATCTGACACAATTGTCTTGGGTAGCCCATGGAGCTTGACAACATTGTCCAGGAATAGTTGGGCAATAGAACTGGCTGTATAAGGATGTTTGGTAGGAATAAAATGTGCTGATTTAGTGAATCTATCCACTACCACTAAGATGACTGTAAATCCTTGAGACTGAGGGAGACCCTCTACAAAGTCCATGGAGAGATCCTGCCAAATACCAGTAGGGATAGGAAGAGGCTGAAGTAGGCCCCTAGGATGAGTGTTATTGTGCTTAGCTTGTTGGCAAACTGAGCACTGTCTAACAAAAGAGTCCACATCTTGCTTCATATTTTTCCTAGCAAAGTGCCTCTTGACTCTGTAATAGGTAGCTGAGATCCTAGAGTGGCCTCCTACAACACTTGAGTGACAAAGGCGACAATGAGCTTAGTGCGAAGTCTTTGAATTTTGGCCAATCAAATTACGTCATTGATCCCGATCAATCCCTTATCCAAGCTATAACCTTCGGGATCTGGGTTGGATATAGCTAATCTTTGAAACATTTGCTGAGCTTTGGGATCTGTTGTATATGAATTCATGACTTCTTGAATCCATAATGGTTTGACCATGAGAGGCTATGCGGAGAGATAACAAATGAGCTACCCGAGAGATAAAGCATCTGCGGCAACATTTTCTTTCCCTTTTCTGTAAATAATTTTGAAATTGAGTCCCATCAGCCTGGTCATAGCCTTTCTCTGCATCTCGAGTGTAGGTTACGGTCATTTAGATATGATAATGATTTGTGGTCGGTGATAATCACAAATTCATTTCTTTCCAAATAGTGCCTCCATTTTTCAACCCCCATGATAAGAGCTAGGAACTCCTTTTTTAGTAGATGGACAGCTCCTTGTGCTTGGAAGAGAGCTTTACTTAAATAAGCTATAGAGGCGACCATGTTGCATTAAGGCGACACCTACTCCATCCCCACATGCATCTGTCTCCAATGTAAAGGGTTCCTTGAAATTGGGCGGGGCTAAAAATGTGTGCGAGTCATTGCTTGCTTGACAAGTTGGAAAGCTTCTTTGTGCCTCGGCCAGTCCGATGAAAGCTGTTTGGCTCTCAACAGAGCAGTAAGTGGCTTTGTGATGATGCCAAAACCTTTAACAAACCTCCTGTAATACCCTGTAAGACCCAAAAATCCCCTGAGCTCAGTAACATTGGTGGGCACTGGCCACCTTAGCATAGCTTCAATCTTTGTATTATCAATTGCTACTCCACTATCGGAGATAATGTGGCCCAAGTATTCAAGAGATGTTTTGGCAAATGAACATTTGCTAGTTTTCAAATAAAACTGGTGCTCCCTCAATGCTTGCAAGACTTATGCGATATGAGACATGTGTGCTTCCATAGAATGACTATATATGAGAATATCATCTAGGAAGACTAAAACAAATTTTTAGGAGGAAAGGCCGGAGAATATGATTCATGATACACTTGAAAGGTTGCAGGTGCATTTGTTAATCCAAAGGGCATCACCTTAAACTCATAATGGCCTTGGTGAGTCTTAAAAGCGATCTTGTGCTCATCTGTCTCCTTCATTACGACTGGTGGTATCCGGCTCTAAGATCGGTTTAGTGAAGAATTTGGAACTTTGACGATTCATCCAAGATCTCCTCCAATATTGGCATTGGGAATCTATTCTTGATTGTCATATCATTTAATTTCACGTAATCTACACAAAATCTCCGGGGAGCCATCTTTTTTTTTTTTTTTTTGACTAAGAACCTTTGGAGAAGCAAAAGGGCTATTGCTTTGAGTAATCAAGCCGACTTGTAACTTGATTCACGTACTTGGCTTTCAATTTCATTTTTGTGCAGAGGTGAATAATGGTAAGGTTTTGAGTTAACTGGGACAGATCCGGGGAATAATGGTATGGAATGATCATACACCCTAGAAGGAGGCAGTACCTTGGGTTCAGAAAACACATCCTGAAATTCTATGAGCACCTGGCCAAGTGGTTCAGCTCCTTGGTTCAGAGTTGGTTCCACAGATTGCTCTGATGTTGGCAGGGACTGGACCAAAGCATAGGCCCATATATCATTTCCTCCGGTGATTTAAATACTTTACTTGCCGACATGGCAGTGAGCACTGGTGTGGTTGGTAGAACCCCTTGTAAATGTATCTGCCTGCCTTGTTCCTCAAAACCCATGGTGTATTTTGCCCAGTCAAACTGTATTGGGCTATTTTGAGTAAGCCAATCAAATCCCAAAATAGCATCATAGGGGTTCATGTCCAGGACAATCATATCATAGCACATTGTGTGCCCTTGGCAGTACCACTGTAACTTGGAGACTTTCTTGTTGGTTATTAACACCTCCCCATTTGCTAGTTTCACTCTCTTAGCTGGTATAGCCTCTGTTTGTAGTTGTGCAGTATCCACAAACTGTTGACTGATGAAACTATGTGAGCTGCCACTATCAATCAGAATCAGCATTGTTTTATCTTTAACTTTTGTTTTGAGCTTCATGCATTTGAGTGTCGGCTCTGACGAGCATTGACGAGATAATTCCCCAAGCTCTTCATTCTAAAGATCTTCAACGGCCAGTTCATTGAGTACTTCATCAGGTAACTCCCTGTCCAGATCATTCACAGTCATTGCATTAGCCTGTGTTTTGTTTCTTTTGGGGCAAACCTCCATATGACCAGGGACATATTTTTCACCACAAGTGTAGCATAACCCATTAGCCCTCCTGTAATCCCTTAATTGCCTGTCCCTCCAATTCAAATTAGATTGTACTGGAGCTTTGAGCTCCTGCTTGCCCTTGTCAAAATGTCTGAATTGATTTGGATACTTGTGCTGCCTTGCTTTTGCTCTGTCGACCACCCCTTGCTTTGGATCTTGGCAATAATGGAAGCCTTCAACACTTTGTAGGTGGTTGTTGAGGTTCCACCACTGCTCTTAGTTCCTCCTTGAGCCCCTTGATGTCTTTGTGTGGTGAAGAACAAATCATCATATTGGGAGTTATGCATAGTGATTTGATAGTGGAGTGCACGAAACTTAGCGATGTAGTCCTCCGGCTCGATCTGCCCGACTCCGGCCCGGTCGGTAAGAGCACATCGAAAGTCATCAGAGCCAAATTCTTCTTCCACCTTAGAGCAGAAATGTTCCCAATTTCTGAATGTGTGTCTTGTTGCTTGTAAGACTGGTACCACTGTGCAGCTTTACCCTCAAAGTGAATTCTTGCTGCTGTGATTCTCATACCATCTGGAATTTGATTTAAGGCAAAGTACCCTTCACAGTTGTCTTTCCAGATCTTTGGATGGGTGCCATCAAATTTTGGAAACTGTATCTTGGGTAGAAGGTGAGGTGGATAGGAGTTTGGGTCTTGCTCCCTTACGGAATGAGCACGTGGGTCAGCAGGCCTATGCCTATGTCGACGATGGCCACCTTGGCCTCCTTGGTCAGCAAACACATTGGTGAATTCAGGATGATTCTCCACCATGGAAGACTAACTGCCAGACCCCTCTTCATTGAAACCTGCTTCAAGATCAAAATGTCTTACTGTCAATTGTGCCACTGCTACACCATTGGATCGCACTTGAGCAGCGATACGTTGTTGTTCAGCTATAAAATCATCCATTGCCGTTGAACTGAGATCCATCTGTTGCTTGAGCTGAGTTTGTTGGATCCCAATGTCATGCACTCTGGTAATCAGCAGATCGAATTGCTCCATGACTCTATCCATGAATTGTTTGCTCATCTTCATTGCTTCGAGACATGGCCTCAAGCAGGATCTTAGTTTGCTTCGATGGTCCGACGGGCGCCACACCGACAAATTTGTTGAAATCCGGGAAACACGCAATGGCGGTTGGTGCGGACCTCCCGTGTACTCGCTTGTTTCCCCTTAACACCGCCGCCCGAGATCGAGGAACGAGCCTTGGAATTTCACGTAAGGACTTGCCTCACAACCCGAGCTCGGGGCGATCTCCCACCAACGCCACCGATCGGAGTCACCGACAACGATTAAGGGATTTTACGTGAGGACAAGTGCCCCACAACCCCGGGCTGTCGCGATCGATCCGTGTCCCGATGAACTAGGACAAATTCATCACCGAGTCACCGACAATTCTGATATTTTACGTGAGAACAAGCGCCTCACAACCCTCACCGCCCGCGATCGATCGTGGAAAAGTGGATGAAGCGAACACGCCGCCTAACACCGCCAACAACGAAAGCGGACCAGGCGAGACAAGGCTTGCGAGATCCGGTGGATGGAATTACGGTAGCCGGTTAGGCGTGTGCGGATTACTCGGACCACCGCGTCCTACCAAAGTGAACCCAACCGGAGCCGTTTGGATGCGGCGCAAAAAGCGATGAACACCAAAGCGCGGGGCGATGGAGAACTTGAGTCGAACACGTGAAGTACGGCGTGGAAGGCGGGTAGGGATGGGTGGGTAGCGTCACGAGGAACCGGGTTGCCGCGAGAATGAAGTATAAATCGACGAGAAGACGAAGCTCGACGAAGTCCGCCGCGGTGTTCGCTGCGCGGCGCTGAAAAACGCCGCGCCGCCGATGCCGGAGCTCGCGAATCCCGCCGCGCCCGCCGAAACGCCGAATCCGATACCACTGTCGCGCCCGTGGCGGCCGGAGATTATCCAACGACGTGAATCGCACACGATAGTATGAATCGACGATGAACCCGGCGGGAAACCCCACTGCCTTGGTTCGAGTTTTGAAATTTCAGAATGAGGAATAGTTCGATGCCCGACCCGGCGATGGGCACTTGGCTTAATACTGACGCGAACACGACTCACGACAATGACGGCTAGGTCCCACTTAACAGTTACATGGACTCAAAAACGTTGTCGGGGACCAAAATATTGGGCCCCGAGACATTCTCATGATAATGAGAAACCGTCGGCCCATCTTGACCCAAAGAAACCTCGGCCGCCATTACCCCAATACGAAGAACGGCCTAGACGATCAAGGGCGGGGCCGGGGAGCCATGGCGACCAACGAAGGCGACGGCGGCCCACAAGCGGCCCACCGAAGTCATCATGATGAAGGACGCCGAAAGTGCGATACTAAGGCCCAATTGATAAGCCCGTCCACGACCGGCTTGTCCTCCTCCATGACCAAGCCTTCTATTAGGAGCAATTACGCTCGGGAAGGGCAGGTCGAGGAACTTCACGAATCGAAGAACCGGGGCGCCTCATGATAACGGGGCTTGTCAACTCAAGCCTCGGACATCGCTCAATCTCCGTCTCGCCCGAGGACAACCCTCGGGGCGCTTGGACAACCCTTCTGACCAGAGGATGGCCTGGCTAGCCACCCTCGGGGAGTACAAACTCCGCCCGCCCGAGGGAGACCAGCTCTCGATCTTCGGGTAAGGCAGCCTAACCATTTCGCCCACTGCCCCCCGGGCGTGGAAGGTCCGTCCAAGGAAGGGAACAACTGCATTCAATGCGGTCACACAACGGCGATGTGTCGAGGCCATCGATTATGCCCGGTCAAATCGACACGCCAAATCCCTCCCCAATCAAGCGGCGGGACACAAAAGGCGTGCGGTGGCGCGTACACCGCGACCGCGGGGAAATCGGGGAACCTTTGTTCATTTCCCGGGACAACGCTAAGGCGCCCGTTGGGCGGACCCTCGGGCACACTACGCGTCACCGCCAACCTTCACGGGGCGCCCCTCGCCATGCGGACTATGAGGGGCGCCTCCACGAGGCCCAGCGGGGGTTGCATCGAGGGTAACACGATATGCCGGATCGGGGCGTGCCATCATCCAAGCCCCTGGCGGGGCGTCAACCCTCGGCAGCGCACATGCAACGTGCAACCTCGGGAATTAGCCACCTAAGCACCTACCGATGTAAAATGTTACCACCTCCTTCCCACTATAAAAGGAGAAGCAATACCCCATTAGCGGGGGGAGGGGCGAGGGGACCAACCAGCGGTTAGAACTAGACCACCACCATACCCGCGATCGCCCAGGCTTGAGACCAAGCGCCTCTCCCTTGCAACCGCTTGTAAATCCCCTCACTGCGAGCTCTCACCCCTGTGAGCACGAGGGTAACACGAGCGGGGCGCACCACCTGTGGACATAGGGCCTGTTGGCTGAACGGGGATAAACCCGGCGTGTCGGTGTCGGATCTCGCGCTTCGCCATCGAGGGGAAGGGGCGCCGCGGCACATAAATACTTTATTACCCGGCTCCGGAGCACCGCTCTCTCGAGGGAAGCGCCGGCGGTTAAGCGGCGCCCGGTAGAGGCGCGCCGTCGCAATCTACCTCTCCATCAACCCTCATGGCGTTTTTCGCCCATATTTCCGCCCCATTTGGGCGCGAGCTCAGCGGAACACCATTGTTCTTGAGCGTTGGGGTTCGTCACTCTTAACCACAACTACGAGGCGCGTCTCACGCCACATGATAGCGGTGGAAAGGAGGCGGCGTCCCCACCACGGGCGTGGCCATCATCATGGTCGTCGGCGCCAAAGGCGGGCAAGGGGCGGACACGCCCCGGCGCGGAGACGCGAGCTCGCGATGGACTTTGAGCCTGAAGACACGCTTCCGGCGTCAACCCGCGGCAGGGCCCGTAAAAGTCCCTGACGGGGTAGATCTATCTCCGCGACGCCGCGGGCGGGGAGGCCCCTGAACCCCAACCGGCGGGAGGGCGATCCAGTCATTCTGGAAGGAGTCCTGTGAACCCACGCAGCGGAAACCTTGGTCGAAGCCTTCGCAAGGAGGGCACGGGAAAGGCCTCTGTCGTCCCACGGAGCGCTACCCCGGGCGAGTACGGACGAGTATTTCTACGAGAGGATGTTACCGGACCCCGGCCCCGCTCCACAACCTCGGGATGAGGGGCACGGTATCGAAACTGAGAGGAGTCCATCTACCGACCGGAGAACCGCAACTTCCTCCCCTCGCGTTCGCCCCGGAGGAGACGACGAGGACGACTACTACGACCCCACGGGAATGGTAGTCACTCCAAAGCAAGATGGCCATCTCACCAAACGCTCCCGACGAGGAAGGGGGCAGCGCCTCTGACGCTTTGACGGCGCCAAGCGAAAAATCATCGGCGAGGAGGTCCACAAGTTGTTAGAAGCCAAGTTCATAAAGGAGGTATCCCACCCGAGTTGTTAGCTAATCCCAGTATTAATAGAGAAAAAAAAGAATGGGAAATGGCGGATGTGTGTGGACTACACTAGTCTCAACAAAGCATGTCCGAAAGTTCCTTTTCCTTTGCCTCGAATCGACCAAATTGTCGACTCCACTGCTGGCGTCTCGCGAAACTCTATCTTTTCTTGATGCGTACTCGGGTTACCATCAAATCAAAATGAAAAAGTCCGACCAGCTCGCGAATTCCTTCATCACACCCTTCGGGATGTATTGCTACCTCACAATGCCCTTTGGGTTGAGGAACGCTGGGGCAACCTACCAGCGGTGCATGCAAATCATCTTCGGAGAACTCATTGGGAGAATCGTGGAGGCCTACGCCGATGACATAGTGGTAAAATCCAAGAAAACAACCGTCCTCGTGAGGGACCTCGGGAAACCTTCGAGTGTTTAAACAAGAAGGGAGTCAAACTCAACCCCGAGAAGTGCGTATTCGGAGTCCCCCGAGGAATGCTGTTGGGCTTCATTGTCTCCCAACGAGGCATTGAAGCAAACCCGACCAAGGTGGACGCAATCACCAACATGGGTCCGATCCGAGACCTCAAGGGAATCCGGAAGGTCATGGGCTGCCTTGGCTTCATTAAGCGGCGAGGTTTATCTCACGCCTCGGGGAAAGGGGCCTCCCCTTTACCGGCTCCTTCGCAAATCCGAGCACTTTACGGACCCCCGAGGCCGAAGAAGCCCTCGGCAACCTCAAGAAGCTCCTAACAAATCCTCCGGTCCTAGTACCGCCAAACCCAGGAGAGACCTTGCTCTTATACATAACTGCCACTACTCAGGTGGTCAGCGCGGTGGTCGTAGTCGAGCATCGGGAAGAGGGGCACACGCTCTCAGTGCAGCGCCCTGTCTACTTCATCAGTGAAGTGCTTTCCGACACCAAGACAAGGTATTCGCAGATGCAGAAACTATTGTACGCCATCGTACTAACACGAAGGAAACTTTGCCATTACTTCCTCGCGCACCCCGTTGCCGTGGTATCCTCGTTCCCCCTCGGGGAAATACTCCAAAACCGAGAGGCCACGGGAAGAGTGGCGAAGTGGGCGGTGGAGCTCATGGGTGAGACAATCTCTTTCCTACCACGCAAGGCAATCAAGTCCCAAGTGCTAGCCGACTTTGTGGCCGAGTGGACCGACACACAGCTACCCTCGGCCCCAATCCAAGCCGAAGTGCTGGACCATGTACTTCGACGGGTCCATGATGAAGACAGGTGCGGGGGCTGGATTACTCCTCATCTCGCCCCTCGGGGTTCACATAAGGTATGCCATCCGACCGCATTTCCCGCCTCCAACAACGCCGCGCATCACGAGGCGCCGTCAACGGTCTCCTGGATCGCGGCACCCTCGGGATCCGGCGGTTGGAAACCGGGGGATTCGCATTGGTCATCGACCAAGTCATGAAGGCCTCGGCGTGCCACGACCGAAGATGGAAGCATACCGTTGAGAAGTTCGCAAACTAGAAGAGAAGTTCCATGGGCTCGAGCACAAGCATACGCCCGAAGCGTTATAATGAGGCCGCGGATGAGCTCGCCAAGGTAGAGGGACCCGAGGTACTGTTCCCCGAACGTACTCACCCTAGATCTCGATGAACCCTCGGTAAGATACGCCCCTCGGAAATATCCCTCGGGGCTCAAGGAGAGGCACGACCAGGTCAAGCAATGCCCGAGGCAATGGCGATCGACCTTGTCCCTAACCGAGAAAGCCGCCGCTAGAGTACCTCACCCGAGGTGAACTACCCGAGATAAGACCGAAACACGCCGCTTAGCCCCGGCGGGCCAAATCCTTTGCGCTAATCGGAAAAAGAGAACTCTGAGTAAAAGGAGCCTCGGGAGTATACATGCGGTGCATACCCTCGCGAGGGAAAAGAATTACTCGAAGACACCCACCAAGGGAATGCGGTCATCACGCCCCCAGGGACCCTCGTGGGCAGCAAAGTCTTCGAGACAAGGCTTCTATCGGCCCTCGGCGGAGAAGACGCTTGAATCAAATCGTGGCGCACTGCAAAGGTGCCGCTTCTGCCGAAGAAGACACATCTCCCCGGCAAGCCCTCCAAACCATACCCACCGACATGGCCGCTTGCGGTATGGGGCTGGACATGATTGGTCCTCGCAAAGGGCGCCCCCGAGGACACACACACGCCCCGGTCGCCATCGACAAATTCTCCAAGTGGATTGAAGCCCGAGCCGTGGTCAACCCTCGGTCGAAAAAACGGTGAAGTTCTTTACGAACATCATCTCCCGTTTCGGGGTCCCAAATTCTATCATCACGCACAATGGGACCAACCGTGGGGAAAAAATTTACGGACTTTTGTGGCGACTACGGCATCGGGGTTGATACCTCGGCCATAGCCCATCCGAAGACCAATGGCGGGTGGAGCAGCGCCAACGGCATGATCTTGCAAGGACTCAAACCGAGAATCTTCGGTCAATTAAACCAACTAGGGAGAAGGTGGTACCAGGAGCTTCCATCGGTCTTATGGAGCCTTCGACGACGGCGAAGAGCGAGCCACGAGGCTTCACCCCTTTCTTCTGGTCTCACGGGGGGCGAGGCTATCTTGCCCTCCGACGCCGAATCTACGGATCTCCGAGGCTCAGGAGCCTACACTCGAGCGAGCAACCCGGCTAGCAAAGGCGGGGACTCCATCGACCAAGCCGATGAAGCCCGAGATGTCGTTGCTACACTCCGCAAGATATCGCGAGCGCCGGAAATACCATGCCCGGCGTATGAAGCCTCGGGGAATTCCAAGTTAAGATCCTTACTCAAGGGTGAGGCGGGACAACAAAGGGCGCCCGCAAGTTGGCGCCACCATGGGAAGGCCATATTTCATCGCCCCGAATACTAAGGCCCGGAACATACAAGCTCAAGAACGAGAAGGGGGTCGAGGTCTACTCCAACGCGTGGAACATAGAACAGCTAATTCGCTTCTATCCTTAAACTTGCACGAAAGTGAACACTTGTGTTTTTCTTTTCTTTTTCGCTCAATAAAAGATCGGCATCTTTTTTGAAAAGGCTTTTGTGCAAACTTCAAAGGGAGTCTTGGCCTTGTCGGCACAAGGCAAAAACTCCCTCGGGGCTACCTGGGACCCCCTCGAGGGGGACCCCTTCCTCCTCAATCTTTTCTTGTTTTTTGAGACTTTTTCAGCAAAAAAAAGTTTTTCTTACGTTCTTTTCGATCAACGGTTTAAGGCTGCGAAGGTCGCATACGCCCGAGAATCCCGAGATAAGATAATCTAACTAAGCGGGGCATCCCCGAGGCACCGTGCCTATTATCTTACGAGAGAGAAGTCCCGGGCGAAGTAGCATATTCATATGGGGACGCGCCGAGGCACTCATACTCACTACATCGCCCGGCGGAGAAGGCAAGCGGCCGGGCCACCCAAGAAACCACGAGATCCGAGGGATACGACACCTTCACATACGCCGGCCCGGGCCTAGGCCCGCGTGGCATTACTCATGTTCATAATAATCTTTCTTACGGTTTTACATGATTAATGCAAAGGAGTCGGCGGCCCGAGCCTCATCCATGGCGGCGTCGGCGGTGGCGGCATCTTCGAGAGACGCCACCTCGGGGGAGCGTTGGCCCGATCGGCGTGGCGTCCTCGGGCGGCATCCAAAGATCTCCGTATCCGCCTCATAGGTGGACTCTATGGGGAGTACGGGGCACACCTCATCTTCGAAGCCTTGAGGCCAACAAGATCAGCGGCTTCCTCCCGCGAGTCGTACAACTCCTTGGTCTGGCGGGCGTCGGCGGCGGCCTTATTAGCGGGTCTGTCTTCATCATCGAGCCGAGGAAGAAGTCGTCGCGCGACATTCATCGGCACCTCGGGCGAGGCCTCCTTGAAGTGCGACGCAAACACCGCCATACAAGTCCCAAGACCGTCCCCGAAGCATTCCGGCTCGGGCCGAAGGAATCCGCCGACGGCGCTCAAGCGGTACGGGCCGAGGGCCCGACCTCCGAGTTATCTGCCCCAAAGCGTCGGACGGTCGACAGGGGCTTCCTCCAGCTCTGGTGTGACTTTTTGCTCCTGATCCGGCCAGCGAAGCGAGTGTAGCCCCCGCGGCGTTCACGGCCTCGGTCGACCTTCTCCGCCTCGACAACAACCACAACATCGGCTCCGGCTGGCACAAAGGGGAGTAAAGGGAGGAGGACATACCGAAGGAAGGGAACAAACCTTGCACTTCAATTGCCAACCCAAAGATCTCGTTGTGTGCTCGGCGGCGGCGATTGAGCTGGCTCTTCTCCTTCCGAAGGGCCTCCCCTCGGACACCAACTCCCCGATCGGGTATTGAGCATCGCACATCTACGCTTGCTTCTTTGCTTCCTCACGGGCCCGGTCCGCTCGTCGTTAGCCTCCCCCCGGGACTAAGAGGGGCTGCCAGCGCATCCTCGAAGTCCCGGGTCATCCGAGCCATCTCGGCCGCCGCCCCTGCCGGGCTCAAACTTTGGCCGTCGCGACTCCCGTCACGGGGTCCTCCACCGGGACTCCCTCTCCTCGGCCCAGTTGTGGCGGGGACGTCTCACTTTGGGCTGGATTAAGCGGACCGAGTCGACCAAGGGCATCCTAGTTCGTAACATTCGGCGGAGGAGCGGGGACTTCTCCGCCAGCGCCCGAAGGCTCTACAACAAGGACATCCAAATCACTACACAAGTGAGCAGAAGCTCGACAAAAAACTACAACAACAGATTACTCACCGCGTCGGCCGACCAAGCGGCCGTGATCGTCTCCCCAAGCTTCGCGGGCCGTCCGCCACCCACCGGCGGATACGCTCGCCGTGAGTCCTCCACGCCATGACCTCGGGGACGGTCGTCGATCACCATGGCGGCCGGCCCCGGTGAAAGGTCCCTTGTGGTTTTGGTAATTGAGTGTCAACCTTAGGTGAACTAATATGTGTGATTGAGATAATACACAGGAAATTAGTTCACACATGTGATGATGCAATGAAGGAGCTTATTGCATATGAAACATGACATGGAGTCATGTGACCAGGTGGTGAAGATCAAGACAAAGGCTTGGCTTGATGGACCGGTTGCAAAGTGTGAAGGGCAAGTCATCGGACTTGGCGCCCGATGGACCACGCAACGGCGAAAGAGCAAGTGAGGTCAAGATCGATGGACCAAGAAGGTCATGTGATGATATGAAATGGATCATATCATTCTTGATCGTGTTGGTGCATGTGTTGCATCGACACTTGAAGATGAAGCGGAATGGAAATGCGCAAGGCAAAGGTATAACCAATAGGGCATTTCATTTCGCCGGTCATTGGAGCTTAGAGAAGTTTATGACCGGGTTTAGGATAGATGGCCGTACTATCAAGAGGGGCAAACTTGTTTGCATATCGGTCATCTAGTGCCACTTGTGCGATCTAACTGCGGCGTGTTAGGATCGAGTGGCGTGACAAGAGCTAACCCGGCCTTTGAAATGATTGTGAAAATGCTAACACACTTGCACATGGTGATGTACACTTGGTGGTGTTGGCACATTTGCAAAAGGCGGCGATTGCGAGGGTTGAGTTGGGTTTGGGAACCGGCTCATCCTCCCGCCGAGCTTGCGAGGCGGGCGGATTCGCGCTTTCGTGAAAATGAGATGCATATTTTCTATTGCGCCCGGATGCAAGTTGGAGATGAAAACATGCTATTCCTCGTGCTCAAGTTTGGTATACTTGATGGGTAGTATGTCGAAGAGAAGGCGTCGGTGTTTCGATGGAGTTTTATTTGAAAAGCGGTGGCCGGACGCGACCGGCCGGAAGGCGTTATACGGCCGGGCCGCTCCGGTGGAGTGCGTCTGGCGAGAGCTCGCAGGCCGATTCCACGGACGCGTCGACGGAAGCTGGACGGGCAGCGGTCTTGGCCGGAGCGTCGGCGCGGACGCTGGAGGAGGAAGGGTGCCGTTGTGGGCCCGAGGCTTGTACGTAGTGATGGAGCGGCGGCCGGACCCGCGGCTGGACGACTCGGTGGTGAGTCCTCGGCCGGTCCCCGTGCTCGGAAAGCGTGGTTTGAAGCACCAACGGCTCTATTTTGGATGGAGCCTATTTATACTTGCCTTGGTCGGCCATGGCGGCTTTGCCGGAGCACATTCCGGCCTTGGTGGCTTGTATTGTGGTGCTTGAGAGCCCTCCCACTCACATATGCTTGATATCGCTCATCCGATTGAGTGAGAGATCGAGTTCTAGTGCGTTGCTTTGAGAGATTGCATCGTGTGGCACTAGGTGTTCGTGTTGCAAGCCGGTGTGCTTGTTTCTCTTGGAGGTTGCCACCTCCTAGACGGCTTTGGTGGCAAGAGGCTTCGTGAAAGCACGCAAGGAAGCTTGTGCGGTGCTCGAAGAAGAGATTGTGAGAGGTTGGTGCTCACCTCGCGGGGATCGTGAAGAGCAACTCTAGTGGAGCGTGTCATTGAGCTACCACACTTGTGTGTGGGTTCACACGGTACCCTCGAGGGGATTGGCTAGAGAACTCACAATCGTTGTGAGTGTCTCGTCGAGCTCCCATTTGTGGGATTTGGCACTGGCCATTAAGCTTGAGAATCATCACCGGGTGATTCGCCAAAACGTGGAACCACTAAAGTGTTGGTCGACACAACGAGGAGTAGGGGAAGTTGGCAAGCTTCCCGAGACCTCGGTAAAAAATCACCTGTCATCTTGTGTCCACACTTCGCGGTGGTTTGCATTCTCTTGATCATAAGCTTTGTTCTTACATACATATATATATTGTGCTTGTGCTTGAGTAGAGTAGTTGTAACTATCTAGCTTGTGTAGCTTGATTAGTTACTTTGCTTAGCTTGTGTAGCTAGATAATTTGAGCCTTTGGGTTAGGCGTGTGTTGCCTTGTCCATTGTGCATCTAGTGAGCTTAGGGGCTTTGTGCTTGCGCTTACTAGAATTGTGTAGGAGCTCCCTTGTGGTTGAAGTACTAGTGCTTAGGTTTGTGTGACCTTGCATTAGAATTGATTAGGAGCTCAAGCTAGGCTTGTCACCTCACCTTTCTTGTGTAGGATCTTTTGTGAGGTGATTTAGAGTCTTAGTTAGAGGGGTGAAGTCTTGGCTAGACCGATAAGTTTAATTCCGCATTTGTTTCGGTTAGCCGGTGCGATTAGTTTTTAAAAGGAACTATTCACCCCCCCTCTAGTCCCCATCTCGACCCTTCACGTGGTATCAGAGCCATGGTCTCTCATTTAGTGGTCTTAACCGACCCGAGAGGATGGAAACTAGAGGGTTTAGTGATGCTTGTTTGAGTGACACACATATATTTGATGGCACACACTTTGCATGGTGGAAACACCATATGCTTGATCATTTTCGTGCCATGGGACCTAAGGTTTGGTGGGTTGTCACTAGTGGTCTCACCGGTGTCTTGGACCATAGAAATCTAACCAAAGCTCAAAGGTCATTATATGAACTTGATGCACATGCATATCTTTTTTCTAATGAATTCCTTGAGACTTGAAGATTTTGACAAGGTGAACCATGAGGGATCCGCACATGAGGTGTGGGAATCCATCAAGCACACCTTCGGCCATGCCTCCACTTGGGATGATGGCAAGGTTGAGGATGAGGCGCCAAAGGTGATGGTACATGTGGATGTTGAGCAAGATTGCTCCACCTCATGGTCAAGTGAAGATGATGATCGAACTACCACAAGTTCACTTGACGTGGTTGATGATGATGCCTCAAGTGATGCAAGTGATGATTCTACCTCAAGCACACTTGAAGGCAATGTTGATGGTTCATGCTTGGTTGATGATGCTACTATAAGTCCATCCACTACATCAACATATTGTCTTATGTCACTAGGTGACACAAAGGTATCAAATGGCAATGTGATTGATCATGTTGATTCTTATGATGAGCTTGTTAGTAGACTTGCTAGCATGACCATGTCTTTAGAAAATGAGAAAGCTAAATCTTTAAACTTGGAAAATGAAAACTCATTTCTAAAGAAAACATGTGAACAATAAGAGCATCTACTTTATGTTACTACTTGTTCACATGAAGTGCTAAAATTGGCTCATGAGGAACTTAGTGTTACTCATGATAACTTGGTACAAGACCATGCTTTTCTCACTAAGAAGTTTTCAAATGAAAAATCTAAAACTAGTGAGAGCTCATCACTTGGGTCAATTGATCAATCACATATTTGTACTAACCCTTGTGATGTAGGCAAGAAGCATGTATCCACCTCTTGTGATGATTTACTTGCCATGCCATGTTCTTCTACTTTTAGATGATTGTTCTACTTCTATGTCGTGTGAGACTAACCTTTTGAAGGAGAACAATAAGCTCAAAAAAGAGAATTGAAGAATTTGCTTGCCAAGCTACAAAGGTGCTACAACTCACAAGTCACCTTTGAGCACATATTGAAGACTCAAAGAAGCTATGGCAAGAGGCATGGGCTTGGATTCAAGGGTGGATTGACCAAGGATGAAAGAAAGAAGAAAAGTAAAGAGGCCAAGAAGATAGAAAAGCTATCTCATGTCATGTGCTATCAATGCCATGAAATGGGACACTTTGCAAAGGCTTGTCCAAATAAAGAAAAGCTCAAGTTGAAGCAACAAGATGAGCCTCAACCGAAGCCCCAAGATCAAGTCAAGATCAACCATGAAGCTAAAGTTGATGACTTGAAGATTAAGAAGAAAAACAAGAAGGGGAGGAAGAGCTTATGCAAGGCATCCAACTCATATTCAAGATTCCAAGATAGTAAGCAAGAATCAAGTTGAGAAAAGAGACTTGGCTCACATCAAGTGCCATAGTTGTGATAAATTGGGCCACCTAGCTTCGGGTTGTCCACACAAGCTTGAGAAGAAGGCTCAAGCAAACAAGATGAAGCAAGGCAAGAAGGAGCATCACATGAGCAAGAAAGAAAAGGCTCAACAAAAGAGAAGATGCTACTTATGCTCGGGAAAGGGGACACATGGCTCATTCATGTCCCCTAGGTAACGATTCTAAGCCTAGTTCAATTGATGATGATCTTGTGCTTAGAAAGGATGACAATGGTACCTCCTTGATTACTATTGCAAAACATCCCGCTACTCATACTAAGGCTTTGCCTAAGTATGTTGCACCTAACTTGAGAGGACCCAAACAAGTTTGGGTACCATCAAAAAGTGGATGAATGTTTGTAGGTACCATGGCATTGGAGGCTTGATTCAATCGTATTCACATTGTTCATTATTTCATTGAGTCAAAGTAATGAAGCTTAGTGCTATTCTTATCCCAATGCCAAGTCAAGAAAAGTGAAGTCCAAATGAGCTACAACATACAAGTGCAAACTCAAGTTGTGGTGGTTTATTAGAAATATTTGATGGCTTGCAAATATTTTAGTTGAAGCTTGTTATTTGATGATCATGAGCTACAAAGGTATACTTCTAGTTGATCACACATATTTGGGTGCATATGAGTTGATTGAATTGGATATATATGCATATGTTGCTTGCTATGAGATGATTCAATGGATTAAATGCCTAGTAGTCAAATTTGAGTTGGTTTGAATGGATATGATCATGAGATGACTCTTAGTATGTGATTTCAATTGATAAATGTCTTGTGATGGTATTCAAACAAGTTGGCATCAAATTTGATTCAAATTGTTGAAGCATAGCTCAATTGCTCAAATCTGTCCCACTATTACAAAATCTGAGTGAGCTGTGATCTTAGCCATATTTGGATGATCAAATCTTATTGGAATGGCTTGAAATTTGATATGCATGCTCTATACTTATGGTACAAGATGCTTTGTATGTTGGGGGAGCGGCAGGTTTGCCCACCCCTACGGTCGGCCTCAAGAATCTCAAGCAAAGGCGGAAGACGATTCCTGTATGACTGCCAGGATTCGCCCTCCCCGGAGTGCCGAAGGCCAAGGGTTTCGCACGCGACGCGGCATCGGGTTCACGATGCGGGCGAAGGCGTCCGCATTCGCCCCCCTGGATGAATGTTGGGCCATTCGCCGGCCCAATCTCTGTAGGAGGCTACGCGAAGCGAAAGCGCCGGCATCCGCCGATGTCGCCGGATGTCAGGGCCTTGGCCCTGTCACCACCGTTAGGAAGGCTGCGGCAAGCTAAAGCGTTGGTGTTCGGGTGAAGAAGCCGGTTGAGAAAGCTTTCGCTTCACGGGTCACGGGAGGAGCGCGACGGGCGAAGGTGTTTGCTTTCGGGCAAGAGTGCTTGCATTCGTTCAGGTATCGAGGAACAAATCGGCGGCTTACAAAACGTTCGGCAAAGTGCGATGAGGGCGCGCCAAAACACCGGTAGTTCTCGGGACCGTGGTGAAGGCCCCTCGATTCGGTTCAGTGGCCTAAAGCGGGCACTTTCGGTCACCGGCCTGGAAGGGCTTGAGGTCGAGGGCTTTACTTGCTTTGTCTTGCGGTGTGCTGATGTTGCCGTGCGGTGGCGGCCCCGAGAGTGGGGCCGGGATCACAGAGCCGGGAAATACCATTCGCCCCTCACGCCGCCGGCCGAAGAAGTGGAACCTAGGGTTGGTAGAAGGGTAAAATTGGAATTGTAGTAGTCTACGGACTATAAAATGACCCCCAAAGGGGCCTTGTAAGAAGATAGAAAAATTGATAGAAGCGGTGTTCCGCACTTACATACATCCCGGTGTATTGAGATTAGCCTAGTTGAGTGATTCGTCCTTCCAGGGGTAGCCCGCCGGGGCCACACCAACATTGGCGCCCACCGTGGTTGTGCGGGCAACCCATGGCTCCAACACGCGGGAGGCCTAAAAGCGGCAAAGAACGGCTCCGGTGTGGACCCCCCCGGGCGGATCCATCTTCGGATCCTCCGGGTGGAGGTCACACGCCGCCCCAGGCCAAGGCGCGCGGAGGACGCCACGGGTCCGGGGCCCCGACCGACCAGGGACTTCCCGAGGGAGGCTCCGACCCTCCGGAAAGATGAAGACAACGCCGACGGCGACAATCGCGCAGCAGGATCATCAGGCACCGTGTAATGAACAAGAAGAGCGGGCAAGGCCGATTCAAGAGTTGAGCCTTAGACAAGCCGAGCTTAGGGAACTAAGGGCTCGAAAAGAGGCAATGATGAGAGGCGATGCAGCCCGGGAAGAGAGGATTCGGCTAGGGAGCGGCGAGGCTCGCCGGGGATTGAGAAAGAGAACCCTACTACGGGAAATATTGCGGATGGAGAGAAACACGAAAACATCCTGGGTGGGGAGCAAGAACCACTTTCATTGCGGGAGGTGAGGTCGATTCGGGCCGCCACTTTCGTCCGAACTACAACTTAGCCCGTGGCCGTTTGGTTACAAGCCTAGGCTACCGTCATTCAATGGGAAATCGGATCCAAGAAAGTTCATCGCAAGCTATGAAGCCGCGGTACATTCGGCAGGGGGGGATTCGATTACTTTGGCAAAATCTCTCATAATGGTGGTAGAGGACATCGCGCATGAATGGTACATAGCACTTCGTCCGCTATCGATAAGAAACTGAGACGACTAAAAGAGCGGTGATCATCACCTTTGAGGATTCCGCTTTGAAAAAGGGAACCCGGGACTTCCTAAAGCTCAAGCGGGAGGATGGAGAGTCTTTAACTCAATACTTGGAGAAGATTGTGCAGCTCCGGTGCCGCACGGAGCGCCCAATGTCTAAGATGAAGTAGTAATTGCGGCAGCAATTGAGGGCATGGCTATCGGCCAATGCGCCGCTGCACTTCTAGATAGAGAAGAGCCGAAAAGACCCAACCGAGTTATATGACCGGATCAAGAAATTCGCCAAGTCCAAGAAGGCCTAAAAAGAAGAAAGGCAAAAGAAAAAAGACGAGAAGCAAGAATCGCCACACCCAAACAACGACAATGCTCCAAAAGGGTGGCAAGACCCCTCGCCATTGTCAACAATGTACAAGAGGATTCGGCACATACGGCGAAAACCAAAGAACCATTCGGGTGGCGCTTCAGTCTCTAAGGGAAATCAATCCAATCGAGGTGGCCGGAGCTCTAGGGGCGGAGGACGCTTTTTGGAGGTCGAGGCGGGTCCGAAAGTGCCATCTTGCTTCATTTGCGGCGAAAACATGGGTCATTTCAGCCGAGATTGTAAGTATGGACGGATGGCCAAAGATCGAAATCTAAAGACGAAAAGTACGCAAAGCGACCAAGCTCCAAAACATGTATACAACATGAGAGAAACAAGAGCACTCGACCCGAATGCTTATTTCGGTTATCAAAATGCCCGTTTGCCACCACCACCTCCGCTTGCGCATGTCGAGGCTCCGGTGTTTCAAATTACCATAATCGGTACTCTTGGAACTATCCGGGTTATGTTCCACAAGCTCGACCATCATCGATGGTCGCATCTTCCCCGTAAACTTAGATCAACCGCAGCGAGAATGTGCAAATGAAGCCCGAAGCAAGTCGGGAAAAACAGCCGGTAAACTTCGTTCTCCCATCTCGTGGTCACATCTACGCAATCACAGGCGGATCAACCTTGAGCACGAAAGCAAAAGAGAGAAAGAGATTATGTGAGAAGAGTTCACACGATAACGCCAAGGATGCCCCGAGCAAAGCCGCCCGGTCGATGGTACCGATCACATTTGATCTGGCCGACTTTTCGGGTAAGAGATTACCCACATACGATGCATTCGTGGCAACGGCGAATGTCGACAAGTTTACACTTCACAACATCTTGATAGACAATGGCAGTTCAGCCGAGATATTCTGTTCATCAAAGCCTTCCAAACCATGGATATGGACCGTCGATTGCTACAGCCAGCTGGCAACTCCTTGTTCGGATTCGGCGGAAAGAGGATAGATGCGATAGGCAAGAAAGACATTGCAGTAACTTTCGACGAGGTTGGATTGTGCCGAACCGAAATAATCACTTTCGACATAGTCAACATAGACTATCCGCATACAGCGATATTCGGCGGGCGTCATCGGCAAGTTCGAGGCGGTGATCAAGCAAAGTTTTTACGTGCATGAAAATGCCATCCCCGCTCGGCGTCGTAATCGTATGGGGCGACCAAGAGGCAGCCCAAGAATAGATGCAAAGCCGATGCCGCTACAAAGATGATCAACGAGGTAACGGAGACAAATGAGATGAAGACGAAGAAGCGATTCGAACACAACCCAAAGATCGCCAAAGAACGAAAGTAGAATCGGCCCGATCCACCAAAAAAAAGAGTTCCGATATCCACAACGGGTCTTGAAAGAGATCATAATAGGATCGGAACTAGGACCCGGGGGAAGCGGCTCGGTTATGCATTCCTCGACTCCAACTCGGATGCATTTGCATGGTCGCCAGAGGACCTAAAAGGAGTAAGCCGGCCCCGGCTCAAAGATAACCCTGAATGTCATACCAACCGTGAAACCTAAGAAACAAAGATTGAGAAAGTTATCCGAAGAGCGAAGTGCAGCGGCCGGCCTCGAGGTTCGAGACTCTCGGCAGCGCCATAAGACTGTCCAATATCCGAATGGTCGCGAATGTGGTAATGGTCCGTAAAAAGACATCGATCCGAACATCAAAAAATGGCGAATGTGTGTAGACTTCACTGATCTAAACAAGGCATGTCCCAAAGACCCGTACCCCTCCCCGGGATAGATACCTTGATCGACTTGGCCTCGGGTTGTGAAAAGAATGAGCCTACTCGACTATTTCTCCGGATATCATCGATCCATCTAAAAACCGGAAGATGAGGAGAAGACAAGCTTCATCACTCCGGGGGGAACCTATTGTTTCAAACGAATGCCTAAAGGGGCGCTGAATGCCGGACCTACCTTCTCGAGAATGTCGGATGAAGTTTTTGAGAACGGAAGAAAAAGAAGAACCCGTGACATATGTGGATGATATAGTTGTAATAAGCAACGCGAAAGAATCTCATATCAACGACCTAAAAGAAACTTTCGCGAACCTACTGACGAAAGCGGCCTTAAGTCAATCCCGAGAAATGTATCTTTGGAATCACCAAGGGCAAGATGTTGGGATGCCTAGTTTCGACCCGGGGTATAGAGGCGAATCCGCACAAGATCTCGGCCATTGTCGATATGAAGCCCCGGATAGCGAAAGAAGGTTCAGCGACTTACCGGGCGATTGGCGAGCCCTCAGCCGAGGTTCATATCAAGATCACCGAGAAGGGATTGCCATTCTTCGTGGTGCTAAAAACAAAGACCGAGTTCGAATGGGGACTGAGCAGCAAAAGGCTTTCCAAGACCTAAAAGATTATCTCACCAACACGCAACCATGACTAAACCGTCCCCAAAGGCGACTTTTTGTTGTACTTAGCAAAGATCTCCGGTGGCGGTAAGTGCGAGTCTGGTCGAAGAGAAAGAACACGAAAAGCAAGCTTAAAACGTTTCCCATCTATTACGTATCGAAGCCCTTTCGGCAAAAAAGCTCAACTACTCGAGCTAGAGAAGATAGCTTACACGGTCTTGATGGCTAGCCGAAAGCTAAGACATTACTTTCAGGCACATAAAATCCGGGTTATCTCTTCTCGGCCACCGAAGCCCTGCTTGTAAAATGGGCCGTCGGAAGAATTGGAAAGTGGGCGGTGAGAGCTCAATGAATTCGTGATTGATTACGAAACACGTCGTCAGCAATAAAGTCACGAGGGCGATAGCCGACTTCATAGCAGATTGGACACCCGCCGTCGAATCAGTCCTGAGGTTTTTGACGAACCTACCCGGACAGCATATTGCGACGGAGCTTTGTGCGATAAAGGGGTGGGGTTTCGGCAATTCGACACCCCAACGAGGGACCGCCAATCGATACGGCGCCGGGTTGCGGGTTCACAAGCACCAACAATACAGCCGGTCACGGTAAGTCATCAAGCTAGCACTCCGAAAGCTAAGGGCTATGGGAGTTAAAAGATGCATCATTCGCCACGACTCCTCGAGGTGGTCGTGTGGACATTGCGAGAAGGAGTACACAAATGAGGAACCCGTTCTTATTAGATATCTACAAAAGGTAAGATCGATGGAGAAGCACTTTGCGGGGTTCTCGATAAAGTACATACCACGCAAAGAAAACAGAGAAGGTAACGTAGAGCCGGTTAAAAGCAAAGAAAGATTAGGGATCCCAACCCTCCCCTGGATGTATTTTTCCAAAGAACTCTCAGCTAAAAAGCAATCGAGATGAAGAGGAAGCGCTAAAGAGCATTCATGTCATCGCAAGCCATGACCGGAGAAGCCCTATATTCGCATTCCTAGCTGGCACCTATGAGCCCAATCAAGCATGAGCGAAGAACGTATGGGAGTCGCGAACAAAGCACTATTCAATCATAAGAGGTGAATTATACAAAGACGGTATAGTAGCTCGAAGCTCAAGTGCATCGGCCACGAAGAAGGAAGAAAGCTTCTAGAAGAAATACATGGAGGAATGTGTGGAGCTCATAGGGGACCTCACGAAATCGCACCGAAGCGATGAGACAAGGATTTTATCGCCTACAAGAGCCCTCTGGCCAAAACAAATTAGTAAGAACTTGCAAGAGTTGCCAAATGTTTGCCAAGCAGGAAGCGCGCCATCCAACCCAACCAGGTCGATGGTGCCAACTGGCCTCTTCAACGTTGGGTCGTGGACATAGTTGGGCCGTTGCCAACAACACCCGAGGAACTTGAGATTCGCCGCGTAGCACTCGAGTATTTCACCAAGTGGATAGAAGCAAGGCCTGCGGCCCGAATCACCTCGACCACCTTGATCGGCTTCGTATGGCAAATGATAGTCGTAAGCTTTGGAGTCCCATCCTACATAGCGTGGACAACGGCAAGCGGTTCGACTCAACCGAAGTTCGGAACTTCGTGAGGAGCTCTCCATCAAAGTGACTTTCGCACGGTCTACCATCCGCAGAAACAACGGAGCGGTTGAAAAAGGCCAATGGCCTAATCTTCTCACCGTCTCCAAATGTCTTTGGGATGCAAGCAAGGAAAATGGCCGGTGAGATGATCCCATTGCGGTCCAGGGCCACAACATCTCAAAGTCTCGGGCAAATCGAGTTCACCCCGTTTACGCCTACTCTATGGCGAAGAGGCCATAACACCCTAGAGCTCAAGCTAGGCTCATTTCGCACGCCAATAAATATGTAATCGGAAATACAAAGGTTTGTAGATGCCGACACATCTGAATTTCGAAAGTTGCGGGCAGCGAAGAACCTCGACAACTATCACAAGGAAACGCAAAACTGGAGGGACAAGAAGATCCTTCGAAGAACATCTACCCGGGGCGATCTCGCGCTAATTCGGCATGCCGACAAGCGGGGGCAAGCTACGATCCCAATGGTACGGGCCTTTCGTAAATCGCAAGCATGGTCAAGCACTGGGGTCTTTCGCCTACGGACGGAAGAAGGTGAAGGTGAATCCCGACCACACATGGAACAAGCGGGATAACCTCCGCGGATTCTATGCGTGACCGAATGCTTCTGGTCTTTGGAGTTGTAATTTTCTTTCCTTTCTACATGGTCTCAGTAATAACTAATACAGGGGAAGCTACAAGTAGGGTTGCGCTCTTTTTCCTCATTGGGGAAGCCCTTTCGGGGTGTGAGGTTTTTAATGAGGCAACCCTAAAACATTCGGTTGTGAGCCCCTATAAAGGTTCCATTTTCCCCAAGAATAAGAGCATCTAAGAAAAAAGAGCCGAAAAGCAAGAAATGACTTCATCATTCTTGCTACATTCGACATATATCACGATCCGGAAAAGGATGTATATCTTGAAAAGATCGAAGAAACAAAAGGCTTGAGAAGCCGAAAGACCAAGGTCACAAAGGACCGAATGTCGGGAGAAAGTCACAAAGTGACAATCCCAAAAGAGTAAAAGGCAAAAAACGCCCTAAGCCAACCTAAAACTTGCAAAAAGTTAGGTTCGGCTACCGCTGCAAGTCTAGTAAAGACACACGACGGTGATTAATCCACCAAAGTCCTAAAAGGACAAGAAGTAGGTATGCGCAATCAATGGAAGTCGAAATTGGTAGTAATCCATCGCATGCCTGGTGCAAATCAAGACCAATAAAGGCCAAAGATTCGGAAAGGACATCCAAGGCCACTATAAAAAGAACCCCGAGGGTCACATCTCTCTCGGAAGCGTAAGCAAGCTGCATAGGTAACAATAGTCTTCTTAGGTAGATACCGGCAAAGAATAAGGAGCCAAATAGGGGATTACACCCCACCCGTGGCTCTCCGCCATTTAGGATTGAGAGGAGTCGGGAAGGGAGAGACAACGATTCGCCAAAGATGAGTGGAGAGTTGAAACTAGCCCACCTGAAGGACAGCCTCACCATGTGAAAGTCCCTAGTCAATACCTGGAAGAGGCTGCGTATGCAGCTCGTCAACCAACATCCCGGCCTAGCAGGGAATACCCCTAGCTAGCCGACAATATCTGGGTTTCGAGCAGGCGGTAGCTCAACTCTCTCGAACGCCGAACTGAAGGCGCAATGCTCGGTGAAACCCGGGGACAGCATTCTCCGTTGCATGAGTCCATCCCGGCCGCATGGCATGTGCAAGGCCGACCGCCGAAAGTGTGTAAGAAGGTCTCCATCGACAAAGACCGAAAGATTACACATTCGCCCAAGCATAGCCACGTAACAATGTCAAGCGCCGCCAAACGCGGCGATTACCAAGGAGAACAGAAAAGCTGCAGCTCCAAGATGGCCGAATGTCCAAACGGGATAGCATTTGACCACGCGGAGTAGGCCGGCTCTACACACTGCACAGCCCCACAAATGTATTAATGCGAAGTAAAGGACAAAAATCACTTTCGACAACGCCAGATGACTTTCGCTTTCCTCGCAAATGGGGGAGGGGGTTTCTTGTAAAGGATAAATGTTTCCGAAAAACGAAACCTTAATAATCGAAAAGTGTCATTTACATGGCTTATTCGACCAAAGATCCTTCACAGAGCAATACCTATACCTAGGGAGCCGAAAAGCTCAACAGGTTCCTCCTTTATCTCTACTTTCGGCTCAAGTAAAACACCACTTAATTAAGATTTTCTATCTAACAGAGAACGAAAGTACTCCAAAAGTCAAGCATGCGATGCCCCAGACGAATAAGCCTCTCTCGGCGAAGCAAAACTCATTCGTCCCATCGGGCCGAATTTCAAGGACCTAAACCAAGAAGCCTCTTCTAACGCCGAATCCGTCGCGTTCAATTAAGTAAAGGAAACAGATCTTCCAATATATCGGAAGTCCCTCATCGGGAACCTGCCAAGCGCTTTAAGAGAATCTCAACCATTGTATCATTACAAAAAGGCCATCCGGCCGAGTCTACCAAACTACGAATAAAAATCATCTACTCTACCCCGTCTGGGATATGTGGCTTTATCTTCGGCCCGTCCTGTGGCGGGCGGAGTTGGAGGAGTTCCGCGGTAGAGGGGCTCCCACTTTCGCCCTAAGTTCCGGCCCCGCTCTGCGATGAAGGCGTCGACCTTCGCCCGAATCACCGCCTTATCCTCAGTGCCCTACAAAGTCGCACAAGCAAAATTTATTAACAAGTTGCAAAGGCAAATAGGGACGAATCAAAACTATCAACAAAATAAATAAACTTTAGTCCCGAAACTTACCGCGGTTCGATTCGCCGCGCGATACATGGCGAGATCCCTCCCACCCTTGATAATAGCCTTGGTAAAATTTGTCACCGGCGAAAGAGCGAGGCTGCGGGTGCGCCATAAGTGGCGGATCATCATTGCTCCACGGTTCAATATCGTGCACCCTAGCTCATGCAAGGCGGTGAAAGCCCGGAGAGTCTCTAGAGAGGGCATAGCCTCGACCGATCTCTTACCCGGTCATTCGGACCCTAATTTCTTGCACGAGCCCGGTGAGCATCTCTTTCTCACCGGGCCCGCAGCGACCGGCGGCCGTCGCCGAATATGGCCGGAAGACGGCTGAAGCACGAAATCCCAACTTTAGTCTCACTCTCAAGAGACGGCAGCGACCTGGCCGCTTTTTCTCGGCTTCCGTAGCGGCCTCCAAGTCGGGGCATTTTACGAGCCGGCTCGGTCGGCGTCTTCTCGGCCTTTCGGCCACGTGCCGACTTTAAGTCTTCGAGTCCTTGGCACACTTCAACTCCTTAGCCAATTTCTCGGTCTTTGCTTTCTCGGCATCTAGAAACTTCTTGCCTTGACCTTGATTGTTTCTCAAGGTCCGGGCAACAAGCATCGGCGGAAAGAAAAGCGGCCAAATTGTCATCATATTTCGAAAGCAAAACATTCGGAAGCCTAAAAGAATCTAAACTTACCGGACGCATAAAAATTCAGGGGCGTCAAAAAGCCGTTGGGGATCCGTCTTGAGCTCCCTCCGGTTTGGGAGCTGCGAAGGAGGTCGAACATTGGTAGCGAACTTCACCCTTGGCATTAGGGAGAAGCGGCGACCTTCGGCGGATCTACCCCCGCCACCAAATAGGGCATCCGAATGCGTTCTAGACAACACGCAAGCTTGTAAGTCTTCTCCGTCCTCGGACTCATCTCCTCGGAAGAACCCCCGAATCGACCGATCACGGAGTACACTATAGTCTCCTTTGAAATCACTTGAGTGACTTCCGAGGGAGAGTGAGCCGAATCAAATAATGTCTCCTTGAAAATGCCGGATGTCTTCATAAATTCCCCAAAACCGAGACTTACCCCAAAGCAGCCTTGGGAGACGAAGACGGGGAGCGGCCGGCCTCCCTGAGTCGGAGTAGTCTTCGCCTCTTCTCATGGGCGCAGATTCGACACGCCGGGAGGCGGCTTCAAGGCGTCCCCGGCCATCGGGGGCAAAGGCGGGGCGGACGCCGTGGTGTCTCGGCATCGTTCGGTGTGGCGAGGGGGTCCTTGACACCTTTCCCGCCATATCCTCGAATAATTGGAGAGGACCTAGAAACAAGTATGGATGTTAAACATTAGCAAAATTAGTTAAATGTCGAAGGCGATAATCGAATGACGCGTTTAAAGGTAGTGTAATATACCGAAGCGTGGTAACTATCCCAAAAGACGCGAGTGCGGCCGAACGCGTGACCTTTCGGCTCGCAGGCTGGAATGTTAGCCGATTCTCGACCTACGAGCGTCTTTAGGCTCTTTCGGCCCCCGATGGTGAGACGTCTTACGTTTCTTCACTCGTTCAAGAGGGGCGAATCTCGAACAACGGCCTTCCCGCGGTAGGCTGCCTTTCGTGCTATTCTCTCCGCCTTAGCCTCCTCCCCGAGACAACCCGATGGGGGTAAGGAACTTCCATGGCGTCAAGCTCTGTTGATTCGAGCTTTATCCCCTAGGATCTCGCAAGCCAAGTCATATTCCCGCCGCAACAGATCCGAGGATAGCGTCGGTTTCGTCCATCACATGCTCCAAAAATGCCTTTTTCGAATGAAAACGAGAAGGAACAAATGGCTCGAACGACGTTGGTTTCGTAGTCGTAGGTTGGATTCGATATGACCGAACTTCACCCTTGAGCTCGGCGGCCGAACCCCATAGCGATCCATTCCTCAACCAAGTCTCTTGTACTTTGTCGTGCTGTGGGGTACAAAAAACGCCAAGGTGGCTTCGCATCCCCATCGGCATCTTCAAAGGCATGAGCATAGCATTTGGCACTCACGGAACCATTCGGCTCTCAAGCGCTTTGTTTAATGGCGAGGCCGGATGTGGGCGCTTCTTGCTCATTCCCGGCGCCGACTCGCAAGATAGAACCGAATCGAGTCCATCCGGTCCACTTGTTGCGAGAAGGCGGAGCAATACGAATGTTGGCCTTCGGGATGAACGATAGCCGCCAAACCGCATAAAACAATGTTCCTCCCTCCTCACATCCCGAACTTTCTTCGGCTTCTTATGCAAGGCATAGAATTGCACGAAGGTCTCCACGCCGTGGGGCTCCCATCATCTTCATAGCCCATACGAAAAGCGCCCGATCGGTAAACGCGTTCGGCGTCGGATGGTGAAACCGAAGCCCGAAACGCTCAAGAACGCCCCAATGAAAGTATCTTCACGGGCGGGCGACCCGATCTGGGTAATCCTTGAAGACGACTGCTTCCCTAGGTTTAGGATTCGGCACTTTTTCCCCGCTCGGTGCCCGGCAAAACTGTCTTGTGCGTCGGTCCATAACACCCTTCCGCACATAGTCATTCGAACGTCCTCGAAACTCGAGTTTCCGAGCCAAGAAATTTCACGGCGAGACGGCGCCCCTGATTCTCCCGAGGCCTTCGGCGGGAAAAGCTTTCGTCGTCGGGAACCAACCGGCGCTTCAAAGGATCTCGGGTTCCGCGAGAGTCCGTTCGGGCTCTACTGAAATTCGACCACCAACCGGTGACCCGGTAACATCGGATCAGATTCGGCCTTATCCGCAGCCTTGAGGACCGACCGGATTCGTAGACTCCGAATCGCTATCATCCGAGCTAGAGTAGATGCGGATTGATGCTTTGGAGAGCCTCGCCGCTGACATAGGGGGCGAAACCGGACTCGAGAGGCTGCGGTGGATCCGGAACTTTTCGACGAACAACCGGATCCCGGCGGCCGGACCCGACATTCTACCGAATCAACAAAACCTAGAATACAAGATAGGAAACCCTCGAAACCCTAAAATAAAAAAAGGGCGCCGCCAAAACGAAATGGAAAGTTAAAGAAAGAGAACTTACCGGCGACGAAACTGAGAAAGGCCTTCAAAGCGCCGAAAGCCACCAACCTCCGAATGCCGAGAACCTTCAAAGCTCGCGGTCGAAAGCTCAAGTGCGCTCTGAAAGCTAAAGCAGGGAGCAAGTGAATGAACAGATCGTCGCTCGGGACCCGCGCTCCATATATAGGGGATTTCGACTCGCGCCCCGAGGTGCAGTCACGTCAATCGCCTCGGGGCTCGCGCCCGGGAGCCGCCGTTTCGTCTACGTAAAAAAAAAAAAAAAATCAATCAATCAACTTAGGCTTTCGGCAGAGGGGTTTCTTGTAGGCCGAATAGGTCGAAACCGGAGGAAGGGTGAAAGGCCCCGTGCCTCCTCTCTCGAGGGCTACTATTGGGGGAGCGGCAGGTTTGCCCACCCCTCTGGCCGGCCCTCAGAATCTCAAGCAAAGGCGGAAGACGATTCAAGGGGCGTTGCGGGACATTAGATCTGGAGAGTGCCGAAGGCCAAGGGTTTCGGCATGTACGGGCGGAGTCGGGTTCACAGCGGGCGAAAGGCGTCGCATTCGGCCCCTGGAGGCCGAATGTTGGGCCATTCGCCGCCCAATCTCGTAGGAGGCTACGTTGTCTGAAGCGCCGCATCCGCCGATGTCGTCGGATGTCGGGGCCCTTCGTCCTGTCACCACCGTTAGGAAGGGCTGCGGCAAGCTAAAGCGTTGGTGTTCGGGTGAAGAAGCCGGGAGGAGAAAGCTTTCGCCAGTCACACCTGCTTGAGAGCGCGACGGGCGAAGGTGTTTGCTTTCGCAAGAGTGCTTGCATTCGTTCAGTATCGAGGAACAAATCGGGCGGTGCATAAAACGTTCGGCAAGGTCGATGAGGCGCCAAACACCGGGCGCAGCTCGGGGACCGGGCGAATCCCCCGGGATTCGGTTCAAGTGGTCAGCGGGCGCTTTCGGTCCGGTCGGAAGGGCTTGAGGTCGAGGGCTTTACTTGCTTTGTCTTGCAGTGCCGATGTTGCCGTGCGGGGGCGGCCCCGCGAGAGTGGACGGGATCACGGAGCCGGAAATACCATTCTGCCCCTCGCCAGCCGACGAAGAAGCCGGAACCTAGGGTTGGTAGAAGGGTAAAATCGGAATTGTAGTAGTCTACGGACTATAAAATGACCCCCAAGGGGGCCTTGTAAGAAGACGTAAAAAATTGATAGAAGCGGTGTTCCGGACTTTACGTACATCCCGGTGTATTGAGATTAGCCTAGTTGAGTGATTCGGTCCTTCCAGGGGGTAGCCCGCTTCGGGGCCACACCAACACTGTAGAAATTTCATGATGATAGAACAAGGGATACTTCGGTTTTGGAGTGGAACTTGTGAGATATGTTGTAGCAGTTTTCAGCATGTAGTAGTGTGGAAAGGTGTAAAATCTGGTAGCAATACATAAAGGCTATGGAGCTCAAATTTTTATGGATGCTAGATGACTTAGTGTTGAACATCTCCACCAAATTTCGTGGCATTTCAACATGTACATTGAGAGTTATGGATTATTCTTTGAGATGTACAAAATCTGCCGTAAAAGTGATAATTATTGGATTGATCAAGAGTCACTCTCATTGAAAGGTCCTCAAGTTGGAATCATGTTGATAAGAGATTGAGGCACCTAAGTTTGGTTTTGAATTGAGTTAGAAGCTTGACAAGCAATGAGTACTAAGACCATTGATTTTGGGGTAGTGTACCATGTACACATCTAGTACTCTAGTTGAAGATCAAGACCAAACTCAAGATGGAGAGCAAGAAATGAGCCCAAATAATCATTGGATATCTTTGGTAGAAAGTTCATCATGTGGATCAATCAACCAAAGTAAATTCAAATGAGTATCAAGAATGGTTCTTGGAGATAGGTCACTTCTCCGCCGGGGCATGCACCCTCTTGAGGTAAACCGAAACACCGTGCTTGGATGGCTAACATGGAAGTGAGATTCTAGGAACTATTGGAGATGCTTAGTTGATGCAATCTAATGGGTTGATCAATAGGAGAAAGCAAGCAACACCCAAATAGAGAGATATTTCATGCAAAATTCAAATGGTTTTCTCTCATACAAGCAAAGATCAAAAAGAAAGCAAGCCAACCACAACAAGAAGTGCACTTGATCATTGGTGGTTTTCATTTCATATGGGTGAAGCATGGAATTCATATTGACATATATTGTCTTCATCAAGCTTTTGAATTGGACTTCATGATGCTAGTTGGAGAGCTAAATTGGAATCTAATGACCATCCTCTACTCCAACATAGCAAGGTAAAATTGTTTGACATATGCATTCATAATTTGCTACGGACTTACTAGTGCATATAGTCATACATAGTGGTCATTCATGAAAATCAAATGTTTTAATGCTTATATGGTACCACTATTGCTTTTATGCTTTATATGATCTAGTGGTGGCATATGACATGTTCATGAGCTAGTGAACCCATAGTATTTGATCTAGAGAATGAGCATTCAAGTACTTCAACTCAACATTATCAAGATAACCCTTAGCATGAGGTGTGAAGAAGCTTGTCATTGGTTCAAACCGAGTTAGGTTATTTGTGCAAGTGACCTAGATCAAGTCAAAGAGAAAGAAGTTCATGGAAACAATCTAGTTCAAGAATTGGTTACAATCGACAAATCATTTCAAGTGGCTTCCACATTGCAAGTTTCAAGACATGGCTAGATCATTACATCATCTTTATACGTGGTATTTCCTTCACTTGGTATCCTTCACGTGGTATTCAACTCAAGTAATGTCTAGTACATGAAATTGGTGGTTCCACAAGTGATCCTCAACTTTAAGTGATCAATTCAAATCAAGAAAGCTACCCTCGCCAACAAGTGCTCAAATTGTTCAAATGGTTTGACATATGCTTTGACATAGGGAGGTGCCCCACCTCAAGATCAAGGTCAAGGATCCTACAAGTGACCTACATGTGGCATTTCTAAGTGGTCTTCATGCTTCCACATGTGGTTGTTACAAGTGGTGTCATTCCAACATATGGTGGTGTCCATCAAAAATGAAGATTCGACAATCAACCATCTATCCCTAGTCACAACCTTTGTATCAATAGAGGCATACCCTTTATGGAAATTGATGACAAAGGGGGAGAAATTGGACAAAGATATGTTTATGACTTTGGATATATGACAAAGGGGATGAAAAATATGGACATAGAACAAGAGGGAGTAAGATTGAAGATTAGAAGAGGATCAACATTCTTGGACAAAAGAGAAGCACACAAGTTGGGGGAGCAAGCTCATGAACTTGATTGATTGCATTTGATATGTGCATATTCATGTGCTTGCTTGCATTTGCATAAGTATTTAAATTTTATATGCAATGCTTGTGTGGTGTATGCTAGTTATAGAACTTGCTTGATGATTTGATAACTAGCATGCATAGGTTGTAACTAGACATATATAGTTTTCCACGAGGATCAAGAGCCATAGCATATAATGTTGATCTCACATGGTATCTTGAGTTTTGATGTATGTCTAGTTACATGGATGATGCTAAGGATGAACTTAAATTTGCAACTCCGATTGGTATCACGCTTCAAAGGTTTATCCTATATACCTTAGCATCACTTTGTAGTGTTAACCCTCCCAAAAGTTTCATATCTTTGTATGTGTGCAAACCTTGAATTCAAATCAATTGGGCACACATATAGGGGAGTTACCACTATGAAGAAAGATTTAATCTTCAATTCCATATCTTTGTAGTGTTGCCATCAATTACCAAAAAGGGGAGATTGAAAGGTCCCTTGTGGTTTTTGGTAATTGAGTGCCAACCTTAGGTGAACTAATATGTGTGATTGAGATAATACACAGGAAATTAGTTCACACATGTGATGATGCAATGAAGGAGCTTATTGCATATGAAACATGACATGGAGTCATGTGACCGAGGTGGTGAAGATCAAGACAAAGGCTTGGCTTGATGGACCGGGTTGCAAGTGTGAAGGGCAAGTCATTTGGACTTGGCGCCGATGGACCGACGCAAATCCGGCGAAGAGCAAGTGAGGTCAAGATCAATGGACCAAGAAGGTAATGTGATGATATGAAATGGATCATATCATTCTTGATCATGTTGGTGCATGTGTTGCATCGACACTTGAAGATGAAGCGGAATGGAAATGCGCAAGGCAAAGGTATAACCAATAGGGCATTTCATTTCGCGGTCATTGGAGCTTAGAGAAGTTTATGACCGGGTTTAGGATAGATGGCCGTACTATCAAGAGGGGCAAACTTGTTTGCATATCGGTCATCTAGTGCCACTTGTGCGATCTAACTTTGCGACGTGTTAGGATCGAGTGGCGTGACAAGAGCTAACCCGGCCTTTGAAATGATTGTGAAAATGCTAACACACTTGCACATGGTGATGTACACTTGGTGGTGTTGGCACATTTGCAAAGGCGGCGCGATTGCGGGGGTTGAGTTGGGTTTGGGAACCGCTCATCCTCCCGCCGAGCTTGCGAGGCGGGATTCGGCGCTTTCGTGAAAATGAGATGCATATTTTCTATTGCGCCGGATGCAAGTTGGAGATGAAAACATGCTATTCCTCGTGCTCAAGTTTGGTATACTTGATGGGTAGTATGTCAAAAGAAGGCGTCGGTGTTTCGGTGGAGTTTTCGCCGGAAACGGTGACCGGACGCACCGACCGAAGCACGTTGCTGACCGGACGCTCGGGTGCGTGCGTCTGGCGCAGAGTCTGCAGGCCGATTTCCACCGGACGCGTCGACCGGAAGCTGGGCCGGAAGCTTCCCGGTCTTGGCCGGAAGCGTCGACCGGACGTGTGGAGGAAGGGTGCCGGGTATGGGCCCGAGGCTTGTCCGCGTAGTGACCGGAGGCGCGACCGGACCCGCCGACCGGACTCGGCGGTGAGTCCGGTCGGTGGTGCGTCCGGTCGGTGCTCGGGAGGCGTGGTATGAAGCACCAACGGCTCTATTTTGGATGGAGCCTATTTATACTTGCCTTGGTCGGCCATGGCAGGTTGCTGAGCACATTCTAGCCTTGGTGGCTTGTATTGTGGTGCTTGAGAGCCCTCCCACTCACATATGCTTGATATCGTTCATCCGATTGAGTGAGAGATCGAGTTCTAGTGCGTTGCTTTGAGAGATTGCATCGTGTGGCACTAGGTGTTCGTGTTGCAAGCCGGTGTGCTTGTTTCTCTTGGAGGTTGCCACCTCCTAGACGGCTTGGTGGCAAGAGGCTTCGTGAAGCACGCAAGGAAGCTTGTGCGGTGCTCCGAAGAAGAGATTGTGAGAGGTTGGTGCTCACCTCGCGGGGATCGTGAAGAGCAACTCTAGTGGAGCGTGTCATTGAGCTACCACACTTGTGTGTGGGTTCACACGGTACCCTCGAGGGATTGGCTAGAGAACTCACACCGTGTGAGTGTCTCGATCGAGCTCCCAAACCGTGGGATTTGGCACCGCCATTAAGCTTGAGAATCATCACCGGGTGATTCGCCAAACCGTGGAACCACTAAAGTGTTGGTCGACACAACGAGGAGTAGGGGGAAGTTGGCAAGCTTCCCGAGACCTCGGTAAAAAATCACCGGTGTCATCTTGTGTCCACACTTCGCGGTGGTTTGCATTCTCTTGATCATAAGCTTTGTTCTTACATACATATATATATTGTGCTTGTGCTTGAGTAGAGTAGTTGTAACTATCTAGCTTGTGTAGCTTGATTAGTTACTTTGCTTAGCTTGTGTAGCTAGATAATTTGAGCCTTTGGGTTAGGCGTGTGTTGCCTTGTCCATTGTGCATCTAGTGAGCTTAGGGGCTTTGTGCTTGCGCTTACTAGAATTGTGTAGGAGCTCCCTTGTGGTTGAAGTACTAGTGCTTAGGTTTGTGTGACCTTGCATTAGAATTGATTAGGAGCTCAAGCTAGGCTTGTCACCTCACCTTTCTTGTGTAGGATCTTTGTGAGGTGATTTAGAGTCTTAGTTAGAGGGGTGAAGTCTTGGCTAGACCGATAAGTTTAATTCCGCATTTGTTTCGGTTAGCCGGTGCGATTAGTTTTTAAAAGGGACTATTCACCCCCCCTCTAGTCCCCATCTCGACCCTTCACCCGGGCATGTCGCCCAGGGTCAAGGGAGGGCCACCCCAGCGAGTCGGCTCCTCGGGGAAGATAGCCTCCACCGGCCTCCCCGCAGCTCGGGAACCCGCACCCGATAAAGTCTAGGGGCCCCTCGCCGCTAATCACGGCATCGCCTCGCCACCGCCGAAGACGACGCCCGCCGAGGGCCACCTCCAGCCCAGGCGCATGGAGCGGCGGAAGTCGGGATTGTATCCCTCATGAGCTTCAAGGCCGGACGGGGCCGACACGCGGGGCTCACGCGCCCTCGGCCGCCCCGACAACTCCTCTTGGGAAAATTCCCGGGTGAAGGAACCCGGTGGTTCGAGGGTCGGTCTCACCAAGGACCCTCGAACGGGACCGGATCGGCTCCCGTGGGCCGACCGGGCTCTCCAGTCAACCACCATCGGTCGGGGAGGCCGACCCGCCTTCACCTCCGGGGGACATCCGGCCTCGGGCGGAGAAACCCTTGGCCCCTTGGCTCGGGTTCGACCCTCTCCCGCTCTCGGGTCTGCCGACATGGAGGAACCGACCTCCCGGCGGACGATCCCCGACTCGAGACCCCGCCGAGGCCCGAGCGACCTTCGGGGCTTTCTTGGGATGCGGGGACAAGCTGAGGGCCCCGCGCCTCGAAGACGAACCAATGTCAAAAGGAAGTCCAAGAACAAGGCAAAAGACGGACAAACAACAAGGTAGCGGGGAACTCACGACGCCCGAGGAATCACCTTGGGAGGAGCCGGAGCTCGTGACGGTTGCGACCTCGGTGTCGCACTCGACGGCGCGGCGGCTTCCTGCGACTTCGGCACGCGGGAAGTTGGATCGGGACGGGGTCGGCTCGTCTCCCCACCCGTACTCCTCAGCGCCGAGGGCTCGCGGTGGAGGCGCCAACGCATCCCCCGGGCATCGCCAGTGCGACGCCGAGGTGCCTATGTCACCACGCCAATGGTCGGGACTCGACCGGAGGAGCCCTCGGGCGCACGGGTATCGGCCCCCCGGCGTCTCGGGCTCGAACTCGGGCTCGTAGCGAAGCCAAGGGCTAACGTCGCCCCATGGCCCGGTCTATCAGAGGCCCATGTCATCATCGCACGATTCGCCGCAACTTCGTCCTCCTCCGTGTCGCCCCTCATCGGTGGTCGGCATCGGCGGTCGCCCCGCTTACGTTGCTCGGCCCGGCGCTTCGCAGTAAACGTTCCTCCTCTTCCTCTCCTCCTTCTTCGTGCCCGGGGGTCCTCTACGACTCGTTCCAAGCGCGGTTCGCGCTCGGCGGTCGGCATCCAAGGCCGGTGCGGGAGGAAGGGAGTCGTGTTGGTGTCACGACCCTACGAGGAAAGAAAAAAAAGTGAGAACATGCCGCGCGGTAGCAATGCAAAGCAATGCAAAGACCCCGGCCAAAGGATGCTTACCAAGGAGATGTACCCTCGGTCGGCGCCGCGGAATCTCGGGGATACGCGACGGGGTGTTGACCCTCAACGCATCCCTCACCCTCTTGGCCAGATCGTCGGCGGAGAGAAGGCGACATCCCATCCGCAGCGTCAAGACCGGGCGGCGCCAGGTGCCATCCCGCACATAGCGGGCGATCCATCAACGGCAAAGCGGCCGGCGCGGTGGAAGGCGGCAACCCGGCGGCATTCACCGCCTTCTCTCGAGTCGTAGGACCGCTTTGCCTCAACCCCCTCCCAAACCGGGGTGGATCTCCGAGGGGGCCCCATTTCCACTTCTCCGGGCGTTTCTTGAGGACCCACCCGGTATATGCGAGGAGCCGCGTTCCCATCATTGCGGAGGTAGAACCACCGATCCCGCCACCCTTGTTAGAGGTGGTGAGCTTGGAAAGGATGTACCCATCAGCTCGGTTCGGCTTTTGTTGCGCTCCGCGAAACTTGGAGTCTTGCCTACCAACACGCAATGCCCTCCGCGGTCGGCCTGCGCCACTCGGACGGTTGTAAGATCCGCCTTGAAGAACTACAACCCGAGAGATCCCGCGGCTCGATCCCCGGGAATCCCTCGCAAGGGTGACGAAGATGGCGGCCGGGAGACCGAGGTTCGAGGCGAGATGATGAAGCTCGATCTCGTAGTAGTTGAGGATCGCCGGATGAACCGGGCCGGCCGGCATCCCGGCCACGCCCGGTGGAGATCGTCAGGCTCACCACGTAGCCATCCTCAGGGGTTCGGCTCCTCCTCGGTCAATCCGGGGCTATCCACTCCGGCGTCGGTGACGATATGGGGGCGGAGAAGCCCTTCCTCGACAAAGCGCCGGAGTTTCTCCCTCATCCGCCGATGACCTCGACCATGGCTTAAGGTCGAGCACTTCCTTCTCGCGTCACCACCACCCGGCCGCGCCATGAGAAGATCGAGAGACGGCAACGCGACCACCAAAGAATGTCAATCACACGAGCGCAAGGCAAAAGTGAAACTCTCCCGAAATTTTCCTCGCGCTATCCTTCGTCTCTCGGTTACTACGGCAGAGAAGGCAAGGCGATGGCGAAGAACAAGGAAAAACTGCAACTATTCCGCGCGGCAATCCCCATATTTATAGGGAAGGGAAGGCAAACCGCCGGCCGGGCAATCGAATCGACTCACGGGATGGACGGCCCCCGATGGAAGAGGAACCGCTCATCCAACGGCTCGGCCGGGGGGCCGTCAAAGGGTGATTAATGCACTACGGCGCCCCTCGATTACCGTCCCCTCGACGATGCCACGGGGCCGCGTCCCATCGGGCGTGGAACTGTCCACGCCGCCTCGAGCCTGGCGGGAGATGCCTCGTCTCCCCGCGAGGGGTATAACCGTCCGGCCGTCCATATCTAGCAGGCGCCCGACCCTAAGGGGCAAAAAAGTCAGTCCGACGATGGTTTCGACCAGGCCTCGGGCTGACGACACCTTACGTTCCAGAGGTTGCCAGGCTGGACCCACATGGGTTTCGACAGTCGCCTTAGGAAAACCCGAACCAGGGACGGGAAGGAAATGCACAACCAGCTATACCCGAGCCCCTTGGGGCTCGGGATTTCCTGAACGTGTTTAAGATCCTCGGGTGCTGTTTATAGAGATGTCCCATCCGTGGGAGGCCTTCAGGCCCTCGGGGGTTGATCCATCAAACCCCGGGATCTGCTAAACGGTCCGAGGGTTTCCATGGGGTGAATCCTGGATCACATAGCCGACCCTCGCCCCGGCGAGGGCACGGGCACCCCGCTTAAACTGACCCACTACAACGTTCAACCGGAGCTCACCTCGGTCGGGGCTACGGGGCACCGAGGTGTGTCTCCCCTCCTCCTCCCCTCGGGAGACAGAGGAGCGTGACCCCGAAAGTCGAGGAAGCCTGGGTGGAGCCTCGTGCACATAAGCACGAGGCCTCGGCCGCCCACGCAAAAATGGACAAGCTTCGCACAATCAAGCGCAATATAGAGTTGTTCTGATCTTGCCGACGTGCGAGATTTAAGACCTCGAAGGAATTCACCATTCCATTCGAGGCCTCGGGTTGTTACACCCAACGGGGCGCTGCGCCGCGCACCCCCTTGTAGACAAACCACCCCGAGAATGACGTGGCGACGGGGGGCGGAAGAACCCCGAGAGAGTCTTCACTCACTCGGGGGCTCGAGGCACCGTCGGGGACCAAAATATTGGACCCCGAGACATTCTCGTGATAATGAGAAACCGTCGGGCCCATCTTGGCCCAAGAAACCTCGGCCGCCATTACCCCAATACGAAGAACGACCCGGGCGATCAAGGGCCGGGCCGGGAGCCATGACGACCAACGAAGACGGCCCGGCGGCCCACAAGGCGGCCCAGAATCATCATGATGAAGGACGCCGAGTACGATACTCGCCCAATTGATAAGCCCGGGTCCACGACCGGCTTGTCCTCCTCCATGACCAAGCCTTCAATCGAGCAATTACGCCTCGGGAAGGGCGGTCGAGGAACTTCACGAATCGAAGAACCGGGACGCCTCATGATAACGGGGCTTGTCAAACTCAAGCCTCGGGACATCGCTCCCATCTCCGTCTCGCTCGAGGACAACCCTCGGGCGCTTGGACGCCGCTACGACCCAGGGATGGCCTAGCTAGCCACCCTCGGGAGTACAAACTCCGCCCCGCCCGAGGGAGACCAGCTCTCCGATCTTCGGGTAAGGCAGCCTAACCATCTCGCCGAGGGGCACAGCCCCTCGGGCGTGGGAGGTTCCGTCCGGGAAGGGAAACACCGTGCATTCAATGCGGTCGCTGCAACAGCGATGTGTCGGGCCATCGATTACGCCCGGTCAAATCGACCCGCCAAATCCCTCCCCAATCCAACCGACGGGACACAAAGCCGTGCGGTGACGCGTACACCGCCGCGACACGGAAATCGGGGAACACCGTTCATTTCCCAGGACAACCGCCAAGACGCCAAGTTGGGCCGGACCCTCGGGCACACTACACGTCACCGCCAACCTTCCTGGGGCCGCCCCTCGCCATGCGGACTAGTGAGGGACGCCTCACAGGCCCTCGGGGTTGCATCAGGGAGTGGCACGATCGCCACCGGATCAGGACGCGTGCCATCATCCAAGCCCACGACGGGACGTCAACCCTCGGCCGCGCACATGCAACCAGTGCAACCTCGGGAATTAGCCACCTAAGCACCTACCGATGTAAATGTTACCACCTCCTTCCCACTATAAAAGGAGAAGCAATACCCCATTAGCGGGGGAGGGACGAGGGGACCAACCAAGCAGCTTTAGAACTAGACCACTACCATACCCACGATCGCAAGGCTTGAGACCAGCGCCTCTCCCTTGCAACCGCCCTAAATCCCCCCATCGCAGGGCTCTCACCCCGTGAGCGAGGTAACACGGTAAGGGCCGCACCACCGCTAGGCGGGGGGCCCCGTTGGCCTGAACCAGGATAAACCCCGACGTGTCCGGTGTCAGATCTCGCGCTACGCCATCGAGGGAAGGGGGCGCACGGCACATAAATACTTTATTGCCGGCTCCCGGGGCACCCGCCGCTCCGGGAAACGCCGACAAACGTAAAGTGCGCTAATGCGCTAACCCCTGAAAGATAACACGCCTCCTGAAGTGTCGTGCTGTCGTCGCGTTGCCCGTCAAACGACTTCACGCCGTGGCCGTGGTCATGACAAATAGCAAAGGTTTCTCCCCGTTCTGGGGATACCGAGACTAAACGCCGGGACTCGGGAGCGATCGTAAGGAGCTTTAGTCCCCGCCATATGGTCAACCGGGACAAAAGGGGTGAATTTCAATTTCTCATGTATTCAAGCATTCTATATCTTTTCATTTATATATTCTATTTATTTATAAAATTTTGCTATTTATCTGTCAACAGATTTTGTTGACTTTAAATCTGTCAAATTGTGGATTGTTGATTCTTTACTTTGAGATTCGTGCTTCTTTCTACTGTTTTGGTGGTCAAAAGCGCAACTGACGGGCTCCCTGGTAATTAGATGCCTAAAAACAGGTTCGTACCTATTATTTTCGAAATCCGCGCTCAAATCTTTTCCCCTCCCACGGTTTCGACGCTGCCAAATCCTGCAGGATGGAGCGCCGTTCGCCTCCCTCGCCGCTCCACGCCGTTCGCCTCGACGGAGCTCTTCTCGCCGGCTCCCGCTACGCCGCCCCTCGGTGCCCTCTTCCCCACGTCGCCGGCTTGTGGAGGCTGCGCCGCTCCCCTCCCGGCCTCCCCGCGCGTGCTCCTCCGCGGTGCACGGCGACGCCTCCTTCCGCGTCGCTCTGTCGCGCGCCCTCCCGCGTTTCCCACCGGCAACGGCAGCGCATCGCCCCGCGGGGCAGCCTTGTGCTGTTTGTCGAGCACGCGCGAGAGGTGAGCCGTTCACTCCTTTTTTTTTTTTTATATGTGAATTGATTGTGGAATTTGTGCATCGATTTCCCGACGACTAGATCTGGTCCACTGCCTTTGCCTCTATAATAGCAATGATGTGCCATGTGCTTTTTAGTTGCTGCAATGTTTTAGATTTGTGTAATGCCATATGTTAACTCTGGATAAGTGGCTGCAATGTTTGTGATTTGCACTTCGAGAGTTAGAGAGAGAGAGAGAGAGAATGAAGCGAAGTTGTTTGGCTTGTGAGAGGGCCATGGTTTGGCTTCTGAGAGGGACATTGCCCTTGTTTATAGCTTGCATTGCAACTGCCATTGTCGGGGCAGGCAGTACAGGCACATAGCTACACAGCCTTGTTCTTTGTGTTTGGACGTGCCTGTGAATTTGTACGAGGACACCTGTTATGCTAGTGTAGTAGTGTGTCTATGTGCCATCACATTTGTTTGATTGGAACTGTAGGATGCATAGCAGAGTAGAATAGGCATGTAATGATCTTTTATTTGGCTTGACTAAATCAATCTATGCGACCTTGTCAATATCTAGGTTGTGTTTTGGCACAAATTTTGTTGTACAGATTTATATCGTTTTGTTGTCTGATGCTGCAGTGACAGACACATTGAGATGCAGATGCATTATGCATAGGCTTAGCTTTTGCGAAGTATGCTGCTCTGATGTTGACAACACACATAGATTTATCTAGGGTGTGTTTTGACAATTTCTCTCTTCCTTTACCTGTAAGGTCTAAGTCTTCTTTACCTTTGAGTTGATCTGTATGTACTTTGTTAGTTGGCCAAATTGGATTTATCTTCGTCTTTTTTACGTGTCCATTGTACATATATTACCATAGGTTCAATGGTCGAGTTTTGAATGTGTGTGGAGGAACTGCTTCAGTATTCTTTTGATTTCTTAAAGTTATATTTAAGCAACGCGGCTTCAAGCCATCTTGCTTTGTTTGTTGCCTGTCAATTGTGACTGTGGATTGTGGACAGTGGTTTTGATGTGCCGCCTGGGGCACAGTTGCTGGGGCCGGGTAGTGGGCACAGCCGACCTCCTTTATTTTTGTTGTCTCAAGCATCCATTCTTATTTGTTGGGTAGTATTTTGCTCTTCTCTGTATTGCTTTGTGGTATGATGACTGTGAGCACTTAACATTGAATTTATGGAGTGTGGACACTAAATTTAACTGATGCAAATTATATATAAGTAACATAGCCATGTTCATAGCCACGATGAGCCATGCAAATTATATATAACTGAATTTATGAATTTAACTCATGCATGTTTCTTTTGCTTTGTGGAAGGGCTTTATTCCTCTAGTGTAGGGCTGACTCTTTAGATCGTGGCAGAAAGAATAAAGGCAGCCTGTTTTCCGTTGGATTGATTTGCTAGGCCTAACTGTATCATCAATGGTGACTGAATGTCTTCCTATGTTGGCATAAACAAGATTTGTGTCCATTGGACACCATGTAAATATTTCTTTGCTGGTTATTGACGTGACCCTTGTTCTGAAGTATGAGTTTGCTCTAAACTAGGACTTTGTGGTACTGTTTTGTTTCTTAGTTTCCGCAAGAGAGTATTGGGTTTTTTTAAAAAAAAATAAATAAATAAAAGCATGCCACCATAGAAGGTAATTTGTTTTGGGGCAATTTAAGAAAGCATGCCCCTACTAGGCATAGGGTTTTGGGTTTTTTGTTTTTTGAAAATTAAAAGGATGCCCCCTACTAGGCAATGAGTTTTGTGGCAATTCTCTTTTGGGAATAAAAATAACGTGCCCCCTACTAGGCAATGAGTTTTGTGGCAATTCTCTTTCGAAATAAAAATAACGTGCCCCCTACTAGGCAATGTGTTTTTTGGATTTTGTGCTCTTTTTAAATTTTAAAGCATGCCCCCTAGTAGGCAAAGGGTTTTTATGCTTTTTTTAAAAAATAAATTTTAAAGCATGCCCCCTACTAGGCAAAGGGTTTGGGTTTTTTTAAAAATAAATAAAAGCATGCCCCCTACTAGGCAATGGGTTTTGGGGCAATTCTATTTTTGAATAAAAATTGTCCGCCCCCTACTAGGCAATGGGTTTTGGAGTTTTATTTGTCTTTTTAAATTTTAAAGCATGCCCCTAGTAGGCAATTGGTTTTTCGGGGCAATTTTTTTGGAAAAAATAACATGCCCCCTACTAGGTAATAGTTTTTGGTTCTTTTAGTTTTTTAAAGATAAAAGCATGACTTCCTAGTATTTTATTTGGTTTATTATGTCTCTCTGTCTATAGAATGATTTTAGTTGAATTTATATGTTAATTTTTCTGTCTTTATATATTAGTTATATTTTTCTATCTATATCTATATATTTGTTTTTTATTATCTCTCTCGGTCTATACTATTATTGAATTTAGTTGAATTTATATTTCAATTTGTATGTCTTTATAGTCTTAGTTATTTTATTTGAATTTCATGCCTATCTCGCATGTCTTTATATTTTTTTTTTTCTTTGTCTATAGGCTTAGGTGTGTGATTATAATCTCTATGTCTTTAGCTGAAACGCTATTTTTTTTCTAAGTTTATTTTCCGATCTGAGAGTCAGTTGCTTTCTATGTATGTGTTGTTAGTTTTCTCTAGCAGACATGTCTTTGAGTTTGTGCATTTGGGCCCAGGCTCTTTGATAGCAGACATCTATTTTTGTGTGTGTATGTTTGACTCTCTGTCTCTCTATATATCTCTATTTGCTGTAGCTTAGTCTCTCTTTCTATGTATGTTGTGTACGCTTATTTTATAGATTTTTTTTTTTATGTGGTGTTTGTCCCTTTCATCAAGTTAGTGGATTGTATGACTCTTTCTGTCTTTATAGTTTACTCTTTATGTTTCTCTGTCTATAGGCTTAGGTATGTGATTATAATTTCTATGTCTTTATATTTGTTCTCTGAAATGCCCTTTTTTCTCTAATTTTATTTTCTGATCTGAGAGTCAGCTGCTTTGCTATGTATGTGTTGTTAGTTATCTCTAGCGCACATGTCTTTGAGTTTGTGGATTTGGTTCTAGGGTCCTTGACAGCTTATCCTTTGTTTCCTAATTGTCTCCCTCTATGTGTGTTTTTATTAGATATAATTTTGGAGTTGTCTCTATTTATTTGATGAATGAATTTCCTCTGTAATTTGGAGGCTTCAACTAGATCTCTACCGTTAGAGGAGTCAAGGGCCTATTGGGCCTTAGCCCATTAGGGTTAATTAGTAGCTTGCTTAGGGGCCAAGTCAACCCTCTCTATATAATGATGAGAGGGCATGTATCAATCAATCAAGCAAGAGATTAGAAGGAAATCCCTTCTCTCTTGCCGGCCGTGGGCAGAGCCCCGCGGCCGGCGTTCTTAGTGCTCCCAAACCCTAGCTGTCGCCGCCTCTGTGAACAGTACCCGCGACACTGTAGCGCCGCTGGTACTGTAGCAACCGCCCAGCCAACTCTTCTCCCTCACGATCCCAACTCTAAGGCCGTTCATATCCTGGTACCAGAGCCATGGCTGGATCCGCACATCCCCGGGTTGTGCCGGCCCTTGTTCTCCGCTGCGCTGCCGGCGCACCACGCCGATCCGTGGGCTGCGCCGGCCCTGTTCTCCGCAGCACCGCCGGTGTTCACCACCGCCACAGCCACCGTGGCGCCCCTGCCTGCACAGCAGTATGCGCTTCTTCCGGGCGCCCCAATCCCATCCAAGGCTGACCTGTTGCCAGTCTCTTCGGCGCCCGCTGGATCCTCTCCGATGTCGTCGGAGCAGTTCTTCGAGTTCATGGCCGGGTTGCAACAAACCACCCTACAGCTACGTCAAGACATGGCCCACGATCCGCGACCTCCCTCCCGGCGCTCTGCATCGACGCCGCGCCCGCCGTCTCCGTCTCGCCCGATGCCCCGGCGGCTGCCGTACATGATGCCAGGTTACGGCAACGCTGCTGCCGTTCCAGGATGTGCAGCCAACGGTGCAACCGTTCGAGGGCGAGCACCATCGCTCCCACCGCCGCCCACCGCAGCCATGGATGCTGCCCTCTTCTTCGCCGATCGTCCCAAATGCGATTGCAGGCAAAGACACCCGCGCTTGCCTCATGGTGCGCGGTGTTGGTATTTGTTAGCTTACGTAGAAATATTTACAGATCCGCAAGCGCACGGATGTCCAGTGAGCATTTCACCCGAGGAGGTTTTAAATATATATCGTATCTACAAGGAAGATATGATAGGTGGTTCAAATGATTAAAGACAGTGATAGAAGACTAATGAGATTTTGGTAGTCAAGATATACTTAAACAAGGTAAGCCAATAATAAATAGCAATAAGGTAAATGAGACAGTGGGAGGCACACACGTAGTGAGTATAGCATAAAACTAATTCCTAGTGAGATTAGGATTGGATTTAAGACAAAGGGACAGTTCTTATGTAGCATACAAAGACTCTATTAAATGGTTTTAAAATGGCATAGCATAAGATCATATATAAATCAAAACCATAAATAAGAATGTGCACCTCGAAGATTACTTAAGAAAATCGAAAACGAAAACAAGATTAACCCAAGAACCATTATCGACTAGTCTTACATACGGGGGATGAATTGCAAAGGACTCAATAGTGTTTGTCACCACTACGATCTACCACACGACCCTATCTCTAAGCATATAAGGTGAATCCGCAAAGTAAATTATATCTAAGCACCATGCTTACATACTCTCTACTACCTAGCACACACGTGTAATATACTAGGAGCTCTACGAATAAGCGCGTTGAATTATCATGAATAATGATCATATCAAATATGCTATGACTAGAATAAAGTAAAAATAGAATAATTGCATGCATAGTAATGAAATAGCACGAAAGGTGTATGAAAACAATAATATTGATTCATAGTAACTTACGTATCTAGAACCGAGCAGACGCTCTCTCTTCTCTAAACTCGACTTTCTATCTAAACTAGGCTCTAGATCTATATATAGAGCGACCAATTAGCTATCCTATCTCTTGGTGGCGCCTCCTCTTCTCCTCGCCTTGGCTTTAACTTGATCTTCTACTTGATGATGACTTGAGGCTTCGTGATCGATTCTCAAACAGAGAGCCTCGGGGCTGCTTATATAGTCGGGAGAGGGCGTCACGTGTTGGACTCGGATTCCACCGTAACCATCGGATCAAACCGACATTAAACAAGCGGATTAGATTGCGTCTTGGAGGCGGTGGAGGAAGCTTCGGGCGGGGGCGTGTGGCGGAGGGGGCCGGCCGGCTTTGTTATTTAGGCCGGTCGGCCCGCAGTGTGGCCCACTCGGGTCCCGCGGTGCGTCCGTGGCTTCGGAGTCTTCTAGATGATGTTTTCTTGGGTGTTAAGTTTTGTTCACGCCGGGAGTAATCCCGAGCCTTCTAGACTTGTTTCGGAGTTGGATTGCATTGCGCTTGCGTCCGTCGTATGACACGCTAATTCTCGTTTTTTTCTAAGTTAAGTCCCCGCAAATCACAACTTTACCAAAACTCGTGGAAATCATTAGTCCAAAGCCCTATTCTATTGTTGATTTATCTTTTTAGTCCTTTTTCATGAATTGTTGATGCGTAAAAATATGAGTTAGTGAGCATCAACACGCGGGCGCGAGCACCGCTCCATCTTCAAGCGGCGGCGCCGAGTCCTCCCTATAGATCGGATCGCCGCCGCAAATGCAAGAAGCCTCCATCTTCAAGCGGCGTCAAGTCATCCCCCGCGAGATCGGATCGCCGCCGCAATAAAGAATCGTGTGCGGATGGCGCTTGTGCGGGAGAGTGCATGCCGGTCATGCGGTGCGGTGCGACTACAAAGCGGCAAAGACGCGGCCGCTAGTGCGGCTCAGATGAAAGAGAGGCGACGGCAGATACACGAGGCGACCTTGCCGGTTGTCGTCTCGGCAAAGAGGCGCCGCCCGCCGATCACCGCCTTATGTGCCGACCCGCCGCCGTCTCCGGGGTGAGCATGGTGTTTTCTCCACGGGCGGCGTACTCCAACTTGGCGGGAGCGGCCGTAGGGGAGGCTTGTTCCTCTTTGTCTCCAACAAGGACGCACCGCCTAGCGCCACCACTTTCCACTACCGGCCGCCGCGCCGTCTCCGTCGTTGTTGCGACCAATTCCCGGTGGCCATCCATGTGCTCTCCTTTTTCGTCCCGAGATGGCGCCCATGGGATCCCGTGGCTGCACATGTGCAGGTGCAGCTCATGGAGGATGTCCGCCTTATCGTCAAGAGTCCAAACTAAAGAGTCACAATTTATTTTCGGTCAATAAAATAAGTCGAGATGTAAAAGGCTTTTTGTTAGGTGTTAGGTTTGTGTCTAGTGGAGGCATCGTTAGTGGCCTCATGCTCATCAGGTTGCAGCTCTAGGACAAGCTGCATGTCCAGGTGGGGTGTAGTGTTAGAGGAGTCAAGGGCCTATTGGGCCTTAGCCCATTAGGGTTAATTAGTAGCTTGCTTAGGGGCCAAGTCAACCCTCTCTATATAATGAGAGGGGCATGTATCAATCTGAATCAAGCAAAAGATTAGAAGGAAATCCCTTCTCTCTTGCCGGCCGTGGGCGAGCCCCCGGGCCGGCGCTCCTAGTGTGCTCCCAAACCCTAGCTGCCGCCGCCTCTGTGAACAGTACCCGCGGTACTGTAGCGCCGCGGGTACTGTAGCAACCGCCCAGCCAACTCTTCTCCCCTCACGATCCCAACTCTAAGGCCGTTCATATCATCTACACTTTGAAAAGAAACTCCATTCTTATATGATGCAGGCACTGCAACACATTAGGCAATCTGAATCTAGTGGGGAAATGCCCTATGTAGGAGGCCGTCAGCCAGCGGTGTTGAGAACATTTCAGCAAAAAGAACCAACAGGTTTGTTTTCTGTCTCTGTTTTCTGTACAGGCTTTCTTGCCGAGGTAAATTAGAATTTAGAGCTGGGTTACTACATTTAGGATGAACAACCTTATGATAGATGTGCAAATTCAAGCTGAGCTCATATGTGGTGTTTCAAGTTTCAACAACCTCTGGAATCTATTCAACCTAGCTACTAAGCTGATTTCAAATTTATGATGTGTGTGCTCGGGTGGCCTGGTAGTTCACCCTTGGTCTCTGCTGTGTGTGCTTGGTTGCTCTGGTAGTTCACTCTTAGTTACTCAAATAAAATCATGGTGCTGCAGGTACACGTGTGTACTCTGTCCTGCTGAAAGCCATGTTCCATGTTCGGTTGTGCAAAGACAGTGAATGGTGAATTGTTTAAGTGAAAAGATATCACCTTAACTCCCTGCAATCAATGTGAGCTTGTAAATCATGAAATTCTGTGTTTATTGTTTAAATCTGATCGGGCTACAACTGTTATATTCCCTGCCAGTGTTGGTTCTGAACCTGGATGTGTTTCTGTGGTGTGCTGCAGGAGGACCTAGACAACATTCTGAGGTATGAACTTTGTCAATAGCGAAAAATTTATTCTTTGTTTCTGATTTGATGATCTAAGATAAGAATCGAGTACTGAAGTTTTGCTTGCTGGTTTAGGGAGCAATTACTAAGAGAATGTCAGCAATTGAAGAAATGGCTGGCATGGATGTTCTTTGCAGTGACAACACTGGGACATTAACCTTGAACAAGTTCACTGTGGAGAAGAGTCTTGTAGAGGTAGGCTGTTGTTACTAGAAGCTCAATTGCCTTTCTTTTTTATGGATCATTCGTGCCTTACTAACATGATTGTGTACTCGTTCAGGCTTTCCAAAACAGCATTGACTAAGATATAGTAATTCTGATGGCTGCCAAAGCTTCTCGTACACAAAACCAGGATGCCATTGATTCGACAATAGTTGGTATGCTGGCTGAACCAAAGGAGGTACTCAAATTACTCAGGAGTTTGTGATCCTGAACATTTTTAGTTTAACTGAACATTTGATAATTAGCCTTCTTTTGTCATTGCACTGAACATCCAAAGACTCAGTGAACTAACACTCTGACAATACACATTTTGAATTTGTGTCCTTTTCTGATCCTGTGTTTTCGAATTTGCGTCCTTTTCTGATCCTGTGTTTTCGATTTTCCTACCAGCACATGACACTCAGAATGCTTTCACCAGGTACTGTCATAACATCACTGCAAACACTTTGGTGGTGCTGGAAGCTATGGCTACACACAACGTCAAGACTCTCATCTTGTCAAAAAAAAAAAAAAAGTCAAGACTCTCATCTACTCTAGCACGTGTGCGACTTATGGAGAGCCTGAGAAGATGCCCATCACTGAAGGAACTCCCCAGGTCAGCAGTTCGCTTCTGAAATCTTTATATTCTTTCAAAAACAAGCTGGATGCTAAACTATCATTTTTCCTTTTCAAGTTCTGAGCTAAACTATGTCGTACAGTTTCTGATCAACCCATATGGTAAGGCCAAGAAAATGGCGGAGGATATCATCTTAGATTTCTCAAAGTTGAAGAAATCAGACATGGCTGTCATGATTTTGAGGTTGGATTATTTACCAAGCTCTGAGAAATCAACAGTGTAATGAGTGACCTTGGCTGCTATAGATACTTCAATGTGATTGGTTCTGACCCAGAAGGCAGACTGGGTGAAGGAAGATGGAAGCATGCAAACCGAAGATGGAAGTCTTTGGATGGTCAAAACTGTTCTGGATTTCAGCATGCGTGCCCCTGGCATTGGTCATCATCTTGACCCTACATGTTTACCTCTTCAAAGCTCAGAATCATGGCATTCGCATTGTAAGAACTGAAACATATGAAAATGTGCTTGTTAGCCATGGCTAAGTTGTGTTCAATTTGCCACAGATGACGTGGGCTCAAAAAGTTGTTCCTTTTGCTTTTTGTAATGGCACATAGTTATGTCAACGTGATGGTCTGTACAGTCTTATTTATTGGGTTTTTATTGCTTGTTGGGTTGTTGTATTTTGGCCCTTTAGTCATTTTGGGTGTTTGAAAATTCAACAGATTTGCCCTTTACAAAATCTGTTGACAGATTTTTTTGAGTCCAAATCTGTTGACAGATTTTAAACCTTTGTTATTTGCTCAGTACATTATTAACTCGGTAACTTTTTTTTGAAAGAAATGTATGTTACATTTTGTTTTTCTTTACTACACACATGAAAAATATGTATTTTGCAGTTTCATGTAATTTTTATATAGATATTGAACTCAATATAAATGCATAATAACTATTTCATTAATGCAAAAATATAATTTCGCACCGACCTCCACAAATTTTGCCTCCTAGGGCACAAGAGACCTTGTGGCAAAGTCTCGCACCGTTTCGGTCTTTTCGGGGTCGTCGCAGTTCAACGTATAATTACCGAGAAGTCCGCGCGGTAATTAAAATAATTAGAGAAATGTACCAAACAATTATAGAAAATTCTCAAACTTGGCGGTGCCTTCACACATGTCATGTAGACACCTCGAAAAAAGTTTGAGGCCGATAGCACACCGCAAAGCGTCACGGGCCACACAACCATGAGAAACCTAAGTGTAAGGATAGGGTTCGTGAAAGGTTGAGTATACCACTGTGAAACACGTTTGCTCCGCCTAACTCCAAACTTCCTCAAATTTTTTTTGTGGTCATTTACGCCCAAAATATGGCCCCACGCAAAATCCTAGGTTTTTTAAGCCATTTTTGGATTTATTGTATTTTTCTACGTGCAACGTGTGACCAAATATGGTGAGTTACACTTTGAAAACAAAATAATTCCACACCGCCCTCCACAAGTTTTGCCTTCTAGGGCACAAGAGACCTTGTGGCAAAGTTTGGCACCGCTTTCGTGTCTTTTTCTCGGGGTGGTCACAGCTTCAACGTACAATTACTAGAAGAAGTCGCGCGGTAATTAAAATAATTAGAGAAAAGTACCAAACAATTCGAGAAAATTCTCAAACTTGGTGGTGCCTTCACACATGCCATGTAAACGCCTTTAGAAAAAGTTTGAGGCCGATAGCACACAACCATGAGAAACCTAAGTATAAGGATAGGGTTCGGTGAAAGGTTGAGTATACCACTATGAAGCACGCCCGCTTCGCTCTTTGTGTCTAAACTTCCTCAAAAATTTTGGAAAAAGTCCAAATTACTACCCTCAGATTTTACTCGTGGTTTTTGCAAACCGATACACTTAACACCTTTTGGCACTAATCCAATCCGGTTTTGATGACGTGGAGGTGGTTTTGCAATTACTCATGACACATAAGTTGCTGACGTGGACAAAAAATTTCAAGTGCACATAACCCCCTGTTGACGGTCACTAACGACATATTTTTAACGTCAACATTCTACCAATTAGGGGTTGAAACTATACCTTACTACACACATGTACATTTATTATTGACATAATTCCACTTGTAGTGTCAAATTATTATCGTAAGCGCATTTATATAAGAAACAAGTGGAAAATGCACCAAAAGGCGCCTCCCTCGAAAGCGCATTCTGAAGAAATCAAGCCCAAGGGAGAAATGGACAAAACACGCGAATCGGGCCGAGCACACATCACCACACAATGTAGCCTCTCTCTCTTCTTCTTCTTCTTCTTCTTCCTCTCCCTTTCTTCTTCTTTCTTCTTCTTTCTTTCTTCTTCTTCTTCTTCTTCTTCTTCTTCTTCTTCTTCTTCTTTTTTAGTTTGTACTTAGGAGGAGTTTGGCAAGGATTAATAAAGGAGAGCAAGACATTTTGGAGCTATTCGGTATGATCAATTTAGAGTTCTTCATCTTGTTCTTGTTCTCTACTTATCAATATAGTCATGTTCTTGAATTAGAGCAAAGTCCTTATGACATAATCTTGATTGATGAACTAGTCTATAGTTTTGATATCATAATCTTGTCTTATAGAACATCGTGCTTAATTTATCATACATACATGTTTAAATCAAGAGCTAGAATGTTATGATGAGTTCTATCTAGAGTTAGCCTTGGTTGAAGTTGGGTTGCGGGATTGATAGTCGCTTCCTTCGGGGCGGTGCTCGTAGAAGGACCCCGGGGGACGGGTAAGCCTTGTATACACGCCCGTAATAATCACTAGTGTAGACGTTGTGTCTAGACTAAGGGTTGCCTATCTTTTGTGGCGCATCCCACGGTTGAGGGGGTAGGCGGCCGGGTTGTGACAGCCCTTGTCCGTCCCTTGTAATCCCCCCACGCTCGGGTGTGGCGCGGTGCAATTGCTCTGACACCGCCCTTTGGGCGTGGGCCGGTGCCCGAAGTAATTCGGCGAGACCTTGGCGAGCTTGACTTAGAATCTCTCCAAGAAAAACATGTGTGTATCTCGCTATCTTGTCATGACTATCTAGGATATGTCTCGCCGCATATTAGACTTATTCTTTTATTCATTCTTTTACATTTATCCTTGAGATTGGCTCGAGTGTGTGTGTCAAGTTATCCTACTACCTATCCCTGTTTTTACTCCTATTATGAGCATTGGTCTCATTATACATTCGTGTCATCTTGACCATGTCCCGAATTAGAGACTTTTACACCATGCCTTCCTTTGGGAAAATATAAATAACGATACCCCGAATACTTCCGGGTGAAATGCTACAATGATAGATCCGTGCGCTTTTGCGGATAAATATCTTCTTAGGCAAGATCTATCACCGTTGATGTACCTAGGTGGTTTCACTTAGGAATGTCAACGGCGCATTTAAAGCGCCGTTATTGGAGATGGGTTCTAAACCTGTTTCTAGTGATTGCGCTTAAGAAATGCAACACCCCCGACCGATCCCTTGACTTATACGTAATCGAGTATGTACGTATGGAATATGTGCGTACATGAATTATAGATAAACTACGGGTAACTCTTGCTCGGGTCGGGTTTCAACCTATCAATTAATTCGGGCACTTTTTCAAGTGGATATCAAGTAGGAGTAGTATATAAACTTTGTATGCGAAATCGAGGTTATCAAGCGTGATATCAAGTAGGACCAAGATGCGTGATTCGCATACATATGCATGCATAATGGTAGAATGGGTTAAAAATTAATCCAATCCACAATGATTAATTCACTCAAGCTTGGCCGAACCATAACTAATTGCAAAACCACCTCCACGTCATCAAAACCGGATTGGATTAGTGCCAAAAGGTGTTAAGTGCACCAGCTTTGTAAAACCACCAGAGTAAAATAAACTAAACGATACATTAGGGGGTTATTTGGACTTGAGTGAAAACACAGGGTAGTAATTTGGACTTTTTCCAAAATTTTTTATGGTCAATTACACCGAAAATATGGCCCCATGCAAAATTTTAGGTTTTTAAGCCATTTTTTGAATTACTGTATATTTCTACGTTGCCTCGCGTGCGACCAAGTATTAGTAGTTAATTCCAAATTTATTAAACTCAAATGTTAACACTTATAATTAGTTTAAACAATGACACGAGCGTGTATTAGAGTTAAACGTGAAGCTAATAGAACTAGAACGAATCGAATCGGATTTAAAACACAATAGTTATAAGCATTATAATCGGAATGACAAATATGTAATTAAGGGAAAACGTATTTCCTTATATACGCTTTCCTACATGTCATGCTAAGGACTCGGTGTGTAAGTGCAATCAAGCTCTAAGTGGGTTTTGGTGTTGATGACCACCGAATTAGGTGACTAATGATTTATAGAGATGACATGCGAGGGATTAAAATATGGAGTTGATGAACAGGTCCAAAGACACCAAACTAAGCTAGATGGTGGTGTTTTTCGATTCAAGGCGTTTAGTTTAGGAAACGCCGTACTACTAAGAGGGATCCTAGGATTCTCGGGTACCGTGGACCAAGTGCTCTAAACACCAAATCCGCACACAACACTCAACTCTAAACCCGACCAACCAAAGATTTCCACATTTTCTAAACCTTTGTTTGTCGGGTTGGCGCGGCGGTGCAGCGCAATGGTACGGCGATGCAGCGCCCTCTGTAGTGCCCAGTGCGCGTCGTCGTCTTGGCGATGCCACACTTAAATCGTACCGTTGGGCCCGTGGAGTATAAATACCCATTCTAACCCTCCCACAACGGTCACCTGGTTCACTTCATCTTCTTTCTCGCGGCAAAGGCGGGGACACACCTCTTGCTCTCTCTCTCTCTCACCTCCATTGAAGCACCTTGAGCTCCCCACTAAATCTCTCACTTCCCACCCGGGATTCTTGAGGGAAACAAATGCAAACTTCGATTGGAGACCGGATCTACTACTTCCCCACTTAAAAGAGCATTTGGTTCACGTTTGGCCGAACCCTAGAGTTCTTTACTCTTGGAGCTTGCTCCTAGACGGCTAGGCGTCGCCCTTGAGCTTGCCCCCTTTCGTGTGGCAGCCTTGGGAGGTTTGTAACCTCACTACAACAAAGAATACATTACCCCCACATCTCTAGGGTTAACTCCCTAGACTTGTGAACGAGGGAAAAAGCAAGCCGATGGGCAAGCTAAGCCTTGTGTGGCAACCTCAACAACGTGGGCGTAGCCCGGCCAGGGCGCGGTGAACCGCGGGTCAAATCCTCGTGTCTCTTGTCACCTTTACTCTTATTGCATATTTGGTTTTGTGAGAAAGGGCTTCGACCCGATCTACTTGGTTGCCGGGTTTACGCCAAAATTGGATAGCTCTCTCGTGGTATATTTGTGTGCGAGAACAAGTGGGAACCTTGAGCATCAAACTCCAGCTCGTGGATCTACTTTTGGGAGTGCTCTGGTTCAGTGATACGTGGCGCGTGCCGCCCGCCGCTGCCCGAGAAGTGTCTCTCGCTCTCGCCTCTCTGCCTCATTGTTTTTTGCTTCACGCGGCAAGCCGCGCCTCTTGTGTGTACGACAGGTCTACGTGCCCTCTCTAGGCTTCCATCGATCCTACAAGGTGGGAAGAAAGAGAAAACTCGGGGTCTTATGTGGAAAAAGGACGTTGCTAGTACGCACGCAGAAAAAAAGAAAACTTTTAGTCCCGGTTGTAAGATGTAACCCGAGAAACCTGAAACTAGTACTCCCAGTTCTAATCTATAATCGGGAGCGCGTCGCCCACGACCTTTAGTCCCGGTTGTTGGCGTGAACCTGGAGAAATGAAGCTTTATCCCCAGTTCTCGTTGAGATTCACAATCCTAGTATATTTTGCATCCGAGGATAGACCTCGTTTGTGCAGTAGTGATAGAGGATAACTATCTCCATGAATTGCAATGGGATGCGTTCTGCACCTAAAACTAAACTAACAATTCCAGCATGCCTTCATTTTAACACACAACTGAGTCTAAGGAAGTATGGCTAATGGCATAATGCAGATCTATAGATCACACTCATAAATTACAGCTCTATGTTGTATACTGGTACGTAATATCCATGATGTATCAAACCCGAGCATCCATTATGCTCCGTTCCAAATTGTGAGTCATATTGGCTGTTCTAGGTACATAGTTAAGTTTTTACTATGTACCTAGACATAGCATATATTTAGTCATAACAAAAACTATGTATGTAGAAGGGATGAACAAGATTATCGGGTTAATTGAAATTTTACCGGACCTCTGCGATAAACAGGATTATAGGGTTTATCAAAATTTTATCGCCGATAAATTTTTCCCATGTGTTGACTAGCACGGATCTTGGAAGTCAGAGCCAAAGGATAGGATGTACGGACACATGCAATTATAGAAATATTGGGTTGTTGCGTCTTGATAGTCATTTTTCCATACCCCACCCCACATCGTCCTGTCCCCCACCTTGTAGCTTATGTCTGAGCCGCCATCTTTCACCTGACAGTTGCATTGGAATTTCGTTTCCGTCTAACGTATGAGGAGCTGATTACTCACTACCTTACTCGACTTCACCTGGATTGCGATGGGGGAGATCAATGTTATCCAGTGGCGGAGGCAAGGGGGGCTTGCAGGGGCCATGGCCCCCCTAACATGACACAAGAATAAAATTACGAGTATAAATTTATGAACTTATTCATATTAAGACCCCGTGGATGATGTATGGTCTTCAAGAAGGAGGTGGTGGCCAGGCAGACGACATAGGTGGTCGGGAGAGCTCGTCGTCAACAGATTTTCAAGCCCTGCTCGCCGACCCGTTCATGATTGTCGACTCTTCCATGGAGTCGCCCCTCCCCACGTCCACCTATGGCCACACCGGCGCGGTGGGCTACTTCCAGATGCCGCCACCCATATAATGAAGCATCTTCGTACTTGAAGGATGTAGATTGTGTGATGTACTAAAATAAATAAAAATCACACAAAAAGATACTAGAAACATGTGGCATTTAGAGTATGACATTCGCAGTCGGAATGCTTAGTCGATGTGGTCCTGGGTGTCCATGGTGCGGCCGGTCGCAGTCACATCGATCCGGTTGCCCGAAATAGGAAAGAGGAAATGGGTGACCGGCTGCTCGTGTGCAAGACGACAAGGAGGGTTTAAAAGAGGGGGCATGGATCTGGTGCATTGTAGTGTTAAGTATCAGTCACCAGAGCGACTGCATTTTATCTCTGTGCCGGGGGGGCACAAAGCCACCAACTTGCCAGAGTGCTAGAGAGAGTGAGAGGGGAAGAAGCCCCCGTGGTGACTGGTGAGTAGTACATTGAAAGAGGATCTTGAAGCGGTTTTGGAGGAGGGAGGGCTGCCATAAAGCGGCGAGGGGCAGGCGATCGAGGTGGTCCACGTGGAAGATGACGATCCTTCTAGGAGGGAGGCGAGCACCCTGCGCCCATGCGGTTTGTGTTTCGCTCTTCCACGCTGCGATTCCATGGGGGAGCAGCGAGCTTTGGTGTTTTTCTTGGGGTGCTCTCCTGCGATTCTGCTTACCTTCTTCGCTCGCGTGTTTCACCTGAAATGCACACCAACTCACCGCGTGGAAGATGACGATCCTTCTAGGAGGAAGGCGAGCACCCTGCGCCCATGCGGTTTGTGTTTCGCTCTTCCACGCTGCGATTCCATGGGGAGCAGCGAGCTTTGGTGTTTTTCTTGGGGTGCTCTCCTGCGATTCTGCTTACCTTCTTCGCTCGCGTGTTTCACCTGAAATGCACACCAACTCACCGCGTGGAAGATGACGATCCTTCTAGGAGGAAGGCGAGCACCCTGCGCCCATGCGGTTTGTGTTTCGCTCTTCCATGCTGCGATTCCGTGGGGATCAGAGAGCTTTGGTATTTTCTTGGGGTGCTCTCCTGATTCTGCTTGGATTCTTCGCTCACGTGTTTCACCTGAAATACACACCAACTCACATATGCGGCTGCTCAACTTAATTATCTCTTTTGCATGCATTGGCTGCATGCCTGGTTGCATGGTACGGCACCTACACATGTAGGGCTCGCATGGTCACCACATGCATGCATTGACGCCCATTGAGAGTTGATTGGAATGGGGACCACCTGAATAAAGAATTGGTGGGCTTGCATGCAGCACGAATCGAGTTTCACCGTCTCCATGTGTTTCCTAGCTCACAGCATGCAGCGCGAGCGCTGACGGTTTCGACTATGAATTATTTTTGCCATTTCGTTGTGTTTTCGTTACTACTCGTCTCGAATTTTGCTTCTTTAACCCTGCGTCCCGACTCATCCTGGTGGTTCTATCGGTTGTGCTTTGTTGCTTTTAGGGGTTCGTTTGGCCTACTCGTTGTACCGTCCTTTTGCTATCGGAAGGTGGTTGTAGCTCGTCGCCATTGTGGCCTTTTCCTATTTTGTTTCCATCGAAAATTGTCGCTATTGGTTTGCCTTTTCCGGTTTACTCCGATCGATTTTGGTTGTGCTAAGTTTACTTTTGCAACGATGTTGACGGACGGGGTGAAATTTCTACGCAATAATGTGGGAGCCTTGGTAGCACTGACAAGATGAAATTGCTGCTCTCTGATCGCCCTCTGAATGTGCATCCCATTTCTAGAATGTGTTTGGGGTAGCACCGAGAAGATGAAATTTCTAGCTTTGCTTTTGTGTTTGGGGTTTGTGGGGTTTTACTGCAGATTCACGCGCTAATGGCATTTTCAGTGCGGTTCAACACAATCCCAAATCTTGTTTTTAAGATCTGGTTACCGGGCATTATACTAATAAGAAAGAAAGAGAGTTTTACAACATATTACACAAGGAGCGCAACCGCGTGCAGCATACACAAGGAGCGCAACAACATGCAACATACCGCTACAGGGGGGTTTGAAAAAAAAAACAAAGCTAATTACTCACTAAAAAAGAGTTACGACTGTTAGAGGTTGCATCTGCAATCTAAGAGACCTTCATCTCTACTACACAAACGCAGCTGCAATGGCTGCAAGTGCCTAGGAAAGCTATTTGTCCTTCAAATGTGCTCTGCTGCTCGGATGGTTTGGACCGCTTCTTCTGAAAACTATGGAGACTGTGCTCGTACATATCAATGTATGCCGCAACCGCTACATCCGGTGTTGGTGCTATTGGCTTGCCATTGATTAAGGAGAGCTCATGCATAAGCTTTGCTGGGCACACTTAGCAATTGGGACTGCGGATGACCGAGCTGTCTGGCATGCACTCGAGTGTGTGGGGGCAGCAGTAGCCCTCCTGCTGGTCGAAGAGGATGACACTGACCTCTAGAGGACTGGAGCAGGGATGGGCTTCAATATGAGCCGGCATAGCCATTAGGCTTATCGATCACTCAAGTTAGGGTTTGAGTCTTTGCTTAGGCTAATCTGTTATTGAACATTTTTGCCATATATCGGTATGTGGAAATCCAAATTGTGAGCTTAATCATACATCAACAATATTTCAGATTGCATCTACCATGTTCTTACTTGTGTTCTTCGGTTCACATTCCTAGCATCCTGATCGTCTAAAACTTCGCTGCTTTGCTTTATTAATGCCAGAAGCTAAGAAAAAACGTGCACATATTTGAACGTGTTCTCTCCTCTAGTACTATTTTTTTACCGTTTCTTTTCCTCCTCGTGCATTTTGCCAAATAAAGAGCAGAGCAGGTAAATGGGAAACAGGGCAGATAGCTTAGGAACGTAGTAGAAACGTTATCTCCCTCAATCTGCCATCCTTTTTTTTACAGCCTAGATAGAAGAGAAGAATTGCAAGCATAAATCCATCTCTTGCATTGATCGCCCCTTTGAGATCTGATGTTCTGCACTTTCAAGCTGAGGAGCCTCCTCCTCCTCTGGCGAGCCCTGACGCTAGCGTTGGTCTCCCTTCATCTCCTATTTCCTCTGGTGATCCATCGCTGTGTCGGCTTGAATTTGGTTCTCCTCGGTTCGCCGTCTGGGATTAGGGGTCTTTGATTCTTGTCATGCATCTCCATTGCCGGTGGAGGCCCGACGACGACGATGGAATCAACAGGGGATTACTATGAGATCCTCAACGTCGACCGGAGTGCCACAGATGACGACCTCCGCAGGGCCTACCGGCGGCTGGCCATGCGGTGGCACCCCGACAAGAACCCCGCCGGCAAGGCAGAGGCCGAGGCCAAGTTCAAGAAGATCACCGAGGCGTACAACGTACGTGCCGCCCTTCGAATAAATCGTGCACGCAGCGGACGCAAGAACAATCCGCCGGCACCGATGTAATTTTGCTTATTTTCACATGCATGGCTGGATGGCCGTGATCTCAGGTGCTCAGCGACGCAGACAAGAGGTCGGTGTACGACCAGTACGGGGAGGAGGGCCTGCGGGGGAGGTGCCGCAGCCCGGCGGCGGCGGCTCCGACGACATCTTCGCGGAGTTCTTCGGGAGCACGCCGTTCACGTACTGCAACACGGCCGGCGGCGGTGGCGGTGGCAATGCGCGCGGCGGGAGGCAGCCCCACCGCCCCCGAAGTGGGACAGCGGGTTCGGCAGGGCGGCGTACCGACGCGACCAGGGTGGTGGTGGTGCCGCGTCGTCGTCCATGGGGCCACCGCCGCCACCCGTGGAGAGCAGGCTGGCATGCACCCTGGAAGAGCTCTACATGGGTGTCACCAAGAAGATGAAGATCTCCCGAACGTCGTCGATGCCAGCGGGTAACCAAACTTAAATTTGTGGCATCAATATAGCGGGTAGGCAAATTTGTGTGTCTTGAATTGATTCCCATTTTGAGCGCAGGAGGATGAAGACAGAGTCGGAGATTTTGTCGATCGAGGTGAAGCCCGGGTGGAAGAAGGGCACCAAGATCACGTTCCCCGGCAAGGGCAACCAGCTGTGGAACCAGCTCCCCGCCGACCTGATCTTCGTGGTCGACGAGAAGCCCCACGCCGTGTACCGGCGCGACGGCAACGACCTGTTGGCCGAGGCCCGGGTGACGCTCGCCGAGGTGCTGGGTGGCACGGTCGTGGTCCTCGCCGCGCTTGACGGACGCGCGCGCTCCATCGACGTCGGCGGCGGTGGAGAGGAGGATGACGAGGTGGACGCGCCCGTGGTGTGCCCCGGGTACGAGCTGGTGCTGCCGATGGAGGGCATGCCCATCGCGCGAGAGCCCGGGCGCCGAGGCAGCCTCAGGATCCGGTTCGACGTCGCGTTCCCGGAGCGGCTCACGCGGCGTCAGCGGGCGCAGATCAAGCGCGCGCTCGAGGACGGCACCGGCGCCTGCTAGCGATTAGCCGATTAGCGTCTAGCGATACATACATGTTTACATTACATGTATCCGCTCCGCGATAACACGCGGTGGCTGCATGCGCCTCGAGCCCTCGAATATGAATGGCAGGCCGAATATATGTATACAAACTCAAAGTTGGTTACGTCATTTACGTGTCAATCAATCCTTCAATACGTCGGCTTGGGTAGAAAGGACAAACATTTTTACTAATCACAAAAGACAAACAATAAAAGCCCAGTTCACTTGAACTTATCAGCCCTGTTTATGAGATATCCTACATTGTGGAAGCTCATGGTGAACGGGTACGATAAAGAAACGGTGAAGGCGGAAGAGGTGGAGACCCAGGTTAAATGAGTCATGAAGTCTCAATGTGGGCAAGCATTCAGAAATAGACCGTAGGAGGTAAAAGTAGAGCAGGCACTCAAAGAAAACGAGTCATCATCATATGATGCTTTTATTGAATTCTTGAAGGATATTGATAATAATGTCGCATCTTCATCCCTAAGGGTGGATCATCTTAGGAAACAAGTTTAATTCCTCAAAAAATTCAAGGTTCACAAATACATTAGGGAATCTCCAATGTCATAAGTCAGCCAGTATCCCTTGCACAACACACAATATACTATCTTATAGGTCATACATGTTGTCAGCTTTTTTTTTTATTTCACATGTTCTCTCATGTCATCCATGTGACCCACCGGTCACTAGTTTTTATACATGTGCATTTGAAACATAGGAGGGCGTTCCCTTCATGCATTAGTAGGGAGCATAAAAAAAGTTTTTCTCTTCTTACCCTAGCGTAAAGGTTTCTAGCCTATCTCCACCACAATGTGTCTTAGAGCTAGTCATTGAGAAGCTAGGTTTTTTTCCCAAAGTTTTGTTAAGTAATAGGACAGTTTGTTGTATTTCTAGTAATCTAGTTGCTGCTATATTCAACATGACATGCATTCAATAGTTTTTTTCAAATTTTGTGCCAAAAATCTCCTAGTGCTGATTTTTTTTAAAAAAACAAAGAGGTACAGATCCTTAACTCTTTAGCCTCCAATCCAGAAATGCAAAACAGATGCACAAGAGAAGACATTGTAACCACGGATCCTCTGTGTAACACGTACCATCTATTCAACTACACAAATGCGACCAAATTTAACATCTATCTCACCATCCTAGGTGGAAAGCATACAATTATGCATTGATTCTTCGGTCAGGCATGGCTTCCTTTAACTTGCACGTGTCTAGAAAACAATTCGCTATATATGATAACAAACAGTAACAAAAAATGGTTAGTTCATTTCCCTTTTCAATATTAATGTTTTACTACCGGTATTTATTCTTATATTCCGTTGCAGTCATTCCTGCTGTGTTTGTAATATTTTATTGTCGACACAGCTAGATTGGGCCGGAATTGACACGTCGATTGGGGAATTGGGGGAGGAAAGAAGAGGATGGCGGCACGACGAGGTGGTGGTGGCGATCGGCGGCGGGCGGCGGGTGCCGCGCCTCGACGGCGGCGCTTGGGCGTCGTCTTATGGCGCAAAGGCGCGGTGGCGGCGGCGGCGCAGCGGGAGGAGGAGGGGGCGCGTGGGGAAGAGGAGGAGCTAGAGATTGGGATAAAATTTCTTTATTGCTTGTTACCCCGAAAGATTACGCACCCCTTACTTATATAGCCCTCGCTATTGGGACTTGTATCTCAAGCAATCTCTCTAAAGATTTCCTTATAGATTGGAATACCTTTTACAAGCAGATCCTATTTATTTATTTCCTAATAAGGATCTCCCTTATAGATGAGATTGCACCTTGCACACCAAAAACGCCTAAAGATAATCCTAGATAATTTCCTTCTTTATCTCCGGGTTAGTTGTCGAAGAATCCGCGGAAGGGAGGAGGTGGCGGCGGGGCGCGCCCAAGCCCGGGGGTGCGGCTCGGCGCCCCTCGGGCCTGTCGGGCCCTCCTCCGGGCCCTATTTCCCCGGATCATGACATCTCCCCCTTCTCCCGGCGCGTCCTCGCTACTGGATGAAAGTCCATTCAAGGCGCTGGAGGGGATCGAGAACACCCGGAAGCATCACCGACCGCAGACATGAGACGGCCCCCGCACTAGGTTCCTTAGGATCATGTTCTCCCCGGGTTCGCTTGGGGTCAAACTCGAGGAGGTAGTGGAGGTTGCCGATGTAGCCGTGGTAGATGTAGCGATGAACCGTGCGCGCCCTCGCCAGAAGGCTGTCGCGGCGACGGGCGCCGTAGGAGTTCCCTTTGGGACGCCCACATCGAGGTGGCGGTGCACCACTTCCCGTGGAGGGCTCTCTCCGAATAGAAAACGCTCATTGGGTGGAGCGTGGACGAAGAGCGGAAGGAGGCGCCAGATGGTGATGTCGCGGCGGTAGGAGGAGTAGCGACCAAGTTCAACATCGTACCGTATATGAAGGAGCCAACGCCGAACAAGGGAAGGCGAGCCGCGGTGAGTGGCCCTCTCTCGATCGTAGGGCTGATGTGGGCGTTGTCGACGGTGAGGAAGAGGTGATCCATGCCATCTAGAAAGGCGACCTGGCCGGGCCGACGTGGTGGCGCCCGGTATACGCCGCCCAACAGGATGGCGTGGAATGCGGCCGACGTTGGCTCCGCCGTGTATGCTCCCAAAGGCGAGGAAGTCCGTCTTGCGAACTCCGCCTTGAAGCAACGCCCCCGGAAACCCGGGCAGAGTGGAGAGGAGGCCGGAAGGTAGAAGCGACCGTCGAAGAGGAGGGAGGCCATCTTCGAGTGTCCATGCCGGAGCGGCGTCGCCCTGGTGACGCTGAGGGCGATGGGCGTAGGTGCTGATCTTCCAAAGTGGCTTGTTGAAGCCGACGAAGACTCCCGGATGTGTCGAGGTCAAAGGCGTGTCGCATGCCTTGAACGTTTCCCGAGCCGTGGTCGGAGGTGTACGGATGCCGAAGATGCTCGACCGGAGGATGCCGGGGCGGGCGCCTGCGGTGAGTGGTGGAGCTGAGGTGAACGTGGTCGGGCGACCCTCACGGTAGTACCGCAGCTCGTGGGTCGCGGTCCCGCCACCGCGCCCCGTGCTTGCCGCCCAAGGCATGCCAAGGATGACGTCGACATCTCGCCCGGTGCCGTGGCGCCGATGTCGGCGTGCCGGGCGCCGGCGTCGCGTAGTGGCACGTTGAAGGTGGCGCGCGCATGGGATCGTGGTGCCGGTGCCGCTGGTGATCGGGTACACGACCGGCCGAAGTCCGAGGCCTGCCGTGGGTCACCACGCTGGGGTCGATGTAGTTGTGAGTTGCTCCCGAGTCGACGGCGATGTTGACGCCGCTCCTTCACGAGATCATACCGACGCAGGTAGAGAAATGAGCACCACGCACGGGGAGTCGGGGGTCCCCGCGAGGACCCTCACCGCTCCTCTTTGACTTCGCTTAGCAGATGTTAGTCGCGTCATCGCCGTAGTCGTTGAAGATCGCGGATGTCGGCGAGGTGCTTGCACTTGTGACCCTTGAGAACGGCTCGTCACAAAGGGAAGCGCAGGCCAGCCTTGCGGTCGTTACATCATCTCCTCCCGGTGTCGGCCGTTTGAACGGCGAGTCGCCGCTGGCCGACGAGGGGGTGCCTGAGGGGGCGCTAGCGGGGGCAGGGGCGTAGGGGCCCCGCCCTTTTGTCCATCGCCGGCTTGGCGGTCTTGTAGAGGATGGCGAGGCGTCGCTCAAATGCGCCGGGCGAGACATAAGCATTTCCATGTCCTTCGGATCCCGCATCTCGACGTCCGTCTTGAGCGGTTCGCCCAAGCCCGCCTGTATAGATGTTTACCTACCAACGTCGTCGAGGTGTCCCGCCGTGCCATGTGTGCCGGAACTGCTCCGTGTACTCATCTACGATTACTGTCTTCCTCGGTGATGCCAGCTCACCCGGATTCGCGCTTTCGGGTGGGCAAAAGCGCTCGTTGGCGTATTGGGCGAAGCTTGCCCAATCCCGCACCGGTTTCTCTTGGGACAACCTCATGTACCATTGTCGCGTGCTCCTCCTGTGAGATGATAAGAGGCGTGCACTGGACTTGCTCGTGGGTCGGCGTACCTTGTCCCCTCGAAGAATTGCTCGCGGCCCGGTTGATCCATGGGAGGGGATCCTCCTTGCCATCATAGGTGGGGAAGGATAGCTTGTGCGCACGGGAACGAGGCCTGGAAGCCGTCGGCCGGAGGAGGAGGAGGGGGCGGCACATGCGCCCGGCTGAGGACAATCCCGGCCGATCCGTGTGGCTTCAAATAACGGTTCATTAGATTATTCAGATCAAGCTGCGATTACCGATTGTCATGTTCCCGCTTGCCATTTGTTTTCTTCTTGATGAAATCCTTTGGTGCGCCTCCCGGAACATCGTTCTCATCTCAACTTCTCGACCGCGACGAAGTTCTTTGGCGATGCTTGAGATCGGATGGGTTGTCGCCGGTGAAGATGGTGATCCTCTCATCGAAGCCGGGTCGATCCCGGCCATGGATCCCGGCGACCTCGCTCGTCGGGTTCTTCAAAGAACGTCTTCGATTCGGTGTCCATGGTGGTGGGTGGATCGTAGTGGCCTCCGGATACCGTACTTCGCCGATTCCAGCTAGATTGGGCCGGAATTGACACGCCGATTGGGGAATTGGGGGAGGAAGAAGAGGATGACGGCGACGCAGGTGGTGGTGGCGATCGGCGGGGGGCGGGGCCGCCACGCCCGCGGGCGGCGGCCTGGGGGGGGGCGCTGTGGTGGCGGCGCGTGCAAGACAGGAGGAGGGGCCGACGCGTGGGGGAAGAGGAGGAGCTAGAGATTGGGATAAAATTTCTTTATTGCTTGTTACCCTGAAGATTACATGACCCCTTACTTATATAGCCCGGCTATTGGGACTTTTATCTCAAGCAATCTCTAAAGGTTTCCTTATAGATTGGAATATCTTTTACAAGCAAATCCTATTTATTTATTTCCTAATAAGGGTCTCCCTTATAGATGAGATAGCTCCTTGTACACCAAAATGCCTAAAGATAATCCTAGATAATTTCCTTCTTTATCTCCGGGTTAGTTGCCGAAAAAATCCGCGGAAGGGAGGAGGAGGTGGCGCTGGGGCCAAGCCCGAGGGGGCGGCTCCGGCGCCCCTCGGCCTGTCAGTCGTCCTGGGCCCTATTTCCTAGATTATGACATTTATATACTAGCATGAGACGGAGAACAAATGGCCAATCATTTCACACATATAAGTCCTACAATCATTATCAGTTCCAAATTCCAAATTGCTACAAACTCAATCAATAATTGCTATATGACGTGAACTACTTTTACTTATACAGAGACAAATACAAAGGTTTTAAATGGAGAATATGTATGAGGTTGCTCCTTACTAATCGCAACATGAGACGTCTACAATCATACAACTTATGACATACCATACAAAAATAATTAGGTCTAACATTTCTCTTGATGATACTTAGGACGAAGAGTACTATGTGGACAATCTGAACGAACAACGCTAGCACAAACAGGTTGAAAGTGCAAGAGATGTGCAAATAGTGGATATTGGAACTCCAACCCCTGAGGCCAACACGAAAGGAGGGAAAATGAACAAAAGGAATAAAATCTGAAAAAAAAAGGAACATGAGCCGAATATAGGAAAAGAGGATGGCCAAAGAAAATAGTTGTCAATACTTCAACAGGAAAGCTATAATCCACCCAGGTGGAATCGTATCCTTTTCCACCCAAATTTGTGACCGCACGATGCTGAGATTTTATGATCTGGGTCGTTCATTCATTTTGTCTGGTTTTGACCCACGCGCGCTCGGTTGGCTCCCCTTTTGGTGTCTGACTATGGGGCCCCACTTGTCATTTTTTTTTTGGAAACTGCTTTCCCCTTTCCTCTCGCCGCGCTCCTCCTGTTCCAATGGCGATAGCAGAGGCGATTTCGCTACGGAGCTTCTCGTCGGCGTCGGTCTTCCATCCTGGTGTGTCTCCCCTTTCGATTTGTTGCTCCCGTCGGCGTTTCTCGTCGGCATAGATTTGTGATTCCCTCTCTCGGTTTTTTGTATCCCATCGCTCAGAGCTGTTGATGGAGGCGTTTCCCGGCTGAGCGGTCGGCGGCGTTCGTCTTAGTGGGTGTGGCCGTGGGGGATCTGTGGAGGAGCTGCTCGTCGACGGATTCCGCGGATTCTGTTGCTTGATGGTTCATGTCTATTTTTGGTGGTAGTCTCTAGTCTGTGTGGATGCCATGATTTGCTATTTTTGATTCCTTAATCTACGCTTTGATGACATGTTTGATTGGCAGGTTGTTTTTGTTAGTATTTCCTATTGTTATGTCATTCACTGATGTTATTTACTTTTTGAGTGCTCGATCTGTGTGGTATGGTGATGTGTTTCTGAGATTTTTCATTCTAGGGGAAGCATATTATTCAGTAGTTTAGTTATGATCCGTAAATGTTTTTTTTTTTTTTTTAAGACAACCTAGTTTGATGTGATTTGTGTAGTTGAGGATGAAATGGCAGTTGAGGATAAAATGGATGCAGCCCATGCAACTAATGTCGCGTGCCTTTATTTATATTTTTTTGACAATATGGATTTGTATACGATGTGGGATTTTTTTTTTTTTTTTTTTTGCAATCTGTGCATCTGTAATGTATAATAGGATGGAGTTGTTGTTGCAGCTATTACCTGATAGAACATGTGAGTGTATGTGCATGTATAAATTTTTGTGTTGCAAGTTTGTGCCCATCCTTGGTCCCCTTGTGCAAGTTGTTTCTTCTCATACATGAATGATTTTTTTAAAACTATGCTTTGGTTGTTTTTCCTTAGGATTTGGCAATTTTTCCCCCTTTGACACATGGGTTATGGCCTAGGTTTTGGCTTTGGATTTTTCCCTTGATTTGACTTTTTATTGCATTTTGCTTTGGGTGTATGGCTTAGGTTTTGACTTTGGCTTTTGCTATGCTTTTGGACTGGGGCTTTGTTTTGATTTTTTTCTTTGGCATTTATTTTTTTTTTTTCCCTTTGGCTTTTGGGTCATGGCCTAGGATTTGGCTTTTTGATTTTGCCTTTGATTTGCCTTTTCTTTTTGCATTTTGCTTTTGGGCTATGGATATGGGTTTTGCTTTGGATTTCCCAATGATTTTGGATTGGGGCTTTGGTCTTAGGTGCTTTTGTTTTTGCTTTGATTTTGCTTTTGGTTTATATTTGGGTGTTTGGCTGGGGGTTTGGTTGAATTTGGGTAGGGTCGTTTTGGGACTTTGGGGGGGGGTGTTGTTGAATTTGGGTAGGTGGGTTTGGGAATTTGGGAAGACGGGTTTGGTTGAATTTGGGGGTTTGAGAATTTGGGAAGAGGGGGGGGTTGGCTTTTTTTGTGAAGGGGTGGTTTTGCTTTTTTTTGGGAAGGGGGTTTCCCTTTTTGGGGAATTTGGGAAGGTGGCTTTGGGAATTTGGGTATGGTTTGGGGCTTTGGGTTTTTTTTTTTTTTTGACAAAAATGGTATAATCTGAATCTCTGGAGGATGCAATCTTTGAATGTAATTATGGGCAGGTCCGAAGCTTTGCTGTAATATCATTGCTATGTAATTTACAGTACATATCTATCGTACTAATTGTGTTACTCTTTCGTTATATATATATCCTTGATTTTGATACTATTTTCCTGAACATTTCGGTTAATCCTACTGGATTTTGATACTATTTTCCTGAACATTTCAGTTAATCCTACAGGTGCTAGAGAAGCTCGCAGTGTGCCATTGTTGGCTGCCAATCAACATAAAAAGGTCCTATGAGGTAGAGATTATGTTTTGTCCCTTTTTGTATTTAGAAATAAAAAGATTGCCCCCCTACTAGGCAAAGTGGTTTTTGGACATTTTTCTGTTGGAAATAATTCATGCCCCCTACTAGCCAATGTGTTTAGGGCCTTTTTGTATTTAGGAAAAAGTTTGCACCCCCTATTAGGCAATGGTTTGTTGTGGTCAATTCTGTTTTTGGAAATAAGATCATGCCCCCTACTAGGCAATATCTATGTTTTGGCCCTTTTTGTATTTAGAAATAAAAAAGATTGCCCCCTACTAGGCAATGTGGTTTTTTTGGGCATTTTTCTTTTTTTAGCTTTGGGTCTTTGGGCATTTTGGAATTTGATTGTTATTGATATGCAGCCTTGAAGCTTGTCAACATGAGAGATGACGTTTCGCCAAGGGAGCACTATGGTGATCTGTCCTCTCAAGTATGTATCTGCCCCTGTGTTGTCCATTTGGCTTTGTCTAGTTGGTTCTTTTTGTTCAGATTGCATGCACGCAGTGTGTGTTGTGGGCGAGCTTGTCTTTGTTCCTCACCTCTGCTCTCGTTTTTCCACTCCTGTTAAACTAATATCTTGTTCAAAGTTTTTGACATGTACCAATCTCTTTTTTTCTTTATATTTTTTGTTTCAGGATGTTGCTCTCAATGGCTCTGACTACTGCTACACAACCATCGTTAGGGATAGATTGGATGCCAAGCAGAATTAAAGAGGTTCGTATATGTCATTTTTTATATATAGAAATTTTTGGAGCTTTGGCGTCTCATGTCTGAACAACATTTTTTCGTATCACAGCTGTTGCTGAATGAGTGTCTTTCTTTTTTATGTTTTGTTTGAATATACCTTGCTTTGTTTTATTGGGTGCATGGACAGGAAGCTTATCAAGGTGTCGCCGAATGGTGCTTTTTTTGTCGTCATCGTTTGACAATGTGTTGTCCTGTGCACTCATCTTCTCAGAATACTTTTGATTAAAGCCAAATACTTTCAAGGTCAGTTTTCACAGTGGCCTACTACAGGAGCTTTTTCCTTGTATCCTTTGAGAAACTGAGTTTTTTTTTGTTTCTTCAGATGGAATGTCGATAGGCTGCACATCAATGTCCATATGCTGCAGCAATCTCATCATGATCTGGTTTGTAAGAGCAAGTATTATGGGCGTTTCTTAGCTGGTGGCAAGAGCACCACATCGCACAAAGGCAAACCATGTCAGGAGAGAGATAGGAGTGCCGGCAGTAAGCACTTCGCCGGCTGCAACACAAGTTCCGAGAAGAAAAGTTATATTTGTTTTCTCTTGCCCAATCCAATGCAGTTAGGTGTGTAAAAATTAAATATTTATCTCTCACACATTGGTATTCAAATAGCCCACCTATAATACTAGTTGGCTGTATTGTTGGCTAGATATGACATGTCACCTTGTTACAGCCTTCAGCTGGCTAAATTATTAAACTTGCTCTAATGTTTTTTCAACCTCCTCATTTTTGTTTTGTTTTTCTCCCCCTTGGATTGGGTTACTCTATTGATTAGGTCTTCTTTTATGCAACAGATAGGTTGTCAGGAAATTATGATTTTTTTATTTATTTTTTTTTTTGTTCAGACAGGTTCAGTTGCCATACATGCAAGGTAATCTGTTGTTTGCTAAGATGGCCATACATGCTAGCTCTAATGCTAGGTCATTTATTTGCTTTTCAAAATTTGGGTGGAATTTGGTTTTTTCCACCCGATTTTTTCTTTTTGCAAATTTGGGTGGTTTGGCCAAATAATCCACCCGGGTGGAAAAAAAGGCCAAACCACCCAAGTTTGATATAGACAGACTCTTCAAGTAATCAAGAAAGGGAAAAGTGCTGAAAACACATATTACAGAACTGTTGTTCAGATGAACAATAGTCAGAGAAGTGCCATCTAAATGCAAAGCACTGGAACAATGGATCATAATATTCAGGAACGAATATATCAATGCATATTGTCAACACACAAACATCCACTGAGGAACTGACACAGAGCTACATCAAAGCACATGTACAGGATCTCGAGAGAAAAGTTAAAAGGAAAGAGCTAATGTCATATCACTGTTGTGAAGATATTACCTTGTACAGACTAAGAGTGGTCCGAGGAGAAAGGAAGTCTCAACTTTCCTCAGTTCGGGGTCTTGTGGATATAAAAAGAAGTCCAAAATTAGCAGGAAATAATGCAATCTTATCTGAGAAGACGAAGCGGGAAGATGCAACCTGGAGGTCAGAGTTGGAGGGACACATGACTTCCGTCAAGCTCCTCCCCTTCTCCCTTGCTCCTCCTCTCGCTGCATACCTGCCTCTGCCCCGCGTTGCCCTCCTCCTCGATGTCGCCGTCCAGGTTCTTCTCGACGGCAGCGGCGGTGGTCCGAGCCTGCTCGTGCGGCATGTCCAGCTGCGGCTCCTGCTCCTGCCCTCGCTGCTCGCGGTTGCTCTCTTTCAGCATGGCTGCAGATTCTCGCTCCTTATCCTCCTCCCCCCCGCGCGCTGGCCGGCCGGATGGCTTCCCTGACGCGCTCACGGTCAACTCCACACGGCGCTCGCCCACCCAGCTCTGCTCGGCCGGTTCCCGCGACGCAGTCGCCCGCCCGCCTCCCGCGTCCACGGCGACCTGCTCCTCCATCGCGTCCTGGCGGGCTAGCTCGCCGTGCTGGCGCAGCTCGAGGCCACGCTCCGCCTGCTCCTCCCGCACCGCGCGTCCCCATCCCCGCCGCGACGGGTGAGGCTCGCACGCGCCGAGCCCGCCACCTCCGCGCCCCCCCTCCGGACGACAGCGTCGCGGCGCTGGGCGCCCCCACGCGCGCTCGCGTCTCCAGCGGACACCGCGGCGGCCACGGTCGAGCACGGCGGGGCTCGCCCAGCCGCCACGCCGAGGAATCACCGCCCGCCCAGCCGCCGCCACACGGTCAGGTCGCGATGGGAGCGTGAGCAGCGAGATCTCGCGCGCGGCGAAGACACGCTCCAGGAGGACCGCGGACGACGGGGAGAAGAGGAGGAGGCGTGCGTCGGCACCCAGGGAAACCAGGGGCGGCGATGCGCAGTCGAGCGAGAGAACGGAGTGGTGCGGCGACAGGTCAAGCAGGTCGGCGGCGTTCTCGGAGAAGGCGAGGAGGCGGAAGGAGGAGTCGTCGGCGACGGCGAGCGTGCAGCCGAAGGGCTGGATGTGGCCACCGCGCTGGATGCAGGAGAGGTTGGTGGCGATCTGCTGCTCGGAGGACGGCTTGGGCGGCGCTTTATGGAGACAGGCGAGAGGGTGGCGGCGGGGAGGCGAGGGGGTGTGGTGGGGGGGAGGCGAGGGCGGCGTCGATTGATGGGGGACGCGGGGTGGGCGCAGGTAGGGGAAGAGGCCGCGCGGCTAGGTAGCATTGCGAGACTACAGAGCGACGACGCACAAAGCTACGATTTCAGTTTCAATTTCAGTTATCAATTCCGCGACCAATCGGCGCCTCGGTAATTCCCTGCTTGAATAATGGGAGCTCCTATATAGGAGTTTTAGATTACGGATTTTGTGACGTGAGCACAATGAATTCCCTTTTGTCACCTATCTGACGTGTTAAAACACTTTCGGTGACAAACACAATTTTTGGTCGCTAATTTTTTTGACAATACAACTTTGTCACAAAATTATCGACAATAGCTATTGCCATTGTTCTTGTCACTAACTATCAAGTGCCATCATGCCACATGGCGAGATATTGCGACAAATTTTATTGTAGTAATTCATCAAAAGACATATGGGCACATAATAGTCTGTTCTCGATGGACAAAGAGAACAGATCATAACAAGCAAACAAATAATATACAAATCAACACAAGCAAATGCATAATAAAATATAGGCCACGAACATGATCATACATTTGGCTATTAACTAAAGTTCAAACTCGCCAACCAGAAAGCCAAATTATATGTATCAATTACCATATCTGCTAGCAACAATAGGAGGCCAGATTGGTTCACAGCCCACATTACATCACAAAAACAATATGCAGCAACCAAAATTATACAGCCACAAGTTCAAAGTTCATAGGCCGCACAATACTTCTACCATAGTTCAAAGGCTGCAAAACAATGCAATCAACAGCACAGTCCAACAGTAGAGGCACTTTTTTAGATAATGGAAATTATATTCCGCTTCATCATCCAAGGATGCATCAGGCCAAGTTACGGGTAAGACGAAGTCACCCGAAAACACCGGTGCACTTTTTTTAAAAAAATAAAACAACTAAAACTCGTCCACCAATGGAGACTCCGGATCCTCGTAACCTGGCAACAAAGATAAGACCCCATAAGCGTGTGCGATGAGTCGCCACCTTGATGCCGTCGGCCCGACATCCAAGGGATCTTCCACCGACGTCTCCAACGAAAAATGCCATCCAAAGACGCCATCGCCGCCCACCCAACCGGTGTAGGTTTTCACCGTAGAGATCCGCTTGAAAAAGACGGCGCCTCCAAATAGAAAGTGGCGCCCTCAGCGCCACCGTCGTCGTAGTAGTGAGCGGCCAATGCCATGTCCCCGGGGCCACGCCGTTACGCCAACCGCCGGGCGATGTGCACCATCGCCGAAATACGATCTGGAAAACAAAAAAGCCGATGTCCGCTGCCATCCTCGCCGTCCCTTTCCACGAGTCCTCCACCTTGACGGCCGCCGGCCACCATGGCGGCCCGCCACCGGGTTCTCCGATCTGGTCGAACCAAATGCTTCACCAATGCCGCCGCCGAGAACCGCCTCCATGGTCGACGCATCACGATGCCCATCGCCCCGGGTCGCCGCATCCTCCCGACTGGGTTCTCCGGCGCCCGGATATGGGCGGTCGACCCCCGCCACCATGGGTCGGACCTTCGCCGCTTCCTCGCCCAAAGCCTGGCGCTCTCCATTGCCACCGCCGCGCCCGCATCGCTTCCAAATCGCTCCGAAGACCCGCCGCCAACACCTCCACCACCGCGCGGCCAGTAGTGGCCCGAGGCGAGGCCACCTCACCACTCAAATAGTCGGCTCGGGTGTGCCGCCGCGGCGCCCCAGGCGCCGGATCCGGCAGGCCCGACCAGCGGGACAGCCGCCGTCGCCCGTCGAGCCAGGCCGAATCCGAGGCGGGGGACCGGATCGATAGAGGCACTAGTACCTAGTCAGTAAATAACCACCATCAAAACCAAGTTCAACCAGCCCTAGGACCAAGCATGAAGGAAAGACATGTTTTCTTGTGATGCCTTTTTATATTTTCGATCTCCTCAGCTGTTTTGCCATTGCCATTTCTGACTCTTTCTTTAAAGCCTCCATTTTGTCATTTCTGATTCCTTCTTCATGGCTTCAAACTCATGCCTAAGGTCTTCTTTAGAATTTGTTTTCAATTTCAAGCTCACTGAAGTCAAGTTGCACTTGTGCATAAACACCAGAAATGTGTTGGTGTCTTTCTATTATTCTATTAGAAGCAATAATCACTCAAGGCAAAGCATGGCAAATCATTTGTTTACCCTAATATTATTACGTGCAAACCGAACAACTAACGGCCATTGTAGGTTCAAATTGAGTTTACTCTTCATATGCGGGACAACTATGTACTAGTAGCATCAAATCGAACATTGTTGACGGTCACTAACAACACATTTTTATCGTCAACATTCTACCATAAAGGGAGCAAAACTATACCTTTTCATACTCATATACATTTATTACTAATATATTTCCAACTATAGTGTTCAAAACATTATTTTGCAGAAACTATATAAATACAGGTGGAAATAATATCAAAAGGCGCCTCCCAGGAAAGCGCATTCCTGAAGATAACAAGCCCAAGGGAGAAATGGACCAAAAACGCAGAACTGGACCAATCAAAACACCGACACGCGACTTTTTTCGGCTCACACACGCCAGCCTGCCAAGGCTCGGCCCGAGCCGAGCCCAGACGAGTGCGCCTGCACCCATCCTGAGGCGGTTCAAGCCCAGGTTTTGCGAGGTGGTGCATTAAACCACGAGGAGGGCGGTGCGCGTGTTAGTGGTAGGTGCACTGCACCTGGACGCCCGAGAGATGGTCAGTTTGGGGGAATTTGGCACTTAGGCCCCTCTCCTACTTGTATAAGTAGCCCCCCTCACCTCCTCTCTCTCAACACACACCTCACAAGACGAGCCACACTCTCCCTCCTTTCTTCTTCTTCCTCCTCCTACCATTTATAAACATTTATATACAACATTATGCACTAACCAAAAAGGGCCCTTAGACGGGGGACTATGCCGCAGGGAAGATCACTCCCCGAACGAGTCATGCCATTTCAATTCTTCCAATCCCCCTCTTCAAACATTGCTTTGTTTGAAGATTGTAGATCATGTTGGGGTTCAAAAAATGAAGCATATCTGCCCTTTGTTCCTCGTTGACCATATATCTTTCGATTAATGGTTGTGATCCTCCCCGACCTCCTCCGCTTGCTGCCCCTACTCCTAGAGTTGGAAATGACCTCGGATGCCAACTTCTTTTAGTGCGACCAAAGGGCCTTACGTGCATCGCCTTTGTTCCTATTGAGTGCTCTTCTGATTTGAAGTGCTATTTCGTTAGTAACCTTTTCTGAGAAAAAGAGGACACATCTCCCTACGACACTGCACGTGATTTCTTTCCCCGATCCCCTCGTAGTACCACTTTTGCCACCAGAACACTATAGATTGCCGCTTCAAGGGCTTACATTCGGTGCTTCCTCCATTCCCTTTCCTTTCGGATCGAGGGAGTAGTCTTTCATCCGATGTGAACCGCCATTCCTCCACAGGAGAAGCAAGAGCCATCAGTTGTTGGCTCGTATGCAACCTCATAGCAAAAAAAGTTATCCTCACAACCAAGCTCTTACCGAACTTTTTTTTAATGAAAACAACTTACCGAACTTTCTTGTGAGTGAAAAATGTAACAATTCGTGGAGGTGCACATTCTTCATGGCATTGTGGAGCCGCTTAGTCCAGTGGAATACTGTTTATGACATTTGTGTAGGTTTGAAGTCCCTCTCTTTCAGCCCGTAAAGGCGGTTAAATACTATAATGAAGAATGCAAGCCTTTTTGGTCCATTGTTTTCGACAGAGAAACTATTCATCATTTCAACATAAGAGAAACTTGAACATTCCTAAGTCACATATGGGAGTGGAATATTTTATTATCAAGATATTTTTTATCGTATCTCAACATTTTATAAGATAGGAAAATAATTAAAAGGAATGTGAGATTGGAGTTTACCTTTGTAGGAGTCCTCCCCCAAGCTAGCTTGTTACTTACCCTTTGTGAATGCTGCTAGTTGGTGCACGCCAAGGTTTGATATGTGGTCTAGGGCCTTGTTCGGGCGTGCTAGGGGACTCCCCCAAGCTTGTCTTTCTTGGGTCCTCCCCCAAGCTAGCTCAAAGCCCTAGGACCAAGGTTGTACCCTTGTGCGTTTTGGCTTTTCTTGCGTGGTTAGGATGTGGTAGATCACGAGTGGACTTACCATCCCTCGTGATTACCTCATTGTAAAACATATGTAGGATGCAGCAATTTGAGCTACTTGGGCTTCAAAAATTTTACTATTTTTTTTTCAAGGGAGGATGTTTCAACCATCATTATTTTTTTTCTTATTATTATTGTTCACCAAACATTCATGCTCAACTAAGGCTAAGGTGAACGTGCAATGTAAAACCTGCCCTACCTTTATCTCCATCGTAAGATAGTTTTGTTTATGAGAGCAATAACTCTAGGTTCATTAACCAAAATTAAACACCAAGTCTAACTTTGATTAAAAAAGGTCATATTAACCCAAGCACCATGCTTGATTTAAAAGACCTATGGATGTACCATACGTGCCCATGTGAATGATCCAAACCCTGGCCATGTTTCATAAACAAAGGAAACACAATTTTATCTGGAGACACACATGAGTAAAACAAGTCGGTGGACATTACCTTTGCTTTACCTGAGTGCGTATGTACCGGCAGTGTATGATGACAAAGGTGTTGAAATTTCTACGGTAGCATCTTGATGGTCTGCCTCAGGCTAGTCATGAGGCTTAGGTCTTACACACCATTAGTGTATAGGACCTTGGGCCTTCATGGCAGCTTAGGTGCAAAGGAGGAGACTCCTCCTTTTCCTCTATTTTTTTTATTTTCTTTTTCTGATCAAGGTTATTCAATATTCACCAAATGAATTTTAATTTTCCATCGTTGAATTCGCCTCAAAAAAGACATAACCTTGTGGATGTGAGATTTCTTGCCAGGTTTAGTCTAGGCATACAACCAAAGTTTATATTAATAGTTTCAGTTCAGAAATCAAACAGACTCCATGTATAATTTGATTTAGGTAGGCTAATTAACCTAAGCACCATGCTTCATTTAAAAAGCCTATGGAAGTATGATCACCGCGAATGACCAACACTCCCAAACCAAAACATATCAGCATAAAGAAAGGTGGCATGAAGATAATAAACATGAGATTGATTCAAACGGATGTGTGAACATTGAATGAAACTTAGAGAACCATTTTTATATGCTAATCAATGCAAACAAAGTGGATGGATGCATTTAACAAATATGCCATGAGTTTGAAATGGAAATTAAACGAGTGATGAGATGTATGAAAATCTATCAAATATGCAAAGTGGGAAAATAAAATTTGGGAAGGGAAGCAAATATTTTTGGGTTGGTTCTCTCACCTTGATCGATCATCATTCACAATTTATGATTGAATTGTGAGTGATGCAAAGGCAGCTTGTCACACCCGTTTTTAAAGAACAAAAACGAGTACAAAATCACATATGTGCCCTGAGATCAATCACACATATTGTCGGGTGCCAAAATAAATGACACCCTCGACGCATCGATTAAGAAGATAATCCACCTCGACGCACCATCAAGACAAGCAAACCATCCTGTGGGAGGTCCCGAGCCGAGGGCCCCCCTGTGGAGCGGGGAAGCAGCGACTGTTCGACCCCCTCGGGAGGGGAGGTTTGGGCCGACTTCGCGAGAGACCCCCGCCAATCGGCGTACCTCTCGGCATCCGTTGCCCGGCGACGGTCGCGACAACAAGGACAGGCGGGATGTCCGCTCCTGACAAAGCTGAGCACCCTGACACCCCAGATTCTCTCGCCAGAGGGGCCCCACGGTGGTCAAATCCTTTTGTGACGTCGTCTGCTCGTCCGGAACGCACTGTTAAGTGTTGTTCACGCCTTACCGAGCACTGTGACAACCACCCCCACTGTAATGTCATCTCACGTGCCCATCTTGGGGGGCCTCGGATGAGACTGCAGCCACGACGCCAAACCCTCGGGCGGGTACAACGACAGTTCCCGGTCACCATCAGGGTACCCCTCGGGCACTGTTACTACCTGTTGGCATTTGTTAAGTGCTAAAAGAATATGAAGGATTCTGCAAGCGCACAGAACACCTACCATTGTAGCTTTTCCCTAGGATGAGTATTCTAGAGTATCGTATCCACAGGGAAGCTTTGGCTAAAGAATTCTAATAAGTCACAATCATATATCCACTAACTTAGCAAACCACTAGACTATAGTGAGGAGGTAATTGTTAAAGGATAAGTAAATATCAAAGCATAAAATAATAGCCTACCTAAGATATCAAGAATAACTAAACTAATCAAGAGGTCAAAGGGAGAGATCAAGGTTCCCGGGTACTTCTCTATTACTTAGGTTCTATGATAGCAATCACACCATAACACCGGGACATCGGAACACTAGCCACGAAAAGAGATGAGAAGGGGGCTAGGAAGCTCGACTACACGGTCCTACAAACACCAACCCGAACGTGGTGGAATACGCCGGCCATCGGGCCGCGCCACCACCTGGGCTACCACAAACTATCCGTGGGGTTGGGTGCAATCTCGGGTAACCTATAGCCTAGACACCAAGTCTATACTATAAATTACTACTCTAGTTACCATGAATAACTAGAGTCCTCAATACGAAGCGGAGATCCCATGCAATAGCATAACAACTATACTTAACCATATATGTAAAACATGGAAGTAAATAGAGAAGATAAATATGTGAATCATAAGTCTTGTAGAGAAGATACAAAGACATACCATACTGAAGACATCTCGAGCAATGGAGCATAGCTCCTCTCTCCTTTTACTCCCGATTAGATCTAAGTTAGATCTAATCTAGTTCTAATTACATGTCTAATCTACTTCTAATTACATGGCTAATCTTCTTCTAATCTACTTCTAATTCACTAATCCCAGAGAGAGGTTATCCTTACATTGGGACACCTCTACAACTGAGAGATAATGAATAGAATGAGATAGAATGAATTAGGGTTTAGCCCTGGGGTCAGGGGGTCTTCTTATATAGGCCTTGGCGATGAACGATGACCATTGGATCAAACCGACCTTGGCAACGGTGTAGATACAACCTCAAAGTCGGTTACAAACCGACCTTCAAATGTGAGGCTGACATGTGGCCCCAGCCTGGCGGCCGGCCTAGTTGGCACTGACGGCCGCCAGGGTGGCATGCCACCTTAGCTTCCCGTTTCTTCTGGTGTCCTCTGGTACCTTCTAGAATGTTTTAGTCCACTTTTCGGATTGAGTTACTTCACGGTTAAGTCTTGTCATCGTATGTGAGATATATTCTGGAACTTTCTCCAATCTTCTCTGCATTTATCTGTTAAGTCCCTGAAAAGATATAAATCACCAAAACTCGTGGAATTATGTTAGTTAGACCCCTAGTCTATGTTGATATTCATTTTAAGCCCTTATCCATGTTTAATTGACTAGTAATATTATGCTATAACAGGTGTCAACGCTACCCCCCTCGGAGCATCACCCCTCGGAAAAGTAAGAGTCTCGGAGGTCAATGGCCCCTCGGTACAGATCACACCAGGACCCACACCTCAAGAGGACACCAGAAGATTGGGAGAAGGACGACCTCCTTTCCACAACGACAACTACGGACGCTCTTTCTTTGCAGCTCGAGTACAGGGCATGTACTCACCGGCACCGGCCAAGAAATTTCCTACACTTGAGGACATGTACTCACCGGCCCCCCTTGTGACTATAAAAGGGGGTGCCCGGGCATAGAATAGGGCAAGTCGAAGCACACACACGCCTTGACTTAACACGACATTGGCAACCTAGCTCAATCACACTATGCACTGAGACTAGAGGTCCCGGCCTCTCTCTCGCCCAGCTTGTATCCTCCTAGTACGAGCACCCCGGTGCAGATACACAGTCCACTCACCCCAACTGGACTAGGGCCGGCGTTGGCCTGAACCAGTATACATCTTGTGTCATCTCGCACCAACCATCCGGAATCTAGGACGTGCATCACAATCACTCGTCGGTTAGCCATACCCCCGGTTCAAAACACCGACACATATGATAGACAAATATCTGTAGTTTCAAATCCAATAGCTTATTACTAACGTTTAATATCCATAACACAAATAATTGTTCAACTCTAACACAGCGAAAGAAGATAAATATCGCTCCAAATAGGCCATGAAGATCTCTAGTTTGGTTTTGGCTAATTAGTGACACCTAAGGACTAATCTCTCGATGCTAAGTGTTTGACTAGATTGGAGATTGGTCGTGTCAGGTTGGTGCGTGGTGATCATGGATGATGGATCGAGGTGATCCAAAAGGTGATCAAGCATCCAACATGTTGAGGTTTGGAGATCAATTGACCCCAAGGCAAAGGTATAACCATAGGGCTTTTGATTTCACACTTAAGACACCATAGAGGGTGTGAGTGATTATAGGATCGATAAGCCGTACTATAAAGAGGGGAAACTTATCGTACATATCGGTCCTCATGTGCCTTTAGGTTCAAAATTCATATGCATGCATTCTAACCTAAAGAGCTAACTCCGCGCTTGACGAAAATGTTTTCAAAATGCTAACACATGGTGTCGGGGTGTTCTTCGACGTGTCGGCAACAAGAATCAAGTGGCGGAAGTCGGTTTGGAGCAAAGGCGAAGGAACGAAGAACACAACGACGAATTTCGCAGCTTAGATGGCGACCGGACTCACCGACCGGAAGCACGAAGAAGTGACCGGACGCACCGGTGATCGGGTCCGGCAGAGAGCATGTTTTTTCGACGATCGGTGGTCGACGGGCGGCCGGACCCACCGACCGGAAGCTTCCGGTGCTAACCGGACGCACAAACGGACGTGTGACCCGACGCATGAAGCGGTCGGGCACTCGCTTTTTGGGTTGTCGGTTGTGACCGGACCCACCGACCGGACTCACCGGGTGAGTCCGGTCGAGGCCCCGGCCGCCGGGCTGAAATCGTGGATTTCACCCCAACGGCCACATTTCGTGGTGTGGCCTATTTATACCCCCTTGGCTGCCTCATGCTCTCTCTCTTGGTCATTTGAATCACTCCTAACTTCCTAGAGCTGAGCAACAAGTCCCTCCTCTCTCATTCTTGATTGTGAGCTTCATTCTTGAGAGAAGAGTTGATCCAAGTGTATTTGCATCGAGTTCTTGCATCTAGAGGCACTTGGGGATCAAGTGAGCCGATTGGTTTCTTGTTTCTCTTGGAGACACCGCTCCTAGCCGGACTTGGTGATTTGGTGGAGTTGTTGGCAAGAAAAGGAGATTGTTCTTTGCCACCTCCGGGCGAATTTGTGAGAGGATCACACACTCCTCGTTGGGAAGACAAAGTGCAAGGAATACATTGCTCGTGTCTTGGGTACCTCACTTGTGAGTGGTGTGTTGAGGCTAGCAAGGGCACCGCCTAGCTCAAACACCATCCTTGTGTTGGTCGGCACAACCGGAGACTAGCTTGTCGGTGTACAAGTGAACTCCGGGTCAACACATCGACGTGTCTCTTGTCTTGGTGATTGGTTCATCGTCTCATTATGTTGATTGGTTCATCCTCTTCCCGGTGATTGGTTCATTCCTCTACACTTCGTTATATCGAGCTCGATCACTTGCTTTTACATTCCTAGTTTATATTGTGTAGAGAGCTAGCCTTGCTTTGTGTAGTTGTTCTTGCTAGCATAAGGACCATATTAGGTTTGCTCACTAGATAGAGTAGTGACATAGACTTTGTGTGACTTAGAGATCATAGAAATATTTAGTCTTGTCACTAGAAGGCTTGCAAGACCACTAGAGCTAGTGCAAACCGCTTAATCGCCATTTGTTATACTAACCGGTTTGTTTAGTGAGTTTGTAGAAATTTTTTTATAGGCTATTAACCCCCCCTCTAGCCATCTAGGACCTTACACTCCTCCATAAACCCACGTGGATAAGCCAACTGGTTAACATCAAGCCTAAAAGTCATCATTGAAATCAGATTCCAGCCTTGATCTAATAATAATGAAATATACCAAGGGTAAGCACATGTCGTACTTAACAAGCATAGCAAGGGTTCATGAAGCTCAACAAGGTTCGACATTGGTTAAATTGCATGTAGCTTTTTAGTTGGTATATTTTAGCATTAGCATCAAAGAATTCGCAACATCCCATCATCATAATAAGAGATAACATGTGTAACAACAAATATGAATAACAAGTAAACCATGAATAACTCATAAACAGTGATCACCTATTTTATAAGGATTCCAAGGCCGCTCATGACCGAGAAACACGACCGATATATCAGTTTTATTAACTCTGCAAGCAGAGGTGTATACTTTCTTTGTGAGCTATGATTTTCAAATGAGTAGGTTTACGATCCCAAACAAATGAATACCATATAAAGCCTTTCAACGGTTCATCTAGAAATATTAGTGGCCAACGAGCGATACAACCCCGTTTCTTCCATTATGACAAACCACCAACAAAAATAGATAAGGTCCTTTGACCGACTAAAGCCAAAGCCACATAGCTCCCACCGGTTGTAATGTAAAATCCCGGATGATCACTTACAAAATAAGTCCTTATAGAAAGCTAAGAGCATCATAAATAAACCCCCATATCGCCCTCGCCTTAAGTACCACATTGCATAAAAGATATCCACAATAATCCATTGCATAAAAAAGTAATTCCATTTATCTTAATGGTCAAGTGTTGAGCACTAGCATCATACTATCCATATGCATAAAACCCATAGGTAGCAAGGAACAAGTAATCAACAACTAGGATATCCTTAAGGGTTAACAAGGGAGACACATGCATGATGAATTTTGTGATTAAAGTGAATAGGACAACAAGGAATAGCCCAAGCTATACTTGCCTGAATCAAAGAACTCCCGACGATCCGGATTGCCGAGAAGTTCGGTTCACCCACGAATTGCTCACCGTTTGTACTCAATTGACACCACAAAGAACACAAGCATCCAAGCAATCATAGAAAATGCAAACAAAGGAACAATATGAGAGCAGTACACCAACCACAAGAAAATGAGTTAAGTAGTGTATAAATCTATTCTACACGTCCGCTATGATCACACCGACGAAAAGATCACTAAAATCGGACTCAAAATGACTAAGTTACGGATTTTACTAGCTTTGCATGAATAAAATAATAAATTAAATATGATGACGAAATTTAAAAAGTTGGTAACCCATCGAACAAAGAACATGATCAACTAGATTACGAAATTGCGAATCTAACGCAGTTTGAACGGATTAGATTTAAAATGAGCAAGTTATAAGCATTTGAATACGATGGCGATTCTCAGAAATACAGAGAATCGAAATTTCAAATAAATAAAATCCGATGTTAAACCGGCCGGGAACTTTTGGCCATGAACGACGCGGCCGAGCTCGCCGGAAAATATGAAACCTGCCCTATATGCCATGGTTTTGGACGTGGCTTGATTCAAACGAAAAGAGCGGGTCAACGCGACCTCACCTAGATCAACGAAGAGGCCCGAGACATCTCCACACTTTGATCACATTTGAACTCATGTGGAGATGTCCGAGTTTTAGGCATCCGACGTCACAACTTGCTCGAAACTTTTTCAAATTTTTACCAAAGCCTCCTCATGAGATGACAAGACACCTCGCCAAGTTTCGTGGATTTTTAAACTTCGTTTGGATTTTATAGAATTTAAAAACACTTTTCCCGCATGTAACTCGTCATGTTCGACACAAACATGTTCGTAATTTCGCGCGAGTTCCCGGATTGAGCCTAAACATACGCCAAACATCATGAATAATATTTTTGAATGACCAAATTCCATTATTTCATGTACCTGCAGTTCAAATTTGGAGTGGTCCGTAAAATGCAAGAAAATAGAAATAATTCCTGAAATATAGCAAAACAACTTGAAATTGTCCCAAATTTTGAACATGAGATGTAATTACTGTACCAAGGCCACACAAAAAATATGGGACGAAAAAACAAAAAAAATTCATAAGTTTGCCGAGTGCCGTCGGGCACTCGAAAAACGTGTTCTTTTGCCGAATGCCTAAACGCATAACACTCGGCAAAGGGTATTTTTTTTTTAAAAAATAAAACAATACCTTTGCCGAGTGCCACATTTCCCGGCACTCGGCAAAGCCGATAAATATCTGGGACCGAAGATCCCATTTCAGCTCATTCGTCGCGCGCCCGCCCGCCCACGCCCGCCGTCGCCATTGCCGCCGCCACCCGCCTCGCCGGACCCGCCCGCCGCAAATAGCCTCCCCGCCCATGGGCGAAGCGGGCGCCGGCCGCCCCGCCCGTCGCCCACGCCGATCCGCCGGGCCCGGCCGGCGCCGGCGCCGGCTCGGCCCAGCCAGCCTCGGCCCCCTCGGCCCCCATCGGCAGAGTGAGGAAGGGAAGGGAAGAAGAGGAAGAGGGGAGGAAGGGAAGAAGAGGGAGGAAGGGAAGAAGAGGAAGGAGGAAGAAGAGGAAGGAGAGGAGGAAGAAGAGGAAGGGGAGGAGGAAGAAGAAAAAAGTGCCTCTCGGGCCGGTCGCCGTTTCTTCGTCTTGCTGCGGTGATCCACGCCGTCGTCGGGCCGACCGATTGCTCTTGCCGTTCCGCGACCAAGGTAAGCCCTACCCTTCTAGTAGTAGTTAGTAGTAGTGGTTAGTAGTAGTGTTAGTTGTAGGGTTAGTAGTAGTAGTTAGTAAATAGTTAAGTAGCTCTTAGTATTAGTAGTGTTAGTAGTTAAGTAGGTGTTAGTAGTAGTTGTAGGGTTAGTAGTAATTGTTCTTGTACTACTTGAATACTTTCATCTGCATGGAAAAAGAAGTAAAGTAAATGGCTCTTGTTGGTATATTGGTGGTTGTTGGCCTTCGTGCCCATGTTCGGTATATATATGTGGTTGTTGGCCTTCGTGCCATGTTTTTTGCAGGTTTTGGAAACCTCCCCGTGCAGGGGAGGTGCTGCCGAAATTTTGAGTCGATAATAACTATTTTTTGCCCTTTTTTTTAGGAGGACCTGTGGGAGGGACTCGGCGACCCCGATCGTCCTCGTGGGCGCTGCGGGTCTTGCTACACCGCGTCTCCACCGACACCATAGGTATTAATCACCTCCCGTCCTTATAGTTGTCTTACATAGCGCGACCCAGTTAGGCGTCTCCCGTCCGAAAGAGATACATGCGTTGGTATGCGCATCTGTGCATATCTGTGACCGTATCTGTTTCGGATTGTCCACGTTTTTTGGACAACCCGTGGATGCGTAGATGGGTTAGCATCCATGCTCAGCTCCCGTCCGAGCCGGAATTTCGGCAGCACCTCCCCGTTGTTCTCCGGATACACACTCTCCCCGCCAGGGCGTGTATCGAGAACAACAGCGAGGTGCCGCTGAAATTCCGTGTCGATAGAGCGGAGCATGGAAGCTAACCTTGTCTACGCATCCTCGGGTGGGATTAGGACCTATCCTTCACCTATTAGATGGTAGGAACGCCATGTAGATGCAATTGCTGGTTATATGGCTCGCTGACATGGGCGTATGACAGAGGATGGATAACCGTGAGTGGATGTACACGGGCTTCGCAAGTAAGAGCTTTGAATGGATTAGGGGGACCGATACTTTCCTAGAGCATGCATTTGGCCCAACTGCTATAAAGGGTCTATTCGGATGCCGTGTCCCTGCAGCAAATGTAAGAACAAGAAAAAGAAACGAAAGGGTGATATGGGCAGAGATATTTACAAGCACGGATTCGTCCCAAACTATAGCCGCTGGATCTTCCACGGTGAAGTCGATCGTATTAGAGAGGACGTGGTGAGGCCCCTCCTCGAGGAGTATGATGCGGATGCCGGGATGGCGCACATGATGGCGAACTTTCACGATGCACGTTCAATGAAGGATTGGAGGAGGAACCCGAGGAAACCGCAAAGGCGTTCTACGAGATGATGGAGGCGGCACAACAGCCCCTTCACGAAGACAATGGTTACGGCGGATGCCATTTCACGCCTTATAGCGTTGAAGTCGCAATTGAGCATTAGTCGAGACGGCTTCGACACCCTCGTTGTCGGTTATTGGCAACCGCCTGAGGGTCACGCCCCCTGCCAAGAACACGCACGAAGTCACGAGAGACTCCTTCGTGGACTCAAGATGCCGATGAGTCGCACCATGCTTGTACGAAGGGGTGCGGCCCTATTTAGGGAGACCTCAAGGAAGCAACGCGACTTTCCAAAGTGCAAAGCCTCTAGGTTTGTGGAGGTAGAATGTAGTGATGGCGGGGAAGAAACAGTCCAAGATCCCCGAGATGGTCCTACGACACCTTCCTTTCGCACCGAGGCTCCAACGGCCGTACATGACAGAGGAGTCCGCGAAACAAATGACATGGCACAAGAAGGGCAAAAGATATAGTCCCGAGAAGTTGGTACACCCATCATATGGTGATGCATGGAAGCACTTCGATAATATGCATCCCGAAAAAGCTATGGAGGCTCGGAATGTACGCGTAGCGCCGCAAATGAATGGGTTCAACCTGCACGGAATGTTGGCAGCCCCGCACACTTGTTGGCCCGTGTTCGTGATCCCTCTCAATCTTCCCCGGTGTCATGTTTGAGCTCAAGCACCGCTCTCTGACGCCGATAATACATGGTCACCCGGGCAACAATATGGGTGTGTTCATGCGGCCGGTGTGGGATGAATTGCAAGATGCTTGGTAAAATGGGGTAATGCGACGCACGCCATCGAGCTACAAAGACGAACTTTACAATGCATGTGTGGTACCTATATTCAATGCATGACTTCCCCGGCTTATGGCATATTTAGCGCGTGGTGTGTTCATGGGAGGTTCCCTTGCCCAACATGCAAGGCAGCTGTGATGTTCACCTGGCTGAACAAGGGTGGCAAGTATTCTTCGTTTGACAAACATCGCCAATTCCTGCCCGAGAACCATGAATTCAGACTAGACAAAAAGCACTTCACGAAAGGTGTTGAAGTCACCGACCCCATCCCAAAGTTTATGACCGTGAAGAGGTCCTTGCCGAGCTAGCTGGTCTCAAAATCGATGAAAAGAAAGGTTGTTTTGTTGGATATGCTACCACACACATGTGGACTTATATATCGGGCTTGACTAAGCTCCCCTACTTCAAGGATCTTCTTCTTCCACACAATATCGATGTAGTGCAATACGTAAAAGAATATCTCCGAGGCACTCTTCGCAACAACCATGGACCTTAAGAAGTCAAAGGACAACGTTAAGGCTAGACTTGACATAGAGATAATGTGCGATAGACCAAAAGCTAGTGATAGAGACCCCTAGCCCCGGGAAGAGATGGAAAAGGGGCCCGCCGACTACATTATCAAAAGGGCCGATAGGAAGGAAGTACTACAAGGGATGAAGACGTTATCGCTCCCCGATGGGTATGCGCTTAATCCGGTAGGGGAGTGAACTTGCGGACTATGAAAGTCTTAGGGATGAAGAGTCATGACTTCCACATATGGATTGAGCGGATCCTTCCCGTTGACTTCGGGGATACCTCTCCGAGCCGCTGTGGCGCGCCCCGGTAGAGTTGAGCTTTTTCTTCCGCCCGACTTTTGTGCTAAGGAGTTATCTCGATGCGATTGCTGATCCGAGCGTGCTGCACTTGTGTTGATCTACAAGTTGGAGATGATATTTCCACCGGCTTCTTCCCGCCGATGCAAAGACGATTTTGCACCTTCCCGCCGAGGCACGGTTGGGGCCCGTGCGTTCGTTGGTGCTATCCAATCGAGAGGGGCTCTCGAGGTACTTCGGAGAAAATGCGTGAATAAAGCCAAAATTGAGCCTTCCATGGCAGAGGCATACATTCTAGAGGAGGTGTCGACCTTCACACAGGCGTACTATACCGACAAACTTCCCAAATATCCACAATCCTACCCTTACAGCAAACGCCGACGAGAGTTCATCGAACCTCAGCCTTTTCGTGAGGGCAAGTCGAAGAGGAAGCGCAGCTACCCACAAGCACTTGTCCTTTGATGATTGGCGACTATCATGCTCTATGTGTTGAACCTGAACCTTGACGGCGGCTCCTTATCGCCAGTAAGTTCTCAATGAGCTTGTTCCATACGCCGTTACTATCCTCCACCTATCGATCCGACCCAATTTGCCTTGTTTTTTTCAGTGGAATTTATTGGTCAACACCGGAGAGGAATGGGGCTCCTACCTTGCAACAAGAAGACAATCTTCTCAAAAATGGGCAGCCCGATTTTATTTCCCGGTTTTGTTCAAAGGTACCATCCAACTAACCTCGTTCGACTTTGATATTCCACTTTGGTCCTAGTAACATATAATGTAACGATGTACGTGGCCTCACCTTGCGCCCCCGCATGTGATGCCGAAAATGTGCGAAGATTTAAAAACAGTGGGCAATGGCTTCCCCGTAGGGTCAACTCGCTCACCATTTATGATGTGAATGGCTATCGCCGCACGAGAAGCTACGAGGAGAGTCGCCCAACCGCAAAACAACGCGGCACCGGAGTTCGTGACGCCCGGCTTGGATAAGAAGAACTATTACGCATAGTCGAAGAAATATATGAGCTCAACTTTGGGGGTCCTAAAGAGCTCAAGCTAGTGGTATTCAAATGCCATTGGTTCGATCCTGATGACACGAAAAGTAGACCCTACGATTGGGCAAGTCGAAATTCGACAGATTCCGTGATATGGAGGAGAGGATGTCTATATTGTGGCTAATATACACGCCACACAAGTTTATTACCTCCCATGGGCGTGCTAAAAAACACGAGGACCTTTGGTTGGTACCTTGTGCAGTTGTATCGCCAACGGTAAGCCTCGTTCCGAACGATGATGATTACAACCTTGAACCAAACACCAAGAGTTCTATCAACCTGAGGGGCTAGAAGGACGCTTGGAGATAGACATTCTTTTCGCTGATGGGCATGGAAGTAGACAACGCCATCGATGAGGACGAGGGTGATGAGGTGCGGATGCTAAGGGACTTACAAATTCTTGAACGATGGAGGATGGTGCGCCGAAGGAGTTGTGGAGGGCGATGCACATGCCGAGGGCGATACAGATGATGAGGATGGTGACATTGATGATTACAATAGTGATAGTGATAGTGATGACTACATGTTAGCCTTTGCCATTCGGGAGATAATTTCTAAATCATGTAATACTATTTTGTTATTATTGTTACCTTTCAATTATGTTTCGCTTCATTTTGCAATACTAATTGGTTTACTCTTTGTCTTTTGCGAGGACTCGATAAAATGCCGGGCGGAAGGCGGCAACGCCGACAGGGGGTCCAGTCCCTCTACACGAGGCCCCTCCCCACCCTCCCCCACGCCGACGCAGGAGGCCGACGGGAGGAGGCCGATGAGCAGCAGCACCGACGGTGGGAGACGCCGTCGAGGCGTACCGACGTCGCCCGCCGACGAGGAGGCTTGAGTTTGTTCCTTCGTCGGGCCAGCCGGGGCCGCCGTCGACGCCGCCGACCCACACCTCTTCGTACTCTCGACACCGGTGCCAAAGAGACACCCGTCGAGACGCCTTCCTCGAGTTTGACATGTTAGATTTCGTTTGGATGTTGGACATGTTGGATATGTGGACTATATGTGTGAATTTGTGGATTATATATGTGAATTTGTGATATATGTGCATTATATATGGGAATTTGTGATATATGTAGTTTATGTGTATATATGGATGCATTGTGGTATATATATATGTGTATTTGTAGCAAGAAACAACAAAAACAGCAAAAAAAAAAAAAAATTCCCCAGCTTTGCCGAAGTGCCAAGACTCGGCAAAGCCGGGCATACCGACGACTAAAAACGCCAGCTTTGCCGAGTGTGAGATTTACACTCGGCAAAGTGACCATTACTTTGCCGAGTGCTTTTATTCCCCGGCACTCGGCGAAGATTATTTTTTTTAAAAAATAAATGGTTTGCCGAGTAATCGACATGGCACTCGGCAAAGGGTTTTTTTTAAAAAAATACGAATCTTTGCCGAGTGCCGTGTCGCCAGACTTCGGCAAAGGACCGCTCGTTAACGGTCGACGTTTCCTTTGCCGAAGTATCGACATGGCACTCAGGCGAAGCCTTTGCCGAGTGCCCGACATTCGCACTCGGCAAAAATTTCTTTGCCGAGTAATTCTTTTGCCGAAAGTGGGCTTTTTTCGAGTTGGGCACTCGGCAATGGCTTTGCCGAAAGTGCAAATGTGCCTTTGCCTAGTGCATCCGGCGACTCGGCGGCAAGCGTACCGATTCCCTGTAGTGAGCCTTATGATGACTTTTAATTCCATAAAAATTATTATTTTGCTAGATTTAATGCACCACATATTTACATAAATAAATCATATTAAGCTATTTGAAAACATGCAAATTCTCGGTGTTACAGTTTGTCGTTCCGTCGTATAAGATGATCATGTTTGTTCTTGACGATGACTTTCTCTCCATCTGCATAGAGTTAGTGTGTACACATATATACTTATCTATGAGATGGCGGGGTGGAGGATTTGATGGTTCATTGTTGATTTGTCACCCCGGGCTCGTGATGATATTATATATATTTTATATTATTTTTTAGCAAGGCAAGATTAACATCATCATGTTCTTTCTTTTTTTTTTTTGAGTTGATGTTGCTCCATGCCCTCAAGCATCATATGTCCTATGGTCTTCTTGATCTTAACCTGGAATGGTTAGTGACAAGCATACCCGGTGTGTACAAACTTAAAAATATGTTCATGCTTTTATTGATAAGAATTTTTTTTTAAGATAAACCCATCATGAACAATGGTTACTACACATGCATGTCATCATGAACATGTTCTACTAGATTCTTTTTTAACCCAACGGGCGCTAGAAATGCTTGTTGATGGTTCTTAGCGTCACCACTAGAGATAATAATATCCTTGGTGACATCGTTAGGAAACGCCTATGATAGATGAATTCATATGTTGCAAGAGTCAATCCGCAAGCACACGGATCTATCATCGTAGCATTTCACCCGAATATTCGGTATCGCTTCATTTATATTTTTCCCAAAGGAAAGCATGGTGTAGAATCTCTACTAGGGACGTGGACAAGATAGCATGACTGTATACACTAGACCAATGTTCATAACAGGGGCGTAGCATGGGAATTAGAGGATAACTTGACACACACACTTGGACCAGTCTCAAGGATAAAGAATAAATCTAAATAGGAGCAAAAGTATCCTAAATAGCTATGTCAAGAAAGCAGATATACATACATGATTTATACCGTTATAGATTCTAGATTAAGATAACCTTGGTCACTACTGGCTTGAGGAGCCACCGCCTCCCCGCCTTGGTCTACCACCGCAGTTCCGATCCAGCACTACCGCACAAACAAACGTGGAGGAGTACAAAGGACGAACAGGGTTGTCACCACATGTCGCCTACCTCACTACCGTGGAATGCTTCGTAAACAAAGGTGACTTATAACGTAGACACCACGTCTACGCTACTTATCACTTACTCTAGCGTTAGCCAGGAACATCCGTCTTCATCAGGAGTCATCTACTAGAGTATCCACCACTGGGGCAGACGACGAACCCACAAACCAACCAGCAACCAAGACTAACTTAATAAAGAATCCATCACAGTCTAAACATATATGTATGATAGATTAAGCATAAAGTTCCATACGGCAAGATCATGACATGAAAACTATATACTAGTCCATACTCTAAGATCATGTCATAAGAAGTATACTCTAGTTCACAACTATATTGATCCATGTTTTAAATAGCGGGCTATGAAAAATAGCGTCGACATTTCTAGACGCTATAGCGGCGAGTTTACGCCGCAGTAGCGCCCGGGCCTTACGCCGCTATAGCGTGAATAGCACCGCTATAGCGCGAATAGCGGCAAAATAGCGTGAATAGTCTGCGCGCGAATAGCGCCAATAGCGCCGCAATAGCGCACGAATAGCGCCAATAGCGGCGCAATAGCGCCAATAGCGTCAATAGCGGAAAAAGTGCAATAGCGCCGCGACAAGTTGTTTTCTAGCCGCTATAGCGGGCGCTTATAGCGCCGCTATAGCGCTATTTAAAACGTGGATATTGATAAATGAAGAACAAGAACAAGAACAAGAACAAGATGAAGAGCATAGCATTGACCAACATAAAGAGAATTATATTGATCATACTAAGTATCTCCAAGAAGGTCTTGATCTTCCACATATTGCCTAAACTCCTAATACTAACTAATAAAAAGGAAGAAGCAACAAGTGGAGGGAGAAAGACCCTTGTGAGGTGTGTGTTAGAGTGGGGGGGGTTGCCCCTCTATTTATACAAGGATGGAGGGCGGTTTTGAGGCTAAACTTGGCGGGGAAACGCAACAACACCGCATGCAACCGCCGCTAGAACGTCGGATCGAACCGCCAAAGAAAGGGCGGGAGATCTGCCACTTTTCGGGCGCTGTCCCCATGGGCCGGCCGGCCCTTGGGCCTCGGCTCCCGGCCTCCAACTTCTTCTGTCGCGCCTCTGGGCTCGGTAGAGTGGGCCTATGATGGTGCACGGGGCCGATTGTTCATGAGTTGACCTTCTTGCTTCTCCTCTCCTTTGGCGTCTTTCTTCTAGTGTGCTTTTCATTTTTACTTGGTGCACTTGCAAATGTTTTCCACTTTTATACCCGCAAAACATATTTTCTTCGAATACAAGTGGAACTAGGTTAGAAGTAAAGGTATATGTGACATAAGTTTGCCCATTTCTCATGAATTGGATATAAGTTGGCGGTATTAATTACTCGATAATGACCGCCAACAAATCACCGAGCCTCCACCTCGCCGAGACTCACGAGGCACAAGGGTAAAACTCCACCTCGCACTATCTCTAGGCCGATCATGAGATCGTTAGGCCAACGGGGCCCACTCGAGCTCGTGGCCCCGCCCTAAGGAAGATAACCGAGCTCATACGAGCTCACCGCCCACTCCGAGCTCCCTCGACCTCCTCAAAGTCGAGCAATCCACCGTTGTTCAAGGTCGGTTTGATCAAAAGGCTAACGCATTGTCGTAACCCCTATAAATACAACCCTATATCTCATAGACCGGGCATCGTCATCCAAGGTAGAAACCTAAGCCTTCTCTAGAATCCGAAAACCCTACATAGGATCAAGAGCCAAGCATCAAGAGAAGATTAGTCTAGTAGTCCCCTAGAGACTAGGACTAGTCTTATTTAGAGATAGTGAGCTAGAGTGGAGGGAAGTGTTGGAGGAAGTGCCAGGCCTGTCGGTGTCCGCTCTTCGGCTTGTACCTACAGGATCAAGTTCCATTCGGATCTCGCCTCGAGACTTCTCTCGGTAATCAACTTCTTATTCAAGTAAGTAATATCATTCTTAAAGTTTGTGACTCTTTTTGAGTACTTCAATTCCTATAGGTCTTTAGTTAAAGTAGTATTCATAGTGTAAGCATGATGCTTAGACTCGATTACTCATAGATGCAACCTACCATCCCACCGGTGGTAGCTCACGAGGTGACCTCTCACCCCATGAATCATTTGTAGTCCAACTCCCATCTGTAGGCCAAGTAGGACCTGGTTGCTAGGAGAGCACCCTCTACGTCGATGCCTTGTGATAATGTACCCATTAGAACAATACTAGCATAGCTTAAGTTGAGGGTAAGAATTAGACAACCTTAGTGATCTTCTCTATATATCTATTTACTCTATCCTTGTTGTCGCTTAGGGGTTAAGCATAAGCCTCAGCTATTCTCTCATGTGTTCTCCCCTGTGGATAAATGTGATACTCTAGATATACTCCCAATTGAAGTGCTACATAAGTATCCATGTGCTTGCATTATTTCGCTTTTTGTTTTTTTCTATGTGCATAATAAATACCAATAATGTAGCATACATGTGTTATTATATGGTCTATTTTCTAATGATCATGTATTATACATGTGATGCTCTATTTTGTATTATGTGATATTCATGTTGTACAAATAAGATATTCCATTATCTTTTGATTATCCATAAGATGTTGTATGCCATATTCTGAATATTGGATTTTTAATTTTTCCTTTATAATTATTTATATCTTTTATTATTTATCTATAAGATTTTCATGTGATTTTTTATTTTTTTCCTTCATGAGCAATTTTCTTCCCATGGGCCATTATTTATTATTTGCATGTTGCTAGACAATATTGAGTGGATCTAAAGGGATAGATACCAAGATGTAGTAGGCACCAATATTTAAGATATATAAGCACCAACAATTATTATCTTGCCATGCTATGAGATATGACAATCAAATTCAGCTACTATTTTCTATCTTTTTTTTGTTAAGGATATTGTTAATTCTCTACCTTAAGGATATTATTTGTTTCTTGGGGATATTGTTAGCTATCCATGGTTTACTATATAAACAAGTCTGCCTTTCAATCATACAAACCATTTGAATACAAACTACCTATAGCGAAGGTTAATACGTAGAGAACTAGTGTAACTAGTTCCATGGCCACCAAATTCCCCATGTTCTCCTTGTGGATAATTCTCGTGTTGAATGCGTTGTCACATCGTTTACCCTGAACCGGTTTGACATTCGAGGTATCATGATTATTATGTTTTTAAAAATATTTATCTAGTAAATTTGACTTACTATTCTAGTAATGTGATTTTTACATATTTTTTTGAAAAAGAGAGTGTTGGTACAATATTATCTCAGATATGATACCAAAAGACTTATTCGTTTGCAATTATTTGCACCTTGTCGTTCAAAAATATTGCACCTTGAACTACAACTAAAATAGAAATTTAGAACATGATATGCAACATCAATATAATAGAGAACACACAACATGGATGCAGTTATTTTACTATGATCCATTGTTCTTTGTGTATAATCTATATTTTTAATTTTCTTTTAGTAACTATTATGGGAGATGCCATGGAAGCCTTGGAATTCTTGGATGCGTACATCAATATATCTATGTACTTCTTTAAGTTATTACGGTGGTTTACTATACTTGATATGCTTACATCATTAACTTGGAACATATAGGACAATGGCCATGTGGACCTTATTTTGACTGAATACTGCATGCCGATATGACTGGCTATGATTTGCTTAGGGAAGTGAAGGTAAATCTTGTATTTTTATAATGTCTTTATGTATTCTAAACATAAATAACTTCTAACAAACTTTTTCGAATCTAGGAATCACCAAAAACTGAAGCACATTCCAAAGTGGTGGTTACATGTACTGATGTCATCCCGAAAGAATCACTGAGTGAGTAAAGGAAAAATGATGAAATATTGCATCAGTGAAACATATGTTATCTACATAACCAAATTATTTATCTTTTGTTATTTAGGTGCATTGAAGGGGGAGCAGAGGAATACATGATAAAAGCTCTCAAGGTTTCGATGTGCCTCGTATTCTTAGCTACATGTGATGAGCTAAAGGGGGACCATGAATGAAAAGGGAATGCATGCCTAAATAGTCTTTGGGTTATACTCTACCAAGCATGCTTATGTATGGCCCTTTAGGGTCTTTTTTTTTTTTCATCCATTGCTTTTTGAAGCATATGTAATCACTATAAGACTTTTCTTTGTGCCATGTGGTGTTTTGTGGATGACATCCATGTGTTCCCTTTCTTTTTGATAGTTTAAGATCATAAAAATGAAGTGTATGGCCCTAGAAAAAAAAAATGGGTCTTAGGTGTATGTCATTATTTTTTTGGAACTTTCCTCTATGGCCTCAAACAAATTTTGGTTGTCTATATGGCCTTCCGGTTGTTCTATTAGGATTGCATGTTAGTTTGTCCATCCCTTTCCACCCAGTCTGCCCCCGCCCGGCCATAAAGCTTAATGCACAGATCTATGCCATGGTGGAGGGGCGCCACCGCCGCCGTTTAGAGCGCCGCCACCGCCGGCCTCTCTTGGCCCCTCGATTGCCTCCTCCCGCCCCTACTTGCTTCCTATCCTATCATGGGGAAGGCGTTGGTCCGTGCTCGCCAAAGCAGGGAGTACACCGAAGCGTCGCGACCAACTCAAATAAGACGAAGCCTCGGTCCTACCACGTGGAGCCATTGTTGACGGTCACTAACGACGATTTTTAACATCAACATTCTACCAATAAGGGGTTGAAACTATACCTTACTACACACATATACATTTATTATTGACATAATTCCACTTGTAGTGCACAAATAATGTTTTGTAGGATTTATATGAAAAGCAAGTGGAAAATGTCCAAAAGGCGCCTTCCCCGAAAAACGCATTTTACGCAAACCATTCAACCCAAGGAAGATGAGCCCACCATGATGCAACTTGGGCCGAGCAAACGCCACCACACAACTTTTCAGGCCCAAACACGTCACCCCACCAAAGCCCAAACCCAAACCGGGCCAGATAGGTGCCTTTTGACATCCTAAGGGCGGTGCGAGACGTTCATAGTCGGATTCAAAGGGAACCTAGACGCCGAGAGATGGTCGCTTTGGGGAAACTTACAATTAGCCCCATCTCTCACTTGTATAAGTAGCCCCCTCACCTCCTCTCTTAAACACACACACCTCACACGAAGAGCCACTCTCTCCCTCTCTATTCTTCTTCTTCCTCCTAGTAGGATTAATAGGATTAGTATGTGGAGCTAGGCAAAGCCACCAAGGAGGGCTTGGCTCCTTGGAAGATGGACTCTTGGAATAAATCTATCTGTGGGTATTCTTCCAAAGCCTCATCCCTTTATCTTATCTTGGTTGTGCATTAGAATTAGAGTCTTCATGTTATTTCTATACCTTATGATTTATCTTATGATCTAACATGTTGTTCTCTTTAACATAATCATGACGTATGAACTAGTCTATAGTTTCCATGTTATGATATAGTCATATAGAACTTTATGCTTAAACCATTCATGCAATATAATTCAGTAGTGTTAGGATTGTCTTGAGGTGAAAATGGGCGAGAAAAACATATCTACTTTGTAACGATTCTAGTTTTATTAGACTCCTTACAAGCCAAGCCCTATTTTTGACAAGTCATAGAGTCATCCGCCCTGTTTTCCTCCTATGCTTCTCTATTCCTATCAATAAGCCCTTATCCTGATATTCCTATCAAGAAGAACTCTCTTTGCCTGGCTTGGCTTTGCTAGCTTCGTTCTCCTTAACATAAAGTCTATTTATTAACCCACGAAAAAATAGCGTGCAATTATAATGATATTGAATGTATTGCCATGTTGAGGATGAAAAGGGCCCCCTTTTTTTCTTTTGCAACCTGCTTAGGAGTAGAGGTCTTGTTCCTGAGTGTTGGTTGTCCCAGGAGGAGCGGTGGCAATGTTTATTCATGTGGTTGGACATAACCAGAGATTTAGGGTAGTCCACCAATCCTTTAGGAGGTCCATTGAAACTGTCAGCAGAATTTTCCACCAAGTGTTGTATGCCATTGGTGAGCTAAGGACTGAACTCATGAAGCCTCCCTTCACTGTCACACACCCTAAGATTATGGGTAGCCACAAATGGTTCCCCTATCTGAAGGTACTTTCTTTTTTTTTGTTTTTGTTCAAGTCACATGTTTCCTACAAACCTTTGCATGTTTTGCTTATTTGAATTGTTTTTGTAGAATTGCATTGGTGCCATTGATGGCACACATGTGTTAACAAGGGGTGCCTAGACACATGCAAAAAGCTTTTAGGGGTAGGCACAAAAATCCAACACAGAATGTCATGGCTGCTGTTAGCTTTGATCTGAAGTTCACATTTGTTCTAGCTGGTTGGGAGGGGTCAGCCCATGATGCCCTAATTATGTCTGATGCCATTGAGAGAAATGGGTTCACAGTCCCTGCAGGTAACTGCATTAGTTAGTCTTAGCACTTTTGTCCACCAATTGTAGGTCACTTATAGATGGTTAGTCTTAACACAATTTCATAATGCCTGTCCACCAATTGTAGGTCACTTCTACCTGGTAGATACTGGATATGCATGCAGACTTGGGTTCTTGCCTCCAT